>CAJQUW010014088.1:0-600000 GCA_907163375.1 Prostheceraeus crozeri | reverse complement strand
CGTGGTTACTAACGACTTAATGTCATCTTGGGAATCCGACTGAAGACTAGTATATAGTAGCCTATATTCGCAGTAATATAACATTTTCTGTAATTTTCATAGTTTGCAGATTATTTGTTAAATAGTGGAAGCATTAAGTGTTATCAACGCTTCGTATTACATATGAAAATATTATGAAATTCGGCTTTGCATAATTTTACTATGCAGCTACAATTTTCTGAAATCCATTGTTTGAGACACCACCTTTATGTGGCTGTAAATATATTTTTAGAATCTCTTTTTCAAATTTTCTAACATGGAACTTGTTCAGTGATAAAAGGATTTTTCGCATCATTAAACTTGAATTAAAGGTTGCTGGTCTTAAACTCATGTCTGAATTTCGTTGCTCTCTGTACATCGCCGAAGTCACGCAAGGATAAGAGGATGCTTGCCTACCATCATGAACTCAATAATTGAGCTCTAGTATCTTACTGACCTTCGTCTATTCATGCTCCTGACGTGCTTAAGCAGAAGGAAATTTTTAGTTCATCACACGCAGATTCATTCAACGGTATTGTTTGATTTTCAATTAAAACCTGCAAGACGTAAAAATATGCGATGCTTTCGTGAAATCTAGTTGAACAAGAGCTCTACAATTAAAAGAAAATAGGAAACAGTAAGCATAATTTTTGTGGTAGTTATTAATTGTACTGTGATTGCTGATCTCATGGCTTGGTGGCTTATGACACAGATTAGCAAACAGGAGGTATAGGGTTCGAGTCTAATGGATGACTTGGAGATTCAATTTTCATATATCACTTTGCAAAAATAATGGCATGCAAGAAATTAAATCTGCAAGATTTTATAATGTTCATTTGACAGCGATGAAGTGAAATAGTTCTTAATAAATGTTGATATTCTCAGTTGATATTCCTAGACACTGCTGCTTTGCGTAGTTAGGTGAGCATGACTAATCGGAGCCATTATCAGATTAGTTTCAAGTACTGTGATTTACTTTTTTCCAACACATTTAATTAAAACATTGTTCAATATTGCTCAAACCGATTCAAAGCGCAGAGTTCAGTTCCTCATGGTGGAATGAGTATGTCCTTCAGCTAAAAATTTGGCAAACGTGCCTCCTGTCACACCACAATATATTTTGATGACCGTTGACTTGACATGCCTTCACAGAGCGACAATCCTGCTGTCTTTTGGGAATTATGCTAGTATTTCTTTAAATTCTAAGTGCCAATGATATTTATTAAGTTGTCAGAGGAAACGGTGAGAGAAATTCAAAAGAAGAATACGAGATTGGTCAAACCACATCATCCCACATCGCGACATGTCCTAAAGGTTATATTAAATTAAGTTCAGATCATTGAACCAAATGTTACACGGTCATTTCGACATGCATCACTGAGTATTTCAAGCTGACATTCCTGCAGCCCACAACATGCATAATCTGATTTGCACTCCAACTCGTGGAAAGGGAAATGCTATGTTTCTTATTTCGAAATCATCATGTAATTTTTGGCAGAGCGAAGCTATTAACTGAGACAGCATTTTGGAGTGGAACCTACTGAGCTGGGGTTGTCTTTGGCTATTGGCTTAATTGGGCGGTTAATAGCCTTGGGTGACGGACAAAACTGTGTGCCAATTGACAAATCTTCTCGCTAAAGGACAACCATTAAATGACTGGATGGACTTTTTGTATGGGGTGTCCTCGAACATACATCTAAGTGAATTATCGCGTACTTCGTCTTAAAACTTGTCAATTGTGTTGTGGATGGAGTAGTGGCATGCAAAATATAACTGACCCATTGTAATTTATTATTATAACATGAGCCAACAGTGTAATCATTGAGTATTTTCAACTTTTGCTTGATTTTCCGTACCAACTGTTTCCTAATGGATTTTGAAACAAACTTGATCTTGTATATTTTGAGCATTCTTCTGAAGAAATAGTCGGCATTTCAATAGATGCAAGCCTAAGCGTGGTGTGGTTTTGTCTGTTTTATATTGGACATTTTGCTGTTCACTTAGGGCCTAGACACTATTCAAGTCGATGAACATTGGAATAAAGGCAAAGTGGTAAATGATCCTCGTAAATGAGATTATATAGAGACCATTCACAATTATGCTTTTAGAGCGAAATTCGAGAGTAGCAGTGAATAAATGGTGCAAACCTGTTAGCACAAGTCATCGATGATTTCATCGGATTGCTAAAACTTCCCTAAATAGATATAGCTGTCTGATGAACATAACGTCATAACATTTGATGTCATTTATCAAATTATTTGCTGAAATGTGAGTGAACTGATTCTATGTTGAGATGTAATTTGCCTGAAGTTTCGCACGTTGTGGAAGATGTGTTTGATCTTGAACCAACGTCCATCTAATATAAGGAAACTTTCAGTATACCAACTGAACTATTGAAATCAAAATATTCTGCGTTGCTGTATTGCTGTGTTCTGCGGGTATTGCGCGGGCACAGACTGCATCCGCGGCATGAATAAGCGCAGCCGCCAGGAAATACTTAAGGAAAGACATCCCCGCAAGCGCGTTCGAGGCCTCTAGTCATGCGTACAGCGGCGGAAATTATGAAGTGAAATGACGAAAGGGTTGAGTGGACAAAATGAGACTTTTTAACTGGACGGAATTGAGTTATCTGCATGCAAGACATCAAGACAATATGGCAATGATAGCGGAACTGCCACGGTAAGTATTAGACTATTGTAGTAAAATAAGTTCTTTTTGAACACACACAGGAATACATAAAGACTATGATGTGCTATATTAGGACAAAATAGAAAAAGTATGCGATGAAAAAATTGCTTTAGTAGTCACTACGATCTGCCACATGCTTACTCCAGAGCAGAATGCAAGCGCACAAAATGATAAACCTTGAAACCCGGGTCCAGATTAAAATTCTTCTACGGAGTACCTACGGAACGCAAGCAGTTTCAGTCGGTTTCAAGCATGATTGGAGGCTAGAAGTTAGATGTTGTTCCTCAATAAAAAAGAGAAAAGCGGAAGAGAGAAAAAGGAAACAGAATGAGCATCGTAAATAGTGAGCATAACCTCAAAACATATTACTCCTGTAGTAGAAAAAAATCTCCGTTCGTTAGCTGGATTCCTGAGTACACTGTGTAATCCGTTTTGAAATATTCTTAGAGTATTATGTCACGTATGGTACCAGAAAGGCCTTCCATTTTCATTCATAAAAAATACAGCGCATCCTTTTCAATCTATTCAATTACTGCCTTGAACACAATGATGACATTAATGTGAATAAGCCTTGGGCATGTGACATAATTTCTGTGATGGAAAACCCAAGTAAAACGATATGTTTCTTGATAGCTAAATTATTTATAAAATATATATTATGACTTGAATAGCTATCAAGAAACACATCGTTTTGCTTGGATTTTCCATCACACAAATGATGATATTTGCTCTGCTAATGTGTGCACTCCTATGAAGTCTCAGATTTGCTATTCGCTCTTTCCCGAGGATTCTGTTTGCTGAGAATTTCTGATGAGTTTTATGAAAAATATGTTTATCCATGTCCATAATCAACACTTGAATTGTTTTCAAACAGTGTCAGTAATGACACTCTCAGCATATCACATCATGCATGTGCAGTGTCTTCATTGACACTTGTGACAGCGAAAACAGCTGACAAACATTGTAATTAGTTTTCTGCGTAGTTCAAAACGATCTCAGCACCAGTTTCACTCTTCGTCTGTTAGCAATCCTTCGCCGTAGGCTTTTTATCGAAAATCCTTCAATATCCGGCGATTAGACCCTTAGTATAGCTCAAATCACATTCCGAAATCTGACGCTTCAAATAAAAAATTTTGTTGGTTTTGTTCGATTGAGATTAAAAGGAAAATTGATAGCAGGATTTGTCACATAAAACTTATATCATAAACAAGCTAAGTGCTAAATGAAGAATTTATCCTTTTTTCATCGGTATTAAATGCTTGACATCCATTATGTTTATAGCTAGTTGGTGATTATCGGGCTTGACACAATGTTTGCGATAGGGATATGTGAAGAGATCAAATAAGCTGATGCATGCAGACGACTTCACGTTCACACTCGTCAATTTCAAAGAGTTACTTACGAGATTCAAAAGAACAGGGGTGTCTTCTTAGGTTTATTGGCTAAAAGAATTACTAAAAACAATATGTACAGGCCCAACGTTTCGCGTGTTCACGCTTCCTCAGGGGCACAACAGATAAGACCTACGGCTAAAATCGTCAGTACAGCACAGGAGAGCGCTCTATCTTAGAGCGTTGTCCTTTTATACGTTCTGGTGCGGGGTGTGAGAATCAGACATCAGAAATCGATCAATTCGTGTTTACGGTTTATCGTTTTTCACATTAGATATCTTGGAAAAATGCAAGAGTCCGGTGGACACTCGGTTGAGTGAAGCTCGTTTTATTAAATGCCTGAAGCCTACGATAAACCGTAAACACGAATTGATCGATTTCTGATGTCTGATTCTCACACCCCGCACCAGAACGTATAAAAGGACAACGCTCTAAGATAGAGCGCTCTCCTGTGCTGTACTGACGATTTTAGCCGTAGGTCTTATCTGTTGTGCCCCTGAGGAAGCGTGAACACGCGAAACGTTGGGCCTGTACATATTGTTTTTAGTAATTCTTTTAGCCAATAAACCTAAGAAGACACCCCTGTTCTTTTGAATCACTTGCGACATGAAAAGTCTTCTGTATGCGGCTATCATGCTCACTTACGAGATTACTACCGAGAGCAACCTGCGGCCTGTCTTCGTTGTCGAACAACCAAACCATGTTTTGTCGCTTGTTGGCTGCTTGGTGGAACATGAACCAACTTTCATCTCCAGTGATAACAAAATTCTGAGATCTCTTCAAAATCTTCAGCATCATGCGCGCACATTCAACCATCCGTTGCTTCTCGTCGCTTCTCAAAATGTGCGGCATCCATCTGGCACACAGTTTCTTCATGTGTAATTTTGATGTCACAATTCGATGAACTGAAGACTTTGACAGGTTTAGGACGTCTACCATTTCTCGTACAGTTAAGCGCCTGTCTGTTTTGAGAAGCTTTCCAACGCGCGTTACATTTCCTTCGTGAATTGAAGATCGAGGGCGTCCGGTCTGTCGATCACCGGTCTTAAATCCGCGCACCATCTTGAAATTGTTGAGTAGGATGGGGATTTTTCAACTGGAAGCGTTTCTTTAAATTGTTCATAAATAACAGTTGGACTCTCTCCATATTGGAAACGCATCGAGACGTAAAATCTCAAATTTTCCTTTGAAAAGTTCATGTCAGTAATTAAATTCGACGAAACGCAACTGCATGAAATTAGAGAAGAAATCTTTGTTATCTTTATTAACGTGTCAGTTAACAAAATTCAACACCCACTCATGATCGATACCCTCTGAATGTTCAGTACGAATACATATTCGCAATCAACGGCATAGATATCTCTGCACGTTGCAATAGCGATGCACACAATCACAATTGCATTACGTCTGAGACAGCCCTCGTATAAAGAACACCCAGCGACGTCAGCCGTCATGGGAAGTTCTTCATGAGGACCTGCGCAGGGTCTCCGAATGTGACAGCTTCTTTCAATCCTTCAAAAGTATATTCTGCAATCACGACTTAAAGGCGATGATGGCCAACATGGCATTAAGATGTCAGACAAAGAATCAGAAAAACAAGATTCCATCTCACTCCTTGGATTAACGGCTCCCAATGATTAATTAGTTACCAACTATAACACTTAGGTAAAGTATGAAAGTTTTATAGAGCAAGTCTTACACGAACCAACGCATATTGAACATTTCTGGACAATTATCACTTTAAATAATTCTCTTTCTTTGAGATATTTTACTACTTTATCTTTATACATTTTTCCAAATATACTATGTTATCATAGATAGAGCATCAGTGGTTTATTTGCAAACAAAGTTTGCATAAACATGAAATGGGCAAATTTTTCAAAGACCAGTGGTTCATCTAGCTATGTATAGTAAAATATAAAAGTTAACTTTGTTTTTATTGGGAGCAAATAGTTTTGTTTTTGAAATGTAAAAGCACTAGCAGTTTTTAGTCTTCAACAAAATTATTCTGAAATTCTCAACAAAATTTGATGTTCCTTTCACACCTCATTTTGTTGATTTAAAGACTTCGTTTTGATTCCTCTCATGTGATTATTTGGCTTATTCTTCATCTGATATTTTTTCACATCTTACATTTCCGGCATGTTTTGGATGCTCTTTGTTACATGGATTTAATAAAAATGGTTCAGATTTTGTCACGTTTCCTAACGTTCATACTGGACTAGGAATTGATGAAATACATTGCGCAGAATTTCAGTTTTTTGTTGCGAATTTACTATCCAATTATGCTCGTGCATTAGATGAAGGGAAATATAAATTTTTCAAGCATTATGTTCTGGTTATGACTGTTTTTATTTCCAATAGATTCAAAAACTTAACGATTATCCATCAAGTTTGTGGATGGTTGTTGACGCATTTTAGCAATCAATGCATTTCCTTCTACAAAATAATTGAAAGCAATCGAAACTGACGACTAATATTTCTACTGATAAGCCAAAGAGCAAGAAATGTTCATAACTTTTAAAGTACTTTCCATTTGAACAGTTTCTTGAGGTCAAAACACCTGAATGGCTGCAAATACGAATTTCATGGGTTAAATCGACATTTCATGTTTTCCTGTCTACGCAAACACATTTTGAGGCTAGGTATATTCTATTTCAATAACCTCCAGATGTAGGGAACATTTATGTCGGTATCAGAATCACCCTGTCTGGGGAACTTTTATCATAATGACAGTCAATGTAAACACAAATCCCTGAGGTCTCTTCTTATACATGCATCTTTCGGCCATCCTTCTATGAAGTGAATATTCGAGTGAATGGATGCTAATAGTGGCTACAGATTCGGTTTCTGTTTTCTGACCCAAGGATGCATAAATGTAAAATTTCTACAGTTCGTTGAAAAATAGCTCTAGCTGATTCAAGTCATTATTTTGTACATGCATTATAAATATTTTCATACAGCCTGTGTTTCATTATTCCAATTATTGCATAAAATCAGTTATGCCTGAAATATATTACTAGATTTACAGATTTCTGTCGATGTCATAGCTTAATTGAATATCATTTATGCATATAATTGACATAGTGACCTATAAAACGACCAGAAAATTTGCTGTATGCAATGTCTTGGATTCTAGTGATTAACTATTCATTATCTACAGTGTACATACCATTTAGTGTATTATTCCGATATTGAAAGGCATTTCAAATTCTTTGTGAAGAGACTCAGGTGTTAAAAAATCCATATAGGCATGCTTGCATGAATAATACTTTGCATAAAAATGATGTAACAAGTGCAGTTAAAATGATTATCCGAAATCAAAAATGTAGACAAATAAGGCAATGAAGATCAGTCCACAGTACGCCAAAAATTTCATTGCTTGTATATTCAATAGACATTGTACAGGGACCGCAAGCTTCGAAGAGCTATATAAGTTTTACAATGCTTACTACATTGTAATGGAGACATGCATAATTCACATAAAGTTCAATGACTGGTCTTTCTTGGTCTGTTGATGACATCTCGGCTGTTGGTCACGTTCGAGAGAGGAAGGAATTACATTATTTACAAATTACAACTGATTGGCTATTGATAAATAGACTGCTACTGATGATGACCTAAGAGGGGGCCAAAATGGATAATGCGTAACATAATACTAACCATCTTCTGTACTTGTTTTCCCAACTAAATTTATCAAAAAATGAATGCCTAAGGCCTCTTCAGTACTTTAATTGGTTATTGTTTAAGTGATGAAAGAAATTGTTTTTCAATGTATGAAGATTTGCTGATGGACAGCGCGTTTTTCTCTCTATGTCCAGAAGATCTAAGTTCAAATCTATTTCGTGTCAAATATATGACTCGTTGTTAAAAGATAATAGTGAAAGTTAAAAGACAGCGTTACCTGTCATGCACTGTGTGAAATAGTCGCTTGTCCAAATTAATGGCTATGGAGACAGATAAGCACTGCCTTAAACACCAAAAAAGTGCAAAAACGTTTGTGATCCAATTTTAAAAAAGTTGACAAATTAAAATATTATCTTACTCATCAAAAGTGTGAAATAATTAATTCAGAGATATTCACAAAAACCTGAGCTATCAAGTTATGAATATAAAGCATCCACGTAAGGCCTGAGTCATGCACGGTAAGCCCTACGACGTGAGTCGCGTCTTCTTTTGGATTAATTTGTTAAAAATACTCATCTGTGTGTCTCTCACCCTAATGAAGTCATTGATCTTGCAACGCTAGCTCAGTCACTGATTCACTGATTCGCTCACTTACTATTTATTGCCTTAAAATCTCTAATTTCTTAAAATTAATTTAACTCACCATCTGCATTTATCTTCTCTTTGCATGTGTGTCTCTCTTCCTTAGAATTTTTTATAGACTTCGATCAATCAAAGACCAGTTATTCTTTTCGATTCAAGAAGGTACGCATAGTTTCTGTCTGAAAAAATCGAAAAAACTTCATTTCAGTAAACCGGAGACATTATCGCGTTTGACAAGTTGAGAAATATTTAGCTACAAAGCATTGATGAATAAATATGCCTGAGGCAGACTTCGAGTCAAGTTTCCGAATTTTCACGCAGCATTCCTTCCTCATGGTCGCATTTTTTGCTGATGCGTATTTTACTCTTCAATGCGGTTTCCCACTGTTGGAGGTAAATTGGAAACGTTTGGAGAGATACAATTTTTGGGCAATGCGTTTCTTGTCTTATCTGAAACCGAAACGTGTATTCCGTAGTGGACAGTGGACAGGCTGTTATCTTCTCCAGAGGTTGGTCGCATAGTATCTCATGTGTTTTTTATTTGATGATAATTTCTGAAATCTGCTAAACTCATTCCAATACCTTAAGGGGCAGATGAACATGTTTAACGTCACTACTCCCCGATACTAGGAGCTTAGACGTCGAGGACATAGTCCGACTTTAACCTGGATCTTTGCTATCCTTTAGCCCAGATGCCCTTCCTGACGACTTCCAATGACACTCTCGGGGCTCGACAACTGGACCGAAAGACCGCTAGGACAATTATTTTACCACTGTGCCACGATGACATTCAAGAACAGATGATGCTTGGCCATGAGTCAATCGAAATGCCAGATTTCTCTTGCTATTTCTATAGGGCTAATGTAGATAAGACAGATGTGACCATATACTCAAACTCTCATCCACATTTTCCATATTGAGGGTCCTCAAATCTATGCATTATCTATTACATGATGTACATGACAGATGACATTACACGTCAAATACAATCGAGGATTGTCTCTTTAAGCTTATTGATTAATAGAACAACAGAAAGAAATGAAATAAACGATAGATCTAATTGTCATGCAAAAGATGTGCGGCTGGCAGGATTCGAACCTACGACCAAGGTAAAATAGACCTCTGCCATACCAACTGAGCTACGGCCGCTTACATACACTGTGTCAGTTGGCAGGATTAAAACCCTCACCACCACATATCAGCCGTCATAGCAATTGTGAGCAATGAATAGATATCTCGTTTGTAATTTCTGCACTCAAGATAGGAATGTTTCAGATTTGCTAAACCTACCCACCAAAGAAATTTCCCATTCTCATGTAGTCGTTCATATAGTCTCAAATACAAGCATTTGAATTTCATAATCAATAGTCTTCTGCGATACTCTGTTAATTTCTGCAATTCCATTGCTTACCGTGATCTCCTAAGGAATCTTATTGTCTTAATACTAAACACCTGGCTTGTTTTCCTTCTTCTAGTTATTCATCATTCTTGCGTTCGTTTGAATGTTTCATTATAAGAAGAGGTGTATAGCACTTTAGTCATAGTCCCATTTCAAAAATTTCTTGAGGTGACTGTAGAAAGCCAATGCTTGTGATGGCGTCTCAATAATTTATGTCTGCAAAAGCGAGGTTGAAAACAAAATGCATCTCTGTGTTATTCAGTGAACTAGCAATGTGAATTGACTCGAATCTTGACTGTCAAAGCTCTTGTGTCGAGTATAATCCATGCTGTTAGTTTGAAAGCCTCTTGTCTCAAAACTACATGACTGTTGCTTTGCAAGTCGGCAAGGATTCATTTAAAAAGAATAGTTGGCGAGTCGCAGTTTCTGCATCGAGTTAAGTCTTTTTTCTAGAAACGCTGGATAAAGTCTGCATCGATCGAATTAAAACGGCAACATAACGATGGAAGTTTTGAAGAAAATTAGGAGGCAGTTCGAAGAGTTAAAGTGCAAATGAAAAATATCCTATTTGAAATCAGAATCGAAGTATCGGAGCATGTTAGTTATGAATAATTCATCAGTGTGATTTTCTAGATTCAGGTTGTTTTCGCATGCATGCATCCAGAGGCATGTATTTATTCTAACAACCCCATCTTCCATGAAAAGGGGAAATGTCAAACACAAAAATAACAATTCATTATCAAAACCGCAGTCAATGGTCACTTCATGATCATCACACTTTTTGACGCCATTTCAATCTGTCCTTCAATATCTCCTTGCAAGTCCTCCAGTCTTCTGTGCGTTCCAGTTCTGTTTTGTTACAGTCCTTGTCCGTCCCCTTCTTCTTGTCATTGTGTTATCCATCTCTTCCACTTGTTTCACTACCATTTTGTCACCCATCCTTACCACATGCCCTGCCCACCTCAGTCTCATATCCACAACTTTCTGTGTCACCGTTTTCTTCAATCCTACTTCCTCTCTCAGCTCCGCCATTCTTCGTTTCTCCACCAACCCTACACCACAGATGCGCCTTTTCAACTATTTTCACACACTTGCAACATCTTTTGCTGCTGCTCGGTTAGCGCCATCGTTTCTAGTCCGTATGTCAATGTTTTGTTTGTTTTAACGTTGTTTTTTTTATCGCTAACTGCCCTAGTGTGATGAATGGACTGTGTCGGTTATTGGGTTATGAGGGGTTATGAGGTTGACATGGTGATTACTAAGTGTCTATTTATATATAAGTTCTAATCAATCGAGCCTGAAACTTTGACCAAGGAGATCACTTGTTAAGCGGCCTTGTACGATCTCGTACACTTAAAGGTGAAGTCCAGCCCGTATAGCGCTATGTTATGGACCACCGGGAAGGTCCGCCCGGCACGCAATCAGATCCGTCAAGTCTTTGTGCATAAAGACCTTCATGCATTCATGCATTTGTCGAGGATCACAAGTCAAAGGATCATTAGGGGTAAGGTCCAGCCCCGCTTTAGAAGCGCTGATTGAAAAATGGATTAGTGGGAAGGTTTGGCTCTAAAATGTAGTCCTAGGATACTCAAAAGTTTGACGCGCCTCGAACGTTTAATGTCTGCCGGTGGGAACGCACCACCTGTCCTCTTAAGGGCAAACCTTAAGTCTTATTAAATATAAGTTTATTAAAATTATGAAACATTTAGACGTCGTTATGGGAATGTCCCAGCTTCAACTGGCAAGACACATGTTTCCAAAACCTTTCCTCGTATCCTCTGATCAATTTTTCTGTCCGCCAGCACTCCTGCCACTTTCCTGTATGCATCAGCTCCTGCCTGTATCCTTCTTCTTACTTCTGCATCGCCCCGACCATCTTCAGAAACCATTCTACCAAGGTACACAACCTTATCTACCTGCTTCAGTTCCACTTCTCTCACACCCACATCCCTACCTATCCACATCACCTCCGTCTTCGCCAAGCTCGTTCTCAGACCATGACACGTAAAAGGCATCTGTACAAAAATTTAGGGCCCGGGTTTCCAGTTATGAGGAAGGGCACCAAAGCACCGGACGACGGCCTCTGCCTTGATCTCGGGTAGATGATGCACTACAAGTCCCTCCATTTCTTTTCTCGATCGCATTTTCTAGAGCTGCTTATAATAGCTCACTGGAAAAGCAGATCACGACTGTGGTGTTGATATTCAATTACCGCCTTTTTTCTTCTCCGACATTTAATTGTATCACCCTACACCCAGCTAGCATTCAAATTCAAGATACAATGCTAATATATCGAGGTGTATAGCTTCAAAATCGAATTTTCAGTTATCTGAATATTTTTGTGGTTTCCAGAATAATTAATTTGCATCTCTATTTTTTGAGAAGAGAATGGTGGCATTCTCATCTGCTTTACCATTTCTTTAATTATCAGAAATTTAGGGGGAGGGAGGAAGAATATAATAACACCCTTTTTTAAATCTCTATGTTTGCATGCATCTCATCGTCATCCTATAATTGCTGTTATGCCACTTCAGATAAACAATCGTCTTTCACAAAAAAGCGATGAGTGAGCTGCTGCGGATGCGTGAGCTAAAAAGCTGCATAAAGCAGGCGAGGTCTTGATCCTGTTAATTGATCTTAGTCACATGCAAGCGATCGCAGCTCAGCTGGTAGAGCGTCAAGTCAACATAGCCTAGGGTCGCAGATTCGAGTCCCACCAGCTGTACATTGTTTTCATAGCAATTTGATCTATCGTACAGATCATTTTGTTAATTGCTGATAAGACAGAGGCCTGCGTTTATGTACGTGATGCATGCGCTTTGCATGTACGGGGTTATGCTAGTGCTTTTGCTTAAGAACATTGCTCCATTCAAGCATGAAACCTTTAACAAGATGAAGTAGTTCTAAAATAGCTGTTACATCGACCTCAAGGTTCTCAGTCTACAATGGAGAATGTACGAAAATTGAATGCACAAAGTCACAAAAGCTGCTAAATTCTTCGCGATGGAATCCAGGATTTCCTTACCTTAAGCATGTCCAAGTAACCAGTCACGAACTCCTACATGCGATGCCAAAAGGGTTGAATAATTTACAAGCTGTGATGTTGCCTCTGAGTGCATGTCTCTTGTTTTCTTTTGAGAACTGTAAAATGACTGTTTGGTTGCTCCTGCTTTAGTATGCCCTCTTCTGTAGACTTTTGGCAAAGAGAGCAAAATATAATCTTTATTGCAAGCAGAAGAATTCAGTAGACTAATGCTATTTAGGTATTCTGCCCAGTAACTTGATCGCAATCACCTGTATTCAACGAAAATAATGATTACATCGCGTGTGTATTATTCAGAGCATACTGCATGTCGTCCATGGGATTTTGAAAAATGAAAATTGCACTATTCTTCGTAATAAAATATCACAACATGCAAAACCAAATCGATCGCCATATTTAATTGACTAAATGATTATAATAATTACTTATACTTCAGCATTAGAGCAGATTTCAATGAAAAAGATAGAATCCATGAAGCGTCATTTTGTTTTAAATATCGGCATTCAATGAATGTACAGCATATACCGCGAAATAGTTTGCAAACTGTCATTTGATTTATCTCAACATGCTGGATTTCGCCTTTTGTGTTTTACTTGCTAACACAATTACCATATTTTTTCTACTTCGCATTGATTTTATGAAGCAATCATACTGTAGGTACGAATCATGGAAATTAATTAATTTAGGAGTCGGTTTATGTCCATTTATGACTCAGAGAGATAACTATTCCAAATCAGTTATGAAACCGAAGATAAGAGTGACAGTTAAAGAGCATGAACCGCTTTTCCATTAATTTTTGGAGAGATCTGAAAAGTTAATTTGTTTATTACGCTTGTGAGGTCATCTCCAGTTTTCCCAACGATATCCATAATTTGGATGTGATTAGTTACGGATCACCCACATGGAAAGATTTCAAAGTTTTACATCTGTTGCTCATTAGGAAAGTTTAACATTTTTACGCTAAATCAAAAACTACTTTAAAACGGGTTTCAGATGAAAACGGTAGATTATTTAACTCGAAGATAATGCAGCGCATCATGTCTAGATTGTGGATACTGATTGCATCGCAACTTGGCTAGCTGCTCAAATATTGGCGATGCTAGTATTGAGTGAGTTTGTTTGATTTGGTAATTTGAAAGTTGGCAAAAATGTGTGATCAATGTTTAGTATTGTACTTAAACTATTGTCCCATTGTAAACGTTGGATATTCATTTCTGCGCAGCTGCAACCAAAAGCTCATACGCTAACAATGACAAACAACGATTCAGTCGCTGTCATCGTAATAATGGCCCAATTAGGAAATTGGACCATGATATTAAAATAATATTCAACACTTGTAAAACAGGACCGTACTTTAGTCTGAAAGATAAAGCAAATAAGCTGATGCAATCATATTGCGTGTATAATTTTGAATGTCGGGTTGATTCTGGTACCCAATACTTGGGACAAACAGAACGCAGATTACATCAAAGAATAAAAGACCATATAAGAGGTAACTCATCCGTAAGTAGCCATCTGAACATATGTCCAAACCAGTGGCGTATCCAGAAATTCCTCCAGGGGGGCCCAAATTATATTCATTCGAACCTATGGTCAATTATAGAATAGCAAATTATTGCAAGCTTATTTTACTGATTTGAATTGAATTACATGTAATTTGATTTATTCTATGCAGACTTATATACTGATATGTGATATATTTATACTATTTATGATGCTGACAGTGTATTCCGTAATCAGATATTTTGCAAATTTACCCCCAAAATTTTGAAAATTTTGGCAGCTCTACAAGTCAAATTATAATTCATATCTCCAGATTACAAAAGAAACACAAATGGGTTTTTAGAATCTGTTCCCACAAAAAATCAAAAATTGACTCGTCTACTCCGCATGGGAAAGTTATCTAGTAACTGGTCACCATTGATTTGAATGTCTCGGTTTATGTAGAGATAGGCTAATCCATTCAGTCGCTCTTCTCCCATGCTCGATCGCAAGTAACTTTTCAGATGCTTTAAAGCACTGAATGATCGTTCTCCCGTAGCGTTCGTTACAGGGATTGTTGCAAAAATCTTTAACAGGTCTAAACTATGCCCTGCGGTTCGCGCCCGACTTTGCTTACTGTGCAATAACTATTAATTGAAAAAGACATCAAGTTGACGGAATGCTTGTTGTATTAAAAAGTAAGCTGCTAAAAACTCAATAGATATATGGTGTTATATATCTAAGTGTTCATTATCCTCCATCCCTTCTGCTAATTCCTGAGGGGGGCCATGGCCCGATGGCCTCCCCCCTAAATACGCCACTGGTCCAAATTGTAGTTATGACATTAATAATTGTTTTTCTGTTAAATACACAGGACGTAGTGAAGTTGAAACTCGTGTAGTAGAAGCGCTGTTAATAAATGATAAAACTCTTAGATTAAATCAAATCCTAGGTGTTGATGGTAAATCTCTTTTCTTAAAGGTATTCGAATAATTGTTTTTGAGCTTATTATATTGGATATTCAGTTTGCAAGTTGTCAGCAGTCTGTCTACATCATTACCTGCAATCTTTGAGTACATGCATCGATTTCTTGGACTGTAAACTGCTGACATGTTAGTTCCTGAGTGTCTTAGAACACAATCGAATTGTGAGACTGTTCTTTATATTATCCAAACGTAGAAATAAATGCTCCATGTTAAAACTCGGAAGTACATCAGGCGATACACTTCTCATCCAAGTGGCAGTGTTTCATTTATTTCAATTAGTTTCTTTCGTGCTGAGTGTTTAGCAAGAATTCAGGACCCATTTTAATTATCTAGAATCATCAACCAATGCGGGGACATAGAATGTGATAACAATAAAACCTCTAGCATTAAAGCAAAGCTTCAAGCAATACACAATAGTGGCCAAAAAAATCACATGCATCTTCACTTAGATGCACTTGTCAGCGGATGAGCATCTGCATTTATCGAATAATGAATTGATTAACAAATGAGCAATAAGAGTTCACCGCTCTATCGAAAAATGACTGAAACGTTCCTCTTTAAGAACTATAAGTGTCATTCTTAAGAAAAGTGCAAATTTTGTGTAACCCACCAAGAAATGTTTGCGAATTTCAATGAATGTTCGCTGTTGAATAAATAAATTTTTATACCAATATATCGCCTGTTCGACATCGGTTGTGTTACCACCGACCGATACAAGGCACAGGACATCGAAGACCTATTTAGCCCTTATCGGCATTTCTGTTGACAAAAATGTCAACAGAAATTGTTTTATCTGTCATTGACGTAATTTTTCCTTTCTGGCATTGATACTCAGGTTGTTATGAATAACTTTTATCATGTTTACTTTGGACATATAGGCCTCAAAAAGCAGACAAAATGAAAAATAATGAAGTAGATTGTATTGTTGTAAATGAGAATCAACATAGAATTTGTGCATTAGATATAAAATCCAGAGCATATGATTTCTTTTATGTTGTAGGTATATCAGTAAGTAGATTAGTTGCAATTGCAGCATTAAGTAGTTGATCATTGATAATGTGACGCTTTGTCAACAAAAATGCCTTTTAAGTACATGTAAAACTTGGTAAAGCTTTATTTCTCATATTCGGAAAAAGTGATCTCTCGACGACTGATCAATTACGTCAAGTTAATTGATAATTCCTAAAAATGATTTGTTTGCTTATCAATTATCGCTTTTGAATCAGATAAACAAAAATGATAAAGATAAAAGAATGGAAGCCTTTCCGTACACTGCAGATTTTATTTCATGTTGATCAGAAAGTGAAAGCGAAATCTGTGGAAGATTTGGTTTAGGAAGAATTGGATTTTCCTTTTGCCAATTCCATTTCTGAAACATTAATCCCCTTAATTCACTTGTCATAGAAAGAAATCCGTCAGCTTTAGAATAATTAAGTTATCAAAGCTTTGTCAAAAGTCATGGAGGTCTTATTGTCTTATCTCTGTCTTCATTCTAACAGAATCAAAACAAAAGTTCCCCTTAGTTATCCGCCTGCAATGAGAATGCGTTCGTTGAGTCAATATTTGGACTACAGACAGTTGCTCCCTTCACTTTGAAATACTTAAGAGATTTTTGCTTCCGCATAACAATACTTACCGCATCAAAGCATGAAAACATGAACGGATGCCAAATTTTTTATAAAATTTCATACTCTATGTGATTCTGACACCATGTGAAATCCTTCGCTAAAGTAAAAGTAGTGGACGGTGTGCTTCCCCTCGTCAGTCTGTAAAACAGTTCATTCTGCACGGCGCCATGCACTATTGTTTCTCATATTGTTTCATATTCACCGGCAATTTTTATTCATAAGGCCTGCTGACCACCCATGAAAGTGCAATGTGTGCCAAAATAATCTATGGAACATAAGGTTTCATATGATGTATCGTTTATCAAAATTGATTAGATTAAAATTTTATCAAAATTCAGCACAAAAATTTCATTTGAAAATCGCTCAGTATTTTTGTGCAATTATTTTTGATACTGTGTGTATTGTGAAGATTTTCAGTTTCCTGTTAATCTGAATTATTTTCTGTTTCTGCATCGACGTTACAGTTGCGCTGTTGCACACATCGATGCTGCTTATAATAGAAGTAATAATGGAACTAAATAACAATGATTCCTTGAAGTCATTGATCTTCATATTCTAAAGCACATGAATGGACATGGTTCTCAAATACTAATTAAAACAACATGAAAAACTAGTGACAAGGAGCACAGATCTCTGAATTGTTTTACAGATGTGTGAGCACCTGTTCCACCCACAGTGCAGGCTTCACTGATAATAAAAGGAGCATTCGTTAATCGACCTGTAAGCTTCATGAAAAAAGTTTGGCCTGCCCACATATAGAGTCACATTAGTACGGCCGCCAAAGCGAATTTCTGCAGGCAACGAGTTTATCAGGGAATGATGCACCCGCAATGGCTATTGCGTCTAACGAGTTCTACCCGGTTGTGCAGCCTCCTAGCTGCCATACGGTGGTCTCATTCCCTGCAGACGCTCATGCCGCGGCCGGACTATACAGGATGAGTCAAATTAAATGTCCATATTTTCAAAGTGTTGCAGATTCTTTTTAGAGCTCACAAAACAACATTTTCAGTGAAATCAAAGCTCATTCAACTAATTTCAAAGTGCTCATTTTCTTTTAAGTGTCTGGCTATCTTTCAGCCTCTCCCATTACCATGAAGGCCATTCAACACATCAATTGGCTTCCGCATTGACTTCATGTAGAATTAGAGAACTTTCATTACAAATCAACTGTTCAAAGCACTGTGATGCAGTACGTGTGCAAAACATGCAACCTGTAAAACTAGTAAAAATTTTCAAATTCAAAATCGTCGAATATTGTAGTAGTTGACATAGGTATCTATGAACTTCTAAAAAGCGGAAAATTGTTGGCCACACTCAGAGATTTGAATTGATACATCGCATTTAAAAATTGGTTGGATTTTTGCTGATCTGCATCACTTTATAAAATAGGGACATTGAATTTGACTCACCTGTGTGTGAGTCATATACTGAGGGACTATGTTTTAACTACTTGCGAGAAAATCTGACTTTATCTATCCTTCACGATAAATAAAATCCTTTATCTGTTATTATGCACAATCATAATTTTTTCTTTGGTTGAAAAAACTGTCCTTATCTTTCCCCGCGCGTTACTTTTCCAGCAATTTCTTTTTTACAATCTCTTGTGGAATGTTATTGACGAGAAAGAAGTATCGCCCTTGGCGAAAATGAAGGCATCCTTCAAATAAAACATGATCAATCTACTATTTTCTTTCGGTAGTAGGCTCCTAAGTGTTCTGTCAATGACAGAACGATAATCATGCAGATAACACCTTTAAAGCCACGGAGACCTCAGAGGAACATTACGATCGCATTTAGGAATTCAAACAGGTCAGATAATCAGCGAGATGTAGATAATATATAGTCCAAAGACAATTTCATAAAACGTTCTGAATAAACATGCTGTCAAAGATGAAGTAGAATTCACAGGTAACTGTTATTTACGGAATTAGATACATCCTAGAACCACGTGTCGCCTCAATCATTGCATGTTCTGACATAGCTACAGGAAATCTGTCCACCATTTGTTGTTGTCAAGAAGCGGATTGTCAATTCGATATCAATAATTTTAGATTCCAGACAAATTTGGTTTGGATTACGAAGTCGGGGATGGAATGATAGTTTATTTCAGGTGCAACATATATTGTGCATTAATCCTAGATGGCACAATCCCTCTTGCTTTGATTACAATTCGAAAGAATTCTTATCTTCTGTTGCCAACATATTTGTGTGCAAGCCTTTTCTATGTACAGACTTGCAAGTGGGTTTTGTAACCCACGGACCGCGCTTGGGCCTGATGTTTTTTCCACCAAAAATTGGGAATGGCCTGAAAATTCAAATGACAAAAGTCACATGGTTTGTCAAGTACAAGTTAAGTGACAATAACATAGAAATCGGAAGTGATAGAGACATCTTCACGCATCCAAAGAGACACATAGTGTGGATACGGTAACACTGTGCAGGTAAAAAAAAATCATGCACATACAAAAGCGGAAATAAACACTAGAACTGTGCAAAATGCATTTACACGGAAAATAATTGAATTCCATTACATGAAAATTTACCAAAAGACGAGAAGGAATTCACATAATTTGAATAAGTAATAACAAAGATAAGTACACTAATTCAGCTACATTAAATGGGAGTGTAATATGATAAACAAACAAAAATAAGTACATAATTGAATTTGAATAAATGTCCAATTATTTACTAAAATCGAATACTATTCACGAGTTAAAATATATGCAAAGATTTTCGGAGTCTCAAAGTTCTAGTAATTGGTAACTAAATTTAGAAAGGGGTAGCGACAGTAGTGACTGGATGCGCTTTGCTGCTACATCCGACGGATTTCAATTTCAATTTTGCCTCAGACGTTAAACATCGTTTGGCTATCTACTATCGGTACCAGTGATTTTAAATTACAGGCTATTCTTTGCTGATGAAGATAAACTAGCTTAACTTTAATCAAGTTTACAATTTCAAACATCATATACAGTGTATTATGAAAAATCAAACATGAATGAGTGTACATTTTGCACATACGTGTAATACTTGAAAGCCTATATATTGAGGGCCACGTGGGCCTAGATGAGCGGGCCATGCCGGGCATGGGCCTGAAGATTTTCAATAAAACGGACTTTGAACCATGTTGGAGCTTACTGATTATTTGATATTCCCACGAATCATCTTAAATTCTCGGCTAGCAAGTCTTTAACCTAATTTGTCTCAGGGGGCGAGTTGCCAACTACTTTTTTATATTCCACAATCGACCGACAGATCGCTACAAGGTTCCTTTGATGATTTCTTCTTATTAATTGTTGCCCTGTACTTCACTGTCACGGTCACAGTGGGCTCTCGCATAATTCATACTCCAAATCGTCCTCGATATTCCTTATCTTTGAGCGCATGTTTTTCCTTAAATATCAACTATAGAGTAAGCTCTGTGCATTTGGTCATAATCTCTTATTTGTATTTCTATCATATGACGTGAGAGTAGCTGTTTAAAGTTTAAATCTTTAGAGCTTTAACTCTTTGACCTTTTAAAGAAACTTTGCGGTAGATTTGAAATGCATTGGAGACAAAGTATTCAACAATTTATGAAATTCAACTGTAGCGTCACAATAGCATAACAATGGTGCATTTTGTTGACGCATATTTTGATACAATGAACATTCTATCATGAAGCAATGTAGAGTCTTCAATTTAGAATCATTACAAAGTTCACATAGACGTTCTCCATATCGCAATCTATTTCCACAACTATCTGCTACAAAATCTAACTTGTGACTTTTTGTGTGATTCATTAGTCAAATAAAGGAAAATATGCTTGCTTACAATATGCAGTCAAAAGTTCTCAATAAGAGTTCAGGTAGGAAATGATAAGAAAGTGATACAAGTGAATCGCCAGGGTAGATCTTTTGCGTCTTTGGATATTTTTAGAGGATTCCATTTTTTCAAAGATTTTGGATTCCGTTCTCCCCTCAGTCCGGCCGCCAACACGAGTTTCAGCAGGGACGAGGTTACAAATGAGACTTTCAGAGAATATTTCACGAATCTCTGTGTCTGAGAACTCTACACGGTTCTTTTCCTTGTCAATGAAAGATATTGTTTCTCTGATTGAGAAGCACTAAGTGTAAAGCCGTAAGTTTTGACATGGAATGTCTTTATGTTGTTTTCTGTCATGTGCATGCCGAATTTTGTGAGAAAGTGGTGAGAAGAGTTCCAGCTAATAATTAATCAAAACGTTGTGTTTGCTGATATTTTTTCTCAATTTAAGTGTGCTTAGTTTCATTGACAAAGGCGCCTACGTGAAGTTATGGCCTTAGACAAATGCCATTTTTCTGAAAACCTTAGTCTGCCTCCCATTGCATATGTCTCCTTTGACAGTGATACAGGTTGATTGGAAGTGCAACTAAATAGAACTCATCAGACACGCAGTTTCGTTGGCCATTTCATGCTTTAGCCATTGAATGTGCGTCATTTTGTGAAATTTATCGGTCTCGTTACGTGTTGAAGCTCGTGCTGGCGGTTCTGATTCTCTTCGTTTCTAGGAAAATATCACAGGTGTAATCTGACACGACATGAAAGATAAGCAAAATTTGAAATTTTCTTTCGGCTTCTGGTTTTATTTTTTTATTCACAGAAGTCAGTTTTATACTACATTACCGGTTTTGAAAACTAAATTTGATATTTTTCAATTATGAAAATGTGAAAGTGTCTATCAATATAAAGTATTTTGTCATTTATTACTATTTTGTGAGAGACAATGCAGAAGACAGATATGAAGTTCAAAATAATCGGCATCTATCAGGAATAGGATTCGGTTCTTCCGCCTTCCGAATTGTTATTTCTAGCTGGCAAAAGTTTGAAAAATAGTAAGACCACTATAGTTCCACATCAGTTTGCAATGAATTGTATCCGGAATCCGTCGTGACTTGACAGTGCACTACCCGTCAATTGCATTTGTATTCATGTGAAATTCAAGTGTTGTTCCTCTACCATAGAAGTGTGGATGAGACGTGAGATTCATCTACTTTTATTTTATTGAATGATTAAACTATTCTGATGCTGATATTTGACCTTTTGCTCGGTGTTGCACTACGTAGGTCATCAACTGAAAAAAATAATATTAGACTGATAAATGTCATAGCGTTGTTTGAGTTCCTCAGATGAATTATATTGACAATTATCCTTTAACAGCGGCTTAATATAAGCTAATACCTCTTACACAAAATTGTCTTAAACATATCGTTGCTACTGGCGAATTGAACTTAGCAATCGTCAAGAATATTTTCGTGAGAAGTACGGAACAACGTACAGAAAATCAGTGATCGAATCCCAAATTAAAGATAGATATTTGAAAAAATGCATAATCGCCTCTGCAGCAGCGGATTTAATCAGCGCTTAATCATCGTGACTTCAATAAAGGAATGATAACTAAGCCAACTAAAAAGAAAGAGACAATTCATGAGAACGCAGTCAAAATGACTGTATATTACGTTATGACACATCATTGATATTAAGCTTTGCACGTTGTAGAAAGTCCAAGTCATAGATTCAATGTTATTTCCTTGGCAGACTTGTACATTAAACCTATGAGTCAGACTTTCTACAATGTGCAAAGGCTGATATCAATGATGTAATTATATGTTTAAATGCCGTGAAGAGTAAATTGTCGTTTAATGCATACCTTTTAGGACTTTTAATTTAAGCACAATTCTTTCTTACCTCCTCACATAGTTGCGAAAAACTATGAATTACATGGAACAATGTCCTAGATAGTCATTTAAATATATGATAGTTGTAATGGAAAAATTACCGGCTACCTTAGCAAGCGAAACTAACAGAACTTTGAGTCAATACCTTAATTATAAGCAGTCTCGCAAGCATAAAAATTGAGCTTATGCAATAGTCTTAATTTTAACTATGCGTGTGACGATCTTCATGTAGTATATCAACTTGTTTGTACTCTTCGTACATCGTATCGGTCAAATTAGTCGTCCGTTTCATAACTGTCTAAAAGAACATGCAAATAGTTGTAAAAGCAGCTAATAATAGCAATACCCTTTCCGAACATGCGAAATATTTTCATCGCTGCAACCTTCCTTTTACAAATTTCAACCTCATGATTGTAAGCAAGCACAATTCACATATTGAAAGCCACATTACTGAAACTTGGTATGTTAGGGCTGAGAATGAATGTTTGAACATAAAACACGAGCTGGTTGGTTGGCGGATGACTGCGCCTAAGTGGTCGAATCGAACAACATTTAAGAACCGCTCCGCTATAGTCACTTTTGTTTTAACTGGCATTGAGGCTGTGACACAGTCACAAAACGCATGCTTGTGTACTTAGTTTTACGAGCAGTATTTTCACTTGTTATTAAATCAACCAATCCAGATCGCCTAGACAATCTTGAAGTGGATAATAATACTAGGAGAGGCCTTTGACAATGGAAAATTACCTCCCGTCCACTACTATCGATTATGTTCGATCCGTAAATATAATGGAGATGCGTAAACATTAATGTCCGCGACAGACGTGTAATGATGACTTTTAGCGGTAAAAGGAAACTTTTGTTAAGTAGATAGCCGTTGAACTGATTGTAATTAAATTTGCATATTCATGCGACGTTTTTGTGGAATTTCACGTACAACTTAAATGTATTATTGACATTCTCTTCTGATACTAAATTGCCAGCATTTTTCGTAGCTGCTGGAACCAAGTGTGCGCCGCTAGAATTCTGATGATACCAAGTGCAGACATCCCAAAAATTGTGATACTGGGGTTTCGGAGTAAAAAACTTAAAAACTAATCAGAAATTATTATGCTCACTTGTTTTATGAATAATACTATTTCTGGATAGAGCGATTTATATATTATTGTCCACTCACGGATTCGATTGCAGATATAATAACTGCTAATATAAAAAGCTACAAACATTATTGCTAGACTTTGTCCATGAATAAGTCCGCAGTGGACGAAAGTGCCCTTTGATTCTTTGATGTGAAAGATAGTCACATAGAATTGCGAACTGCCGAACGGAATGATGTCTGACACGGTACTGCAATCCACACCGTGCTCTAAAACGCATTGAGATCCCAAGAGGGCCTAATCTCTTTGATTCTTAGAGCAGTGCTCAGAATTGCATTAATTTCTGACTCGAATTTTATCGCATGAACTTTCCATTTGTGGCTGTGTTCTAAATCAATCATCCTGGTACTATAAATAGAAATTCAAAGAAGTCACAAAAATCTAAAGTTGAATTATTGAGTATTGTTTTATTTTGCTGAATTGTTGAACGCTTGAGCACGAAAATGATTGATCTGTGTATGGAATGTAACTAGAGCATGCGTGCATGACATCTGCAGGAAAGTAACAGCTCAGTTATATCTGAGAAATGATCTTCTACGGGTCTAGATATCTTCAAATTAGATCTTAAAAAAGGAAGACGATTTGAAAACACTCAATGTTAGCGTGCCAATGAAAAAATCACAAGATTAGATTCATTTGCGCGCGTTTCGGTTTCCTAGAAAGGAATAATTGTATGTAACGTTAATATCGAAATGGCACATCACAGAATTAGACAACTTGCTCCTTCTCGAATGGATAATTCGTGTATCGCTTGCTATTAGAAATGGCAAAAAATAAGCTGTGGGGAGAGGACACCAGAGCCAGTCAGAGATGGGTGCATGCTGTGATATCACTTCGCGCACACCAAAACATACATCGTCTAGCTACTATTCGATTCAGTGTATGCACCATGCAGTTTGGAATGGTGAAAAGACGATGATGAAATCATCAAGTGAACTAATTTTCGTACGCCTGCTACTTTTTTTATCAATGATCGGAAGGGCCAACATTATAGACTCGTGCGCAATGATCTGAATTCTTCGAATCTGAGGGAATTGTGGCAATCGAAGCACTTTGCTGGAATTCACAATAATCCGCAAACGACGCACGACTTTTTTCCTATCTCTGTAAGGTATTAGGAATTCCTTTTTGCCCACTTACTAAGTTCGTCAATGTGCCGGCGATTTCGAATTAATCACACTTCTAGCAAACCGAAGCAGATAAACAAAATATTTAATTCTGTGGAAAAAAATATTTGATGAGTTGTATTTACATTCGGCAGCAGTGCAGCTTCCAGAACTGCTTTTGATATCGATGAAGTCTGCAGCAATAAAGGATCATGATATGATCTTGCAGACATGCGTGCATGGTTTATATTGAAAATCTATGCTATTCAGCAGACATAGTAGACTAGTTTGTGAGTCAAGCGATGCATACCAGGAGCAAGTTAAAAGGAGGTTCACAAACCAGGCCATTCCGACATAGCCCTAAGAAGGGATTCTATTGTGCCCAATCATGTTAAAAGTAAGTTTCATTAATAACCGCTTAAAAGACATAAGTAATAGCTGTAGCGATGAAGTTATGGAAAAAGAAAAAAATAGCGAATTTAATGGCATTTTAACTAAAAATGGCTACAGTAACAAGAATTTTCCTGAGAAAAGGAACAAAAGTAAAAGTAGAAATAAAATCAAAAGCCAAAATAATTGCCATTTTAAAGTTCCATTTATAAATGTAACAGAAAAATTAATAAAGCTGTTAATAATTTTGACTTGCCTATTGTAGTTATTAATGAATACGGTAGACAGACTGTGAACCAAATAAGCAAAATATAAATTTCTCTAATACTTGTAGCTGTCAATGTTTACCTAAGTATGAATGTAATGAATACGCAGTATATAGGTACACATGTAATAAATGTGGAGAATGTTATATTGGCAAAACTGTAAGAAAATTCTCCACTCGGCATGCAGAACACACACGTGCAATAATTAATAAGTCTGTATCCAGCGCTCTCTATGAGCATATTAAAGGCAAACATAATGATCTAGGTAGCATCGAGGATTTTCAGGTCGATTTCATTGCTAAGCTGACGAGCACTCGAGACACAACATTCACTGAAGCAAAAACTATTACACACTTGAAGTCAACAATCAATGGAAGACATGAGTTAACTTGCTACAGTCTGCCCTCTCACTTTGATCACCTCACATTCAACAAACACCGCAATTCTTAATATCATTTACTTCTTTACAACTCTTCACACCAAGTATGCTGACCGCCATTTGACTATCGACCGTAAGAAGGCGCCGAAGGCCCGTCACGCTGTGGCAAAGTCAATTTTAGTTTTACTTTTGGCCAATAAACTTCAAAACTTCGAGTCAGAACCTCTTTTTAACTTGCTCCTGGTATTCAAAAGAAAGCCATCAAACAAAATGTTGCTGCAAATTTCACACCTATGAAAAATGTGCTTTTGGAGATAGTCCATAATTTTGACTTTCCAATGAATCAAATTCAACGGTCTTCTAGGGACGCTTGTAAATGCCCTAAAATGTTAGTTTGAAGGGCATCACAACAAAAAAGCGACTGATGGAACAAAATTCCCACCCCGGTATGGAGGGCCGATGTATGATACCATTCTAGAATGTAGATGATTTTAGATGCACCGTTTTTCTACATAGAACATTTCCAAAATTTCCTCTGATGTATCTTACTTGTTGAGGTCAACTTCACGAATGTTTCAGTTCATTTATTCACTTAAGCTCTAAGTTTTGAGTGGCGTGTGTCATACATGACTTCAAGGCCACTTCATAAAAGAAGGAAGCATACAAAATAACAGAAAATTCTACACGGGAGAGGGGTGAGGGAAGAGGGCAGTTTTAAGCGAACGCTTGAAGGGCGAGAGTGAGGTTATCGTGTCATACCAATAGCCCGTCTTTCAAAATCTTCAGGCCCTAAATCCGCAACTAACAATTCTCAAGAAAATCAGGAAATATCGCTTCTGCTGTGAATTTAAATTTTATATCTTCATCTTATCTAATCAAAGAAGTAAGAAAAGTCAATTTCATGTACTTGTTATACGTATATAAATAATATTCATATAATAAGTTCAGTTGTGACGATTCATCAAATCATGGATGAAACTCACTGCTTTCTTTCTTTGTTCTTCTTGAGTAAAATTGCAGCTTCCTCAATAACGTAGGCATTTTAAACATCATGTATTTATTCTGGATCTTATTTTGAGAGGTTTTGTCTCCTTGTTATACTCTGTTAAACAAAAAAAAACATTAACCATTCATTCTGTTCAAGCGGAAATCACACTGAGCAAGTGCGCGTGATGCTGTCTGTTCATACAGCTCCTTGGAGGCTCTTGTAGGTCAAACAGTCGATATTTGGAAACTCTAAATTATTCACAGACAATAACAAAGCTGATAATGGAAGTTAAACAACTTTCTATGAAACAAGACGAAATTTACTTCTCAAGTTGTTTATACCTCTTGTCGCATACTTTATTGTAATAATTTCTAGGGCTAAATCTGAAGACAATAGTCATTAAGAAGAAAGTCTATATATGATAAGTTAAATGCAAAGATGACGGCATCGTTCTCTAATCCTAGCTGGAAAAACAAAGGCATTCAACATTAACTTCAGGTGCGCAATAATCGATGTCTTAATGTGTTGCGATTGTTTATCTATTAACCGCTAATATCTCCATGCTCTAATGAAACAAAAGATATGCTAGTTTGAGACCTACAAATTTGTTGATAATGCTTTGTATCATCGAGATTAAAAGAAGGATTGCAATATCTTGGATGATGTCTTAGTTCCAAGACTCAATGTAGAAATATGATTTTTTAAAAAATTATTCAACAAGAATGACGTATTCATTCTTGTTGAATAACAAGATAGCATGATAGTGCAGTTCTTTCATTTTTTATCAGTGCATTCAAAAAGTTGTTCTTGCACGGACAATCTATGTATTGAATGCATTGAGATATCATTGCAGTTCCTCGCACATAGTGCAAGAACTCAATATCATGCAGAAAATATGATACCACTAGCTTCTCGTGCTTCCACCTGTAATTGAACTCAATATCTATGGTACTTAACATAGACAGTTCGTTCAATTACGGTGCATGCACTGGAAGCTATGCGGTAATAAACATTTCCTGCACGGAGATTCCATAAATATCATGAAAAATTGCAAACAACTATAATTAATACTGCATTGCTAATCAACAATATCATCAGAGATCGACTGTTTCCGTTGGCTTTTGAGAAAAACCCGGTTTCGGTTTTCTAATATTAAAATTAATTTTAATGTATGGTGTTGATTAAAGCATATTGGGTGTTCTTTTATTTAATGATGAATGTCTGGTAAATAAAGTTTGCAGCAAATGACATGTATATACCCATGAAATCAACCTAGAAAAAGAAGATGTGCGCGCATTTAAATGCAGCCCACTACGTAGATTCTGCCATAATTATATAATTTCGCAAAACTTCAGATGATGAAATTTGTCTGACAAGAGTTTCTTTGAGGATATCTCGGAGGAAATTATAGGACCCGCTTATTTGAATTTTGAAAATTTCTATATATTATTATCTCTACATGTGAAGCAGTAGACAATTCCCATTAAAACAAGTTCAATATCTGCAATACATCAGAGTATAGCGAGTCGCACATTCTCTTATTTTCAATAAATCGGATTTTGTATTCAATTTTGAAAATTTGTATTTGATTTAGGCCTACGATTGCGCTAATTATCATAAACTAGGGCCTAGTAATAAAAATCAAAGCTGATTGAGATAATTTAAATTCATGATTTTTATTAACATCAATTGCCAGCATATAAGTAAAAGAATGTCGATGAATTCAGGGCACTTAGTAAACTAATTCTAAAGCACGAACTCTGATTACATATGATGTCAGCCATCGATTGACTTTGGAATGACATCAAAATCCAATTCTCATAAAACTATTTGACTATTTGTATTTATCTCCATGATGGTTTTCTACGACAATTATCGAACTTTTCCCATCTAACGTCGAACGTGTGCAAAATTGGATCTGTCAAGGAATAACCGAAAGATTCTTATAATCTTCACAGCTGATAAAAATAAGAAAATTCAGAAGAAAGAGAAAATGTCAATTTGAATGGTAGATAGATTTTTGGCATTCTATCGAAGACCTTTTATGAGCTTTCTAACTAAACAGATACCTTAAGTGGAATGTTAGTAGTATGTAATCCACTTGTAATGTTAATTCATTTCTCACATATGGTTGTTTCATATGCGGTTAAATAGAGTAGGAATTACAAACCTTTTTGAAATTTAAACTTTGTTTAAGCAAAAAGTGACGAAGCTGAAAACAGACTTAGCGGAATTCTTGGTGTTAAGTTCCAGAGACAATTTATCAATGAGAATATAACAATGTGCGTTTTTCAATGCGGTATAGGCACAACTCAGAGCATCACCTATTACATTTCTCTTCCTGGATTGCAAGTTAATCAGTGCTGAAAACAAAACTTCATTCACATAGGCTTATGACAATATAGTTAGGATTGCAATGGTTTTACAGCACCAGACTCTTCAGGGATGGAATTCCGTGTTTTCAAATCTTCGTATAGATTTTAGCCGTCTATGCCTCTTACCTGCCCTCATTTAAGGTCTTCTAGATGAGCTCTCAGACTACAAATTTATGTTTTCAGATAGGATTTGATTAGAAGTTAACCTTCTACAGTGGGAGGCATTGCAAATCCAACCACTTAAACTCATCTGGTTTCTGATCTGTGAATTCTGTTTCGTCAGAATACTAATTTCTTTTGTTTCCGTACTTCCTTAACCTGTAGAAATACAGACAAAATTGATTAATTACGAATGTCTCATTGCGCAAGCGTTCTTCCTAGAGCTAGGTTTCGTATGAAGATCAGCAGTTCTTGCGCTTGCATGGTTAGCATGTAATTAACATAATTACATGTGTCAAAATCCTTCGCGAGCCACATAGAACCCATGGTGTGTACACGCGTGTCATAGGTTCACCATCATTGACATGAGCAGTTTCGTTAATTTCGGGTGATAAAAATGTGCTTCAGAATGATGCGTTTTTATGCCTTTATGATAAAATGTTTTATATTCATCACTCGATTACGCTTAAAAGACTTCTCAAATATAGTCTCAAGCTGACGTTATGTATGAGAGCATTACCGTAAAATAATTGAAATGAAGACTGTAGTGTAATCAAGAAGTTACCCAGAGAAGATAAAATCAAAGCCATGTACTTTACAGTGTGCAATGTGCACGATAAAAATAGAAAATGACCGATAAAAATTGCAGCTTAAATTAGTTTAAAATTTTTTAAAATAAATTATTTATTATTTAAACTATTTTCATTCTACACGTTATCTTTTCTACAATCTAAGAAAAGGAAAACTAATTGCAATGGTGACGCTATCACCATTGCAATTAGTTTACTTAACGATTATTTTCGCTATTTGCAAATTACAGTGTAAATTTGAATTTCATGTTTTTCTTATTCATAATTGACTTCATTATTATATTTTCATTCAACAATTTGCGCTTTCAATCTAGGGGTTGAAAATGCAGATGTTTCCTATCTATTTACTCCTCGACTCATCTTAGTAAGTTGTTCAAAACAATCAGTGAACAATTTTTTGTTTTAATGATACCAAATCATTTCTACTACCACACCAAATGTCGACACGAAAACCGACGAACAAAGAAAAACATTGACGGAATTTGTTGAACAGATTGTAACACTTTTCTTATCTACCCTATTTTTCAACAACTCCAGCAAGAATTTGTTGTTGGATCAGAACAAACCAAACAGAAGCACACGCAACTGAAATACTCCGAAGGTAATGAAACGATCTCATTTTAATGGAATTTGGAGAGGATATCAAAGAAGAGATTTCTTTGTAACACGTTTATCACGGTCGTAAAGACTTTTTGCAACATTTTATAATAAAAGAGTAGAATGACTTCTCAAGCTTTCTTCCACAAAAGTGACAAGACTTTTTAGAGTTATTTTAACGACGAAAAATGTGATTTTTATTCCATTTTGAAGGGTGCGCAGTCAATCATAATGAATGGAGATGGCCAATGAGATGGGGGCCGGGCTCAGGACTTGCGCCCAGGGGGGGCTGTAGCGTTCTGGGTCCCCAATGATTCGAGAAACCTTCAATATCTACTCGAATATCAATGTATAAAATGGATTATTTGATTGCATATGAAATTTTGTACAACTTGAAGCATCGGCTCAGCAAGCTTTCCTATCGCAGAAACTGATCGTTAATCTCAATCTATCATCACAAACATCAATGTATGAGTTAACGAAGACACATTCCGGTTGTATGCCAAGCTTCACTTTAATAGGACTTTCAGTTTGTACATTATTGGCGATGGCGTAAATGCGTGCCTATCGAATTCAGTGAAAATATTACTTTGGGGATCCCAGGTGACTTCGAAACGTAAATGGAAAGCCCACGGACTTGCGATGTGTGAATTGTCAATTACATACTCAGATAACCGGATTTCAGGCAGATATACAATTGATATGATAACATGCATGTAGGCCTATATACCTGGATGCAACTTTTAGCAGTCTAAACGAGAGCTCATCAGATTTAATAAGTGAGAAAACTAGGCGATGCATAACTTTTAAGTCTGCAATCGAAGTATAGAGCCGCCGATACCCATACTTGAAAAGGAAAGCTAAATGGGGTATTCGTTGGGGGTCATTAGGGACATTTTCGGCCCTCTGCAACTTTTATTTTGCGGCTCGCAGCCGTTTTATTTTGATTTTGCAGCTTTTGGAATAATTGTAAATATTGCTTGAATAATCCATTATCTTATTTCAATGTGTTTTCTTGTTCATTATCAAGGCAATCACAAGCTCATATACAATGCCATTTTTGACGAATACAGCAAGCATAGGTCTATACATGTCGTATGCGCGCTAATAATTCGAGATTTGCAAACGCGCACTTGTCTTTCAGACCATAATTATGACTCATGCTCACAGAGGATATTACCACGTCATTAATATCTTACTCCGCCAATAAAACATCAAAATACTGTGGAACCCATGGACTTCGAATGTCACATCACGCAGATTGGCAAGAATCGTTTATGACTTGCTCTGTTCAGACCACACTGGTCTTTCTTACATCCATTGTCAGAATCATTATTTAGAAGATAATGCGTGTGTGTCATGATGCTCTTATCCCAGCCATGATATTAGCATTCGGCATGATGGACATGATTGCAAACCGAACAAATTAAGCACGATTGAATGCAACAGAAAGCAGCATGAACGCAGCATGAAGGAAATGTTAAGTTTAAGAAGACGTCTGGAAAATTCCCTTGAAAATCGTCGGCTCGGCCACATTTCCATTAAGGTTGGGCCGGGTTTTCCATTCTGGGGCGACCGCACAGAAACACTGTTAGACTAACAAACCTCTTACAGCAGCACTCACACATTGAAGTTTGCTTGTCACTAACAACTCACTGTCTCACACTGTTTCTGTGCGGTCGCCCCTGGTGGCGATGAAAATTCGATTACGTGGCGAGAATGGGAGCTTCTTATATCGAAAATGCCGATGGAGTAATTGTTGCTTTGGCAGCAAACACATCAAGTGCAGATATCTATAAATAAATGCGAAAAGCATCAACAATTGGAAAAAATTACTCGAAGAAAGAAGTCGATTCTAATTTTGTCAAAATATTTCTTCAAGCCAAAAGTAGAATGAAAGATCTTCGCATTTATGTCAACTGGGAATTGAATGCTAATATTTCTTTTAGTTTGTATTTTGATTATATTCTGATAAACAATATTCTTGCATATAGAATTCGAACCTGCCTACAGGCATGTAATTTCAGCCCATGGGACAGGATTTCAAGACTTCACAATAACTTTACCTATCGGATTTTGAAAGATGACCAAGCATTGAGCTTGCTCGAATGTCAAACTAACGGTTGATTCCTCACTAGAGAAACATCTGTCATATACGCAGCTCTATCCTCTTCAAAGTTTGCCCAGCAAAGAGAAGTTTCTTCATTTAGTTGTCAAATGAAAATACCTTGGAGAAGATGTACGAGTCTCGAGACGTTATAAGATTTGCCGAAGCTCTATCACTGTCAAGTTTGAGATCTTGACTGCTTAGAAGAAAGAATGAGGTTTATGTAACATGAGAAATCGAGATAGTGAGCCTTCGCCGGAAACACTTTTTCAATTAATTTTATAATAGTCATTTTATGCGTTTCGTGCTCGAAGGATTATTCAAGTATCTTTTTATAACTAATCAACTAACTGCGCCATGTGAAATGGAATAATATTTAGAATTCCATCATGGGGATTAAATTTTAAAAAATGATGATGGAATTGGACGTGATTGGATTTAAGAAATGATTCAATTGAAATGTTGAGAATTATTCATCTATATGTAGTAGGGATTCCCCTCGTTATGCATTTTGGTTGTCTTCTTGGCACAGCGATTAAATGGTTGTTCTGGTCATCTATTGATCATGTGGTCGAACCCCGAGAGTGTCATTGAAAGTAATCAGGACAAGCAGACGAACAGAGTGCACAACATCGCTCCAGGTTAAGAGATGGCAACAGACGGGAGGATCATGACTATGATGAAATGGCTGCACTTGCATTCGAAGAAACATCACACTCCCTTGAATTTCTGCAAATTCTTGATTTCAATAAAAAGAAAAGTGGGTCTTTACTCGACGTTTCGTTTCCAGACCCTTCTTCACTGATTTAAAATATAGCAAGCATGTTTATCTTAAAATGTAGTACTGTAAGTAGCAATCACCAGAATAAATGGTGCATCTGATATAACCTTGAGATACACACGCTGTCAACTTTGTAGGAAAGAAGATCACGGTTAATGAAAGCATACTGTCATCTGACTCTCAATGTAAACTGATGCAAACCGATAGCTTATACAAACTTGCATTGAATTATCCTTGAGGTCTAGAGCAACTACTTAGCAAATGTTTGGTATTAATTAAACACACACACATGTCGAATTTTTGATTGAAAGAGCATGTTTATGGGGTCTGCCATGCATCACAGTCAAGAAATCAAAATTCGCATTTTTTCAAACACTGATTATTCAAAATATTCAAATATTATTCAAAAAGGTTCATTTTGCTCTCTTGCTATACTGGTTAGTATTGCCAAACGAAATAAGCATTAGTTTCGCAGATTTTTCATTTTTAAAAATTTATTTGTCTACATATCAAGTGAGGTGCACTTGATGGGCCTAATAGCGACGAAATACTCTCAATGGTTGCCGTAAAAACAATTTTTCTCGCACGATGCTTATGCTACGAGTGTAATCATGCATTTACCTTCCCAATTAATTACCTCTTTCGCTAATTCAGCAAATTTAAGTTTGACAACTTCTCCTAATTCGATGCACTAAGTAAGTCAACTCTAATATTTTGAAATTTCAGCTGAACGGCTGATTTGTGGACGTAATTGTTGGGAAATGTAGTAGTAGAGGTATGCGTTTTATTCATATGAAATGGAAGTCATGCATTGCAGAATACACAGATGAAATTTACAGAGCTTAAGTGTGTTCAGAAGAGAAGCACAGTAGCTCGAAGAAAATACATTTGTTAGGATATTGCTGCTAGGCTATGCTAGGTTATGGGAAAAAAGACAATTGGCGTTGCTGGGTTCTTGAGACAAAAGGGGACAGAGACAGTGAAGGAGCGTCGGAATCTTGAAAGTTCGGGGGCATGATTCTATGCAATAGGTTTGCAACATTTTTCTGAAAACTGGTAGGGCAGATGCTTCTTAGGGCTAAGGGCATGAAGCGATCACAACTGTAATTTGGTCCGCAAATACTTTTATGAGAACGTCACCGAACCTTTCCAATTTTTTTGTACTCAGCATCCCATTTTGCATTTTACTTGAATTTTGTTTAATAATGAAAACTGCTGTTTATTTATTTTAGAATAGTGAAAGGCAGAATTTCGTTGATTCCAACATATATTTCTTGATCACTCAAACTGCTTCAAATCGCCTACTTCAGCTCCTCGTCATGAAAACAGAATGGGCTTTAACTAGGAACATTGTCAAACTATCAAAAGTGAGAATGGCGAAACCCTCAACTCTGAGATGTAAGAAAGTAAACTAAGAACACCATGTCGATTCGAATGAATCGGACCGCTGCTTCCGATGCAGTTGTCCAAGTCGATAACCGTATCGGAGCTTCATTCGCTTTATCCTAATTATTTCATTGATGACAAACCTAACATCGAGCATACGTCCCTCATATCAGCAAGTTTTCAGCTACAGTGAATAATCGCCAATGCAAATATATTGGCTGACGAACACGGTGAGGATTTCTTTCTCATATTAAATTGATCAATTCAATTCGCATTTCATGTAACAATTATCAGATTTCATTGAACATGGTAGCACATATGATGGGAACTTTGTCAGCATAATTAGAATGAACGTTTATTATCACTGTTCTGATTATTATTACTGAAGTGTGAGGTAAAATTAGTTGCTTTTGTGTGATACTATAATACAAATTATGTGTTATGCATATGTTGTGTAATATTATCTATTCCATAATCAAATTAGCAAGGGCTAACCTTAGGCGAAACACAATTAATAATGAATTAAATCACAAATCGAACTATTCAATAAGTGAAACCAATGTGAAAAATAAGAATAAAACACAAATGTAAATGTTGATAATATTCAAATGGTAGGTAATGAAAAAAAGGACTGTGTAAATATAAGTAGAGTGAGAAAAAAATCTTTGATAACTTACATGAGAACTCCTGCCTGTCTGCCACACTGTGTGTTGGGCAGTGTAGTAATTGCGGAATTTGCTTATATTGACGAAACTTAATCTGCAGGTCTGGTCGTCCAGATGCTTGTATATGTCAATTGCGTCAGAATGAAATTTAATGCTTTGATTGAGGAGAAGATGAAGTAGAAGATAACGATAAGTGAAAAGAGTTTGATCCCTCTAAAGGACCCATGTGGCGTTCCCTACAGGTTAAAGGAAATAACAACTACAACAGATTACCTAATTGAAAAAATGTGCAATTGAAGTCATCAGCAGGAACTTGGGTAAGGATTCGCGTTTTGGCCCCTACTCCTGAACGCTCAAACTCACCCAAGCGGGGCCCTGCTATACGAAAGCAGCCTCGAAATTAATTAAATCAATGAAAGCACGCACAATTATTAAGAAACTGCTCAGCAGAAAAATATCCGTATTTCAATAAAGTTTCACTATGCTTATGCAGCTGCTTCTCAGCACTTTGCTTGAGATCTACGCTGTTATATCCTCTCTTAATGTAATACAGAGCAATATCAAAAAATTGTCCATGTATTCCAGGAAGTTCTTATCGACTAAAGATAGCTCTTCCGTATATCTACGATTGATCTATGAACTACATAGTGCTCATATTAATAAGGATCTCCTATATTATAGGATTACAATTGCACTGATTTGGCGATTATTAAATGTTTGGCCATGGAAGTATTTGTATAAAAGTGGAATAAAATCTCAATTAAAAAGACATTAATTTCGACAGAAATAGCTTGTCTTCGTGTATTTCCAAAATAAAACCTAAAGTTGAAGGTTACACTGGTAACGCTTACGTTTCTTGAAGCGAAATGATATACTGTGCTAATTTCCATAAGTCTATGTTAAACTGCATCGCATAACGTGAAATGAATTAACTCCGTCTGCTCCAGCCAAAATGATACTGCACTATAAAAATTTTAAGTCATTCATAAGCTTCATCAAAGACAAATACCTGTAAAAAGAAACATTGCAGGTTTATTGTTGTCATCAATATATTTCGGATTATACAATTACAAAGCATGAAATGAAAAGCGTTGGAAAACATACGTTGGAAATACGTACTATTCATGAGATGTGTGCAGTTTAAAACTGATCAAACTTATCTTTCAGTTGTTGAATCTAAAATTGTTCGATGTAGCAGAGTACAAGTCGGTGCTACTTCTCCTGCGGTAATGAACTTCATAATTATGCATTTCATACTTTAAATCAATAGCATCTCAATTGTTCATTTTCTTCGTCCTCAAATCAACAAATTTTTTTCGTCCTCAAAAGATCTAGACAACAATCCTCAATAGATCACCTAACATCGCCTCACGAAACATAATAACACACATACTGCTCATGAAGAAATTTGAACATAACTTGGTACACTGTTTCACAATGTTGAATCCATGAAATCCATGAAAGAGTTACAAAACGAGCGCAATAATAATATGAACATTGGTTAGAATGAAATTAAAATCTATTTCGTGAAACTATTCTGTACAATAACTTCTAACTGTAAAGTAAGAATTTCGCTGTTTTCATTACTTATGAAGATTATTCTCAAAAGTAATTTTAAAATATAATGAGTTTCTGCTCTCTCTCTCTCTCTCATACAATGTTCACCAGCCGATTTGTCATTTGATTTAACTGGTATTCCTTGCAATAAATATCAGCTGCAGCATAATGTGAATTTTGTTAGAGAAACTATTAAAAATAGAGAACACTATATGTGCGATTATCGCTGTTCAAAATATGTCTGAAATAAACCACTGTAATCAAGAAATCACGCAAAACGTCAAATGCACATGCAGTCTCTTCAGCGCGATCACGCGTAAAGCAGTAGTATATGAACGTTCATAATCAGTGTGAAATATGTATTTTTGCTCTATTCACGTTTGGTCTGTATTCTGCCAAAGAGTTTTCTTTTCTTTGTGCCTTTCGATAAGCTAGTAATCTTGGCTATGTAGCAAAGTTTTATCTGTACACTTGCAGATTGGAGAACGCCATCAGTTCTCATCAGGACTACTTCAATTAATATTTTAAATTAATAAGCATTATATTCTATTATAAATTACTGCTGGGATGATTTTCATCATCGTATGAGAACTGCCATTCCATAGTGAAAGAGATACTAGAGAAGTAAGAAGTAGCTTGAAACGTACTGGTCTTCATAGATGTGGCTGTCAACTTCACCGCTCGACCTTTGGATCGAATTTCATGTACGAAAGACGAAAGTGACTGCGATGAAGTTGATTGCGTCCACTGTGGTTGCGGGGATGGGCGAGTGAGCTGCACTTGGAAAGTTTGCGTGTACTTTCCTCACTGTTGCATTTGCTCTTCATGCTCGCAGGCCACCCATTGGTGAAACAATGAGAGAACTATTCGTTCCCGGCTTCGTGAACATTTAACAGTAAAATCTTCATTGTTTTATCAAAACAATTAATGATCATAGAACTAACCCAGATACATGTATATCCATGATATCTTTGACGATCCTTCGCAAAAGTGCAACTAACCTCACTGAGGGCAGGCGGTTGGAACTTTTAGATTAAATCACGAAATCCCTCTGTATGCACAAGTCCTGCATACGTCGTTGGCCATCGCTTGTAGTTGGTCACTCGTTTTGGCAAGGACTACTTTGTCATCTGCGCATCGTAAGTTGTTGATGAACTGTCCGCCAAAGTTTATGCCGTCTTCTTCGTGTTCGACTAGGCTCTCTCGCATTATATATTTCAAAAATACATCAAATAAATAAAAAGTGGACAGCCCTGGAGGATATACAGCATAAAACGCATTTAGCACAGAATTATATACATCGATGAGAGGAATCTCTCTGAATGAGATGTACTTCTAATCGAAAATATTGATAGTCAATTTGATAAATTTATTGCGATGACACCGCCATTAATGAGACGGCAGAACACTAAATTGCTCATTTTCCGATGTTTAGTAACGCTGAAAGTGCGACATAAGTGATATGTTCACCACAAGTTGATTCGTGTGATTCGGTGAAATATGCCAGAGCTTTCATGGGATAACTTTTTCAAGCTCATATCGGCGGACAATCCCGGAAATGTGAGAACGAAGCTTGCCCTTAAACTATGTCACAGTGTTGAATCATTGATAGTTGATGTGCATCGATTCAAATATAGAGAATGGAATGAATTAAGAGTATTTTCGTACTTTTCACACAACAGAAGTTGTGTTGAAGTTCAATTCGTTCCGCTTCAGTATTGATGATATCATGACCGTTGACAGAAGAAAATAAGCAAGTTCATTACGAAATTGAGCAAACTTTCCTCTTCTGAAGCTTTCTTGTAGCGAACGAATGCGCTAAGTGGACGGACGCTGAAACAGCTCACGAGTTTTGCAAACTCTTCTTCCGATAATAAACGTTGTTCGAAAGTTGCACGCTTGGAGAACAAATGACAAATAAGCTAGCTATATTATAATTAAAAATGCTATGAGCAATAATATCGATAGCATGCGGAGGGGATGGTTTTCAAAATTATGTGCATACTAATTTATAGTCTTGCTTAGTTGTTGCGGAACCATTCTCTGCATGAAATTACGATAATCAACAATGCTTGCTGTATCATCAGCTGTAGTTGAAGCGTTTTATGTCACAGAATATATGCAAGAGAGCTGGACTGAGACCAGAAGCCTATCCGACAATCAGTGCCTTATCGTCATTGGAATTATTTGAGAAGGCTTCTATAAGCGCTACTTCTTTATTTCTTTATTTATATGGCGAAGCTTGCTGATCAAGGTTTCACATTGTAAATGATCCATTTGTTGTATCTAGCACGTGCAGGGTGCTGCACAAAAATGTGACTTAATTTTAATGTAGCATAACTTTCTAATTATCGTTTAATGATGATTATCGTTTAAGTTAGGAAGGAGGAAGTAAGCTAGTTGTTCCATTCAGTCTTTGTTTTTTCATCTAGTTTCATGGCTTTCGAGTTCTTCGGCTTTGTGTGCATATTGTACCCTCATCCTCAAATGCAATCATTGCAATGCTGATTGTGGTAATAGAGATGTGTCTTGTCTTCAAAATGCGACCATATTTGTTAATTTCTGTTGGATAATAAGAAAGTTATGCTACATTAAAATTCAGTCACGATTTTTATGCCACACCCTGTATCATACCGAGTTTTGTACAGCTGTGTCTGTTAATGCTCTTTTCTATGACCGATGCTGTAATGATTGGTGTATGCCTCACGTTTTTCATTATTGAGGCAACTGATTCTATAAACGCTATTTATTACTATTATCATATATATTCATATATCGTATTTTTGGGGTCATCCCACCCTCTTTTTCTCGAAATTGAGCACGAGGTTCTGAATCTCTTTACCGGCTTCAATGTCTTGAATGAGAATTACTTCAATCTCCAAGCTGCACTGCATCGGATTGGAATTACTCAGAACTCAAACTGGGCTGGTAATCACAACATTCGTGCGATACAGTGTAATAAGCACCCGAGTCGATGACGATGACACCATAGTGTACTTCGCACAATACATACAAGCTCATATTCAATAACAAAGGTCACATTACATTGTACTTTTGAGAAACTGCACAAAAATTGAAATTAAGGACTAAATGATGAATATTTTCGTACTGAACTTACAAAATTTGAAAGAGATAACAGCAAATACGGAATTTCATGAGGATATTCCTCCTCTTGATTCATACTACGTAGCATTTCGGGGGTGGATGCAATCACCGCATCCATCATCTTGCCGACACTCCACTGATCGATTGTTCGAGTTCCTGCCAGGCCATGCGGAATTCCTTGGTTCCTAAAATTTTCTTTAAACAGCCGTTGAAAATTCCATAGTTCAAAAATCCAGAAGTGTTTACACAAAAGCCAGGAGTTTCATTAAATATTCAGAAACAGAGAAAAATTAAACTTCCAACTTATATCAGCTGATATATATCTAAGCTTCATTTAGCTATTATTAGTATAAATATAAGTCAAGATTCAATAAACTATGTACGTGCACACATTTCAAAATTACAAGAAGGAATGGCACTTAGAAGTCAGATATTGTGCTGAAAATGTCCTTCATTTCTCTACACGATGACTTACAATCTGAAAGCAAAACTAGCGCAGCCGTTTCAGTCATTATTTGAGTTATTGCAAAATCTGGTCATTTCTTTAGTTCGTCTTGATTCTGAACGTTGATGACTGTGGTTGCCGATTTGAATTTCCAAGTTATCTTATGAGAAAAAACCAAAGATTAATTGTAAATATGTACGTAGATCAGCTGTTTTCCCAAAAATAGAAGAAATGTTCTTTCTTAGTCTCCGTCGATGTTTGTACTTTCAGTATCAATTCCTTGTAAATCAAAAATAGCTTGAGTAATTACGGCGTTGAAGTGCAACTGGGATATTTTAGCGCAGAAGGTCGATGGTGACAGAAGTTTGGTATATTTCCGGTGGGGAGAACTTTTGAAATCTACAAGTTGACACAAAACTAAAGTCGACGTAAGTCAATCATTTCGAGACAGGAAACATCTTTCGGGGTGCACAATTTGAAAAATTATCTTTTTATTGCCCTGTTTGGAACGAGATAACATATTATTTCAACTGCGATTCAGTGTATCGATATGTGAAGTAAATGTGTCATTTTCACCATAAACTTCGTTTTAAACATGTCATAAACATATTCGTGAAACAATGAAAAAATGAGACCTTTGATGCATCCGACCAGCTGCACTGTCGCATCTTGCAGTTCAAAATCGAACCCTCCGAACTCCGCTAATCATTATAACATAGTTTGCTTCAACAAGAAATCAGAGAAATGAATATTACCATCTCAATGTCCACACATTAAAATGTACCATGAATTACATGCTATTTGGAGCAGATCCCCGCGGACATCTTTGTGTTTCTGAAGACGGTGTGTATAAGGTTAAAATCACATCTCACATTCATATGTACTTAACATAGAGTAGGCATGCAGTTGATGGAGTGTCGACTCAAAATAAATGTCGGCATGCAGTGAAAATTTTTACATCAAAATATTCAGTTTTGCGGAGATTACGTTCCTGCGGTGTAAATGAATATCAGATCACTTTTTAAGAGGCTAAATTCTTGCAAATTATTCCTGTGTTTATGAATCTTATTAGATATAAAGAGGATATACGTGGTGTGATCCAAAATGTCCCGGACTAACCTACTTGCAGATAACCAGTTTTCTATTTTTTCAAAATTTTCAAACATTTTTGTCTGAATTTCAAGATTTTCCTATAAATTCTAGCGATTTAGAATTAATATATTGCTTTATGAAAAAATTCCGGTGTCAAAGAATCAAAAAACTCAGTAACTGCATCCCGCAGTTCAATAGAAGTCACTTGGGGCCAAGTCAGGTGAATAAGGAGGATGGCTCAATAGTTGAAATCCGTTTCTCGTTAAGGCATTGGTTGTCTCCTGCGAGGTGTGAATCGGAGCATTGTCATGAAGCAAGTAGAGGGGAATGTTTCGTGGCTTTCTTATTTTCTCCCTCGCTTCAGATAACAGATTGGAATAATATTCGCTATTGATTCTTACTCCTTTATCCGCAAAGTCAACCAGTTGGATTCCCGAAGCGTTCCAAAAGACCGTCAGCATCAACGACCGGCGATGTGATGTTCCGGATCGCATTTTCAAAGGGGCAGACTCGCCTGATTTTCGCCACTCTGCAGATTCTCGCTTACTTTGAGGAAGATACAAACTTAAAGGTGTTTCATCCTCTGTAAGGATGCAGTTCAGAAACTGATCTCCGTGCATTTCGAGGAGATCCAAATTTGACTGTGCCGCCAGAAGTCTGTTCTCCTTCATTTCAGGTGACAGAAACTTCGGTACGAAACGTGATGCCAGTTTGCGATATCCAAGTCTTTCGATGATGTCATGACAGGAGTGATAACTGATTCGCAACTCTCTTGACAACTCACGGATGGTTATCCTTCTGTGTGCTGTAATCACTTCATCGCACTGACTCGATTTCTCTTCCGGAATCTCCTGCGGCCGACCAACAGTTGAAAAATCTTGCTCCACAGATTGTCTTCCGCGTTTAAATTCGCTTATCCAGAAATAAGCAGTAGTTCTCGATGGAGCTTTGCTTCCATATGCCAGGCTTAATTCCTTTAGAATGTCACCATTAGCGAAGCCGCGGATCAGGAGGTATCGTATCACACTGCGATATTCGACTGAAGACACGCTTGTCACATCCATCATGAAAACTGATAGAACAAAGAACCATCGTTGACACGGATTTCTTAATGAATGCGTGCTGAATGAACTTCACTGATTGATATCGTAACACATGAAGCAATTAACAAAAGACGTGCAATATTCATGGCAAAGATATCCGTCAAATAAGGTACAAATCAAAATCAATCTAACTATAACAATAAGACAAATCGGATCTCGATCAATTCAGAAAATACAGAAATTCATGTTAAAATGTAAAAATATTTTTTAAAAATAGAAAACTGACCGGAAAAATTTCGGCGACCATATTTCTCATGCCTTAAAGACCTAAATTTACATCTGAAGTAGTATTCGTTATCACAGGTTATCTGCAAGTAGGTTAGTCCGGGACATTTTGGATCACACCACGTATATAGATATATTATCTTATAAGATATATCTTAATTAAACGGAGATTGAAAATTGTTATCAAGGACATTCATGAACCACAGTATAATGCAAGACTTAGTGGAAAAGTTAATACCTTTTTGTGCTTCTTGGCCGAAATTTCAAGTTTCTAATTCAATTTTCATCGGCATGATTTTATGATTCACTAAGTGTATATTTCACTTCTTGAATGAATAGCAATGAGAACGCATCTTCATCTTTTAAAGTTAATTATAGTCGTCTTTGATTACATGTATGCTATTTTGCTCTTTCAGTGGCTGGTTTTGTGATATGGTCACGGTTAAGAAATTTCTCTGATTACTAAGGCTGAGCATTAAAGTTACCCATCGAATCGCTAATTTAACAAGCTATCTTGCCTCTCCAAGGTTGCCATGACACGGAGGTTTGTATAATGCTGTCGTTCCTTCTGTATTGGCATCATGATCAGTCAAATCCGTGTAAATTTCACCGAAAGTGTAAACATTTGCATTTCTCACATTCTGCACTGGGTCTCAACTCGAGTTCATTTAATATAGTCGAAACTGTATCCACATTATGGCTTTAATTAATGTTGAGTTGCTACTCTACCTAATATACTTACTTTATGGTGCTGAATGTGCAAAGAAATCAATTCTTCAAATCATGCAATTGGTGATTAAGCAATCAGCGGATAATCCCTCTTAGTTTAAACATTTTTCAAATTGCATCTAATTATCTTCGAAGTTAAGCCGCCAAAACTATCGGAATGTAAAATGGTTAGTATAAAATCTCCTTGACGTGCTCGGCTATATCAATGGCACTTATCCCAAGTTATCGTATCATCTACATCACGCGAGCTTAGCCCGTTTGCCGTAAATAAAATACTTGGCGAAATTTGAGTGCTACACAGTCACGCAATAGCAGCTTAAGAAGCTATTGAAGCGATAAACATCTATCCGCCAGCAATCTTTGTCATGTTATTTCTGTCTTGCTGACTTCCTCTCCTTTAAAGCGAGGCACAAGTTGATTTCCTCTGCGAATTTCTTGAGATAGAATCGCCATGAAATCCTGACTTTCAATATCTGTAATTATGTTCCGAAAAGATCGAATACCCATTAGCGATGAGGAGTGTTTGTAAACAACATCAACAAAATATAACTTATGGATCGCATCGTTTGCACTCTGAATCGATTCCCGAAAACAGTTTTCATAATGCGAACTTTAAGATATTTACACAATTTCCACATTTCATTGCTGAATTGAACAAGATAGAGATCTGAAATCATAATTTCTAAAAAGGATATTAATTGTTATTTTCATCATGTTATGCTGCTCATTCGACCTAAGATATGTACAGCAAACTGGAAGTTGAATATTTTTTTAAAGTTATAGGACTATTTGGAAATGATGCACTGGGGTGATGTCAGCACGCTCACATGAATAGAATTAGAAAGGCCACAGAATTAGACCGGTCGTCTCTTCTTCTGTTTGACTAAAAAGGAAGCATTAGAACATGTAATGCCTATGAAATGGCACAATCTGCTGATACAATGCCATAGAAATCGAATAGTAAGTAGCCAGTTCAACATTAAACACGCCAAAGTGTGCGAAGCATCAATGACTGTTAACAACCGGATCACACAGCAAAGAGACACAGTCGATGTCAAGTTCTACACAGAAGTGCGTGAACGTTGTTTCGTGCGCCTGCTAACTTTTTAAATAATGATCGTTAGGGCCCAACATTATGTAGAAAGCTTTTGCGCAATGATCTGAATTGTTCGAATCTGAAAGAATCGTGTCGATCGGAGTATTTTGAAGGAATTCACAGCAATCCGCAAGCGGCCCACGACAATTTTTCCTATCTCTGTAAGGCATTAAAAATGCATTTTTGCCCTCCTAGTAAGTTCCTGCATGTGCCATCGTTTTGAATCAGTTTGTACTTCTAGAAAAGTAATGCGCTTAAACAATCTAATTCTGTGCTCATATCGCTCAATTTCTACCCAAGATTACTGCATTTAGACAGAAATCCATGAGTTCGGTAGGAAGCATTCTCTGTCAACTTACCCGAATGTTCTCTAGTTCTCTGTAGTGTTTTCTATTCTTTTTGTATTTCTATTCTTTCAGCTGCTATTGCTGATGAAGAGATTGATGAAGAGACTTCTATGACATAAAATTATCAAACAGAGCACGCCTTTAAATGTTTTCTCTTTAGATATGCCAATCCAGGAACTTTTCTTCTTTGATATCAGCAGTTCAGACGGATCTTCTGATCTTTGAAATGTTCATCTTATAACGTTATGTATCAGGGAACAAAGTTAAAAGACCTCTATATTTGAAACTCATTCATTTTTGGATCTAATTGAGTTGCTAAAGTAGAGTTATTGCAATTACATAGAAATCGGTTGAATGTGCTGCATCACACTTGCAAAGAAGTCGCACTTGTCACACTTGTCAGTCTCACAACCACAGAATTAAATATTTTGTTTATCTGCTTCGGTTTGCTAGAAGTGTGATTAATACGAAATGGACGGCACATTGAGGAACCTATTAGGTGGGCAAAATGGAATTCCTAATGCCTTATAGAGATAGAAAAAAAAGTCGTGCGTCGCTTGCGGATTAATGTGAGTTCCAGCAAAGTGCTTCAATTGCCAAAATTCCTTCAGATTCGAAGAATTCAGATCATTGCCCACAAGTTTTCTCCATAATGTTGACCCTTCCGATCATTATTAAAAAAAGTAGCAGGCGTACGAAAATTAGTTCACTTGATGATTTCACATCCTCTCCTCGGCATTGCTCACTGTACAGTGCATACATTGAATCGAATGTTAGCCAAGACAGCGATGTGTGTTTTGGTGTGCGCGAAGTGATAGCACAGCACGCACGCATCTCTCACTGGCTCTGGTGTCCTCTCCCCACAGTTTATTGTTTGCCATCTCCAATAGCAAGCGATACACGAATTATCCATTCGAGAAGGAGCAAGTTGTGTGATGTGATGTGCCATTTCGATATTAAAGGTTACATACAATTCTTCCTTTCTAGGAAACCGAAGCGCGCGCAGATGAATCTAATTCTGTGCTCACAACTGTGGGTGCAAGTGAATTAGAACACGCGGGGCTGTCACTTCTTACACCGTTCCTGTGCGACCAGTGGACGCTACTGTGCGACAATGGGAATTACCGGAATCTTATCATTGGACTTTGTTAATATTCAGGGCTGCTATTATTTCTCTGTATATAAAAGCATCAATTTGACAAAATTATTAACAGCAAATCGCTAACGGTAAGAATCTGCAATTGTTGAAGGTTTCATTAATTTGATCAGCCCTAATAGATACAGCACCAAAAGTAATACGCAAACAACACGCAAATCAATCCGTATAAACATTCGATCCTGTTTTAATACTGTAAATCAAAACTATTTTACATTCCATGCGATATTTCATTATTTGTGAACGTTGCATGCGTCGGATCTGAACGATAATTTATGAATTCAATTGAAAACCAGTTGAGGAAGCAATAAGAACTTCATTCGAAGTTCTCGGCATAATTATATTACTTCCTTCCATTGGAAACTGGCTCTAGAAACTCTTCAATTGATCCCGTGCCAATGGAAATGCGGAGATCCTTTTTATAAAGAGAGGAACAAAAGATGATATACAACAAGGTAATATTTCGGAAAAGTCAAGTGACGACTTCATGGCTCAGACTTATTGTGTCAAGTTTGCACTCCAAGTCCGCTTGGAGTTCATTTTCTTTTCAGATGTCAATCGGGCAGGAGACTTCTATTTATTTCGATGTCATTCGTCTCCATTCCAGCTAAGTTTGAATTTCGTATCACAATGTCGGCAGGTTCTCATCTCAAAGTGAAAACTTTCTCATACTTAAATATTTTCCGTTGAAACGCCAACGGCTCATGATCCGATTAGGATATCATGCACAGCTGTTGGAGGCAAAGTTCACAGTCAATATCTTTGTCATCTAATCTTGCGATGTGCGAAGCAAAGGACAGCCGTCAGTTCAATATTTTCTTTCAGAATTGGAATCATTTCTCTCAGGCTGATTTCAGAAAAAGTTGAAATTCTCGAGAGGATTGCATCTCTAGCTGTCCGGTATTGCCTCGATCTAATTCAGGAAATCATTCGGTATAGGTGTACTGAATTACACTCAAGGAAACTTGTCAATCACACAGAGAGTCAATCTTTTCGACAACAAGGATTGCAAAATTAGGAACAAGTGAATTGAGTCTTATCCTCTATACACAAGTCGGTTGAAATTTTAACCGTAAAGTGACTGTCTGAGTTCTGCTCTAAACCCCTTGAGAAAAGACTGAGTTAGGCATCGTGTTGTGTCGTCTTTATCGAATTAACAACAATGTAAAAAAGAAGTTATGATTCTCTATCAGAGATTAGAATGTCAGCGTACGTAGACGAGTAATAGACTTGTCTGCATTTTGAAATATTGAATCTATTTCGGTTATTTGCCTGCTTATGTGTGCATTTTTTAGAATTTTCAAAAAGAGAAGAACTGTCTGCTTAGCATCTAATGTTCACACCTCACTCGGAAACGAGACTCACACCTCACTAGATTTCAAGGCATCACAGTGTAATAAATACATAAGTTTAGAGATAGCTGACTGTATGTAATAGCATGTATAGTGATATACATATATTTCGCTTCACTATATTCCTTAATATCCTATTTTCTTTAATTAGGGGATATTCAATTCAACACGCTTGAAGAAAATTCTTCTTTTGAAGAATTGAAAGCAATTGCTGTTGACGGATTTGTCGCAATTGTAATTTTCTGCGGGAAATAATTATCATTTTGGGAAACTAGGGCTTTGGTGGTAGTTAGCCACGACAATAGAGGCAAGGTTATGCTTATGACTGTAACGCGAAGAAAACGGAGCATTGAGGCATCGAAAAGCATTAGTTGAAGTTAGACTGTATGTAACACTGCATTATAGGCCTACTTGTCTTCACCGACTTCTGCAAACTTCTATTCCCACAGTAAAAGTAATGCTATCAGTGGCACGTAAACAGTGTAGTGACTTCGAAATCTGGTGATGCACCGTTGAGTGATCTACGGCTTTAAAACATTGAGGTCTTCAATTTGGGAATAGGCCTACAGAATTAGCCATCCGTTTGTTACTATGTCGACCAGTTTCGTGCAGATAGACTTTTACATCGGACGTTTCAGTAGTGCAAGTTTGTTATGGAACTAACTTTAGAGATACTTCAACGAAATGCGTTATCTAGTTTGAAATCACTTTGTGTATTTCACCAAGCGACGTGTAGGTTAATCTAACGCAGCAGAAGGTTAATGTAAGCTAAGTGAACTATAGAGATCAGCTGGTTGGCAAATGAGCTTCTAGCAAAAATACAACAAGTGTTGAAGATCCTAATCTTCTGCAATTACACTGCTTTGAGAAGTTAGGATAAACCAAAGAATAGCCCACAATTAAATGAGCAAGTTTACAATCGCTTGAATAGCACAAAATGCATAACAGCAGCACAATTCAGTCTTTCATCTATTCACTTTCATTCTTCGTATCACGATGGTCATCGCAAAAATCGCTACATAATGCTGTTCAACTGAATAATGTGAAACGTATGGCTGAGACGCGCTAGGGCCGGAGCCGGAAATTTTAGATCGGTTCCAACTCTAAGTCGCACATTAGCAATATGAACGTTTTCTATCATTCGAGTAAAAGACTTTTACGGTATGAAGGCTGCAATATGTGATCGAAACCAATAGTAAACAGTTTGCATGTAAATGCTATTTCTCATAACAAATAAAAGCGTGTTTTTAGCCAAGAAGTATTTTAAACCCTTTTTTCTTTTAATATACTCATAGAGACTGTTGGATGCGGATGCAATTATAATAGCACGCTTGTGTCTTGGGTGCCGAGTGAAGAACTTGATGAATACTTTCTTATGTAATGGGTACTCATTTTGCTGATGGTTAAATCAAACTGCTGGGTATTATATTTCTTATTACATTTATTAGGCTCATTAGCTTATCATCGGTGATGCTTAATCATAAGTCCATCTTACACAGAAACATTTGTAAACATCTGATATTTTACCTGAAGTATTTTGTCTCGGTCTTAATTAGAAATGAGATTCCCATATAGCTTTTAGCATCGATTATTCATCATTCAATGGTTTTGTCTTTATCCTTCCTTTGCTATTTGTCGCAAAGCAGCGTCTGTTTCAACGTCATTTTCGTTGAAAATATCATCCGAATAATAATTTACTTTTGATATTATCTAGAGAAAATATAGATCTAAATATAGTCGAGTGTCTGAAACATTGCGTGTGGATATTTGTTAATTAGTCAATGATAGATCTTTCATATCGACAATGTCGTGAAAGTTTGGCAAAAATGAACGGGAATAAAGAATGCACTGCCAAACAAAAGCTTTTCTCGGAGACTACGTGTGCCAAATAGAGATGATCTAAACAATCAAAAAGACAAAGTTCATCATTTCATGTAGAATATAATGCAGCCTTCGAATCCCTCTTTATAAGTCGCAAAAGAGTTGTAAATAGGTTTTAACATAAGGAATGTCTTCGCGATCAAAGTCCTACGACAGTTTTTCCAGGAGATATTTGTCCAACTTTTGAAGATGTTGAATTTCTATTCAAAATTTTGTATCATCAGATGTCAATGCTTAAAAAGTTAATAAGCTCAACATATCTCAGCCGGGTATTATTACAGATGCATTCATAATGATAATAATGTGTGTTTGTATTCAAACAAATGAAAATCAGACATTTCGAGGCTCAGTGAAAGAAAAAGTCAAAACATAGAATAGCTATTTTCTTGTGAGAAGAAATATCAGCTTTTCCTCCCGCAGCTATGTTGTACAGCCCGAGCGCAGCGAAGGATGGGCAGATAGCTAAGGGAGAAAACGTTTATTTCCTCTCGAAGAATGTAGCTTTTCATTTTGTGACTTTTACATGTACATAGATGTCTATGATAGATGTCTTATGTCAATAATTGTTCATTGTATACGGTCTTGCAAAAGTTCCCGCACAGTTAAAAATCAGTAGAAAGGCTATGTATTGTGTGAATACAGTGTCAAAATTGTTATGCTTGACCATGATTATCTATACGATTGGATGATGATTATAGATTATAAGAAACCCAGCACTTTGATTGGTATTAGAAGAATACAAACAACTTCTCAATCTCAAGAAAAGGAAAAAGTTTAAAAGGAGTTGCTAATAGAGCTTTGCTCTGTCCTCCTGGAAATGGCTCTTCCAAGTTGATTCCACAACTGCTCAATAGGATGTGGCATTGGACATTTCCCTTGCCGCTCCATGTGGGTGCATATCTGTCAAACCTTCATGAAAAGCATGGACAATTGCAATGCAGTGCTTCCAGGTGGTGTCATCTTGGAAGATTAAGAAGAGCCATGCTTTTGCAGCCAAACTCAAAACAACACACATCTAACATTTCTCACGATAACTTCCTCCATCCCGGGGGCCGTCCCATGAGCACCAGCACAGATGCTGATCACTGCACCACGGCACACACCATTATCATTAGTCCGCCTCCTCCTGCTCTTGCGCACCATTGCACTGATTCCTCCTGCAGTCTGATTAGTCCCGTCTCGTCCCTCGAGCCTAAAAACCGTCAGTTCAACGTAAACAAAAACGAAACAAAAATGACGGAAAACACTAAAAACGCTGATCCACAACCATGGAAGATGTTGCACGCGAACATCACTAACCGGTCGAACTTTGAGTTGCGAGGAGCAGCGAAAACGAAGTTAGGCGTAGACTGTTTGAGTTGCGGGAGGCGACAACGAATCGTTGACTGTGAGACTGTCATGTGATATTGCGGAGTTAGTTTGAAGTATCAGGCAAACTGGCGAATGTATGCCTTCAGCAGTCGCTATGACACGCAGTGTATCGTCAGAACGTTCAATGCTGCCAGCTTCAGCAATATCAACCCTGTCTATCTTCGCTGCCAGCTCAGCATACTTGCACTTCACAAATCGGGATGACATTCTTTCAAACACCAAATAGATGCATTGCCCCATACGACCTCGGGCCAAAATGCCAACAATGCCCCACCTGCGTCTTCACTTGCTTTCTTCGTCTTCTCCATACGCAATGATTTTCAATTGCATTGAATTTCAATCAGGTGCATAATAATATAAGAGAATAACTGAAATCGTCATTTCATAAAAAAAATTCGTAAAAAATTGAATCGATGCAATCATTACTCTCCATTACTTTCATCATTATGCATTCATTAAGAATTCCATAGACTATGTCAATGACAAGAAAGACATCGATTTACGATGACTTTTGACTATAATCCTACTGAAAATGGGTACTTTTTTTTTTTTCAAACTGTTCTCAATGAACCATTGTAGGACTCTCACAAATAATTCTATTACAGTCGTATTCGCCTTTCCATGAAGTTTAACCGACAGTTGACGAGAGCTTCATACGCAGTCTAGAGCGGCCACTAGCTGTGATTTTCTTAAGGTGTGCGGGAACTTTTGCAAGACCGTATACAATGATGGCTATACCGCGAAATCTATGAATGAGCTAATCCAGGGACTTTATTGATATCTTGGTAGTCTCTAGCTAATCATAACTTGGTCATAGACTTCTATGATTTTTCTACACAGAAGCTTACACAGGAAAAGTTAGCTTTGTGATTCCTTAAGACTGAAAAGTTGATTTTTTCTCCCGGAAGTTTGCATAGAGGAGATGCCTTCTCACTCCCATACAAAATGAAAAAGTCATATTCATCGGAGGTCATCTTCATGGGTTGCATGAGAAGATTCAGCACTCTCAAGTAAGCCATTGATTTTATCAGCAAATTCGAGTGCGAAGACCAGTAGAAAAAGGAAAAAAAGCAGGGTGTCAGCGTAAAGTCCTGATTCGAGACATCGTAAATCTTGGTGGAAGTTCATGAAGTAAATGTCTCTCATACAAGGTTTAGATGATTTCACTTGGGTGAGTAATTTCTGTAATTCTTCTGCAGGCTATATAGCCAACATACTAGACGTAACTTACTTACATGCTCCTATTTACAAACGTTTGAGTTGTATTCACTGCCCTTTAACTATTGCAATGCAATGAAACATACTCCGAACATTATTTTTTTGACGCTTCCATATGATAAATGATGGAAAATGTCGTTTTCAAAGTCGTACCGTCAAATAATTCAATTTTTTCAAGGTAATAGAATCGAAATTTTCAATTGATAATTCTTGCAGAATCATCGAAGCAGTCATTTATAATGGAAAATAATTCTTACTAATTTGAATAATAAATTGAAGTAGTCCTGATGAAGAGTGATGGTGTTCTTCAATCCCCAGGTATACAAATGCGATGCTGTTATAACCATTGGATTAAACATCTCGTAAAAGAAGTCAATGGAACTTTCTCGTGGCAACGAATTAAAATTGATCAGTTTTGGCCCAATAACTGGTAAAAATGGAAATCTGAGCTCTTACTATACTAATAATGCTCATTCTTACTGTTAATATACTACTTACATTGATTCTGAACAATGCCGCATTTACGTGCATCTTAGACGCGTAATATGCTCCATAGACTACAGGCGCTAGAAGTGGAAAATGGAAAAAAACAGTGATCAGCAATAGTTAAGGAAATTTAAAATGGATGCCATAAAGCAACATAAAAGTGATGGATAAAAATGGAAAATAGATAATGGAGTCAAACAATAGAACTATAATGATAGGCCTACTCTGCTACACCGACTATGATTGAACTGATGTCGCCCACTTTGACTTAATATTACACATACTATTAATATTGTTGGGATGCACCCTGAATTGAATGCGCTAAAATGTCAAATAACAAAATGTCAACTCTCTCTGTGCTGAAGTTTCAGAGTACTGATTTTTTACATTCACCACGAGACTTAAGAACGTAGTGATGAGGATGTTTGAGGATGCCTTGGGTAGGCCTTTTGAAAATTGCCGATTTCAGGTGAAACGCGGCCCTACAAAGCGCATGTCAACCACTTAGAAAGAGAGAGAGAGAGTTGTGCTGTTTGATTCAATTCGCATGGCTTCATGTGATGCATCTGTCGTATCAGTGTCATCACGGTTATTATGTTTTCATATCCCCTAAAAGGCCAGTTTTTGAGAGCATGTAGGTATACAGTCTACATTCCACAGTTTTAATATGGCCAATTACTGCATTTATTTCATTTTGTTTCATACAGCATCATGCTAAAATCAACATTTTCAATGAAAGTGCCCATATGAAATATTTTGTGATTATTGAGACTTGCTTAAAACTACAGTTGTTTGTAGTTTAAGGAAGAATTAGGAAACAAAACCCGTACATGTTCGTATAAATCTTATTCTATTGACTTTGCATGTTCATATGAATCTCTATTTCGAAATTTTATATTACGAATGAAAATTTCGTTTGTGTGCAGATGCTTCATTCTCGAGGTTCATAATAGAAACACTTTTAACCAGGAAGTCAACAAGTACTTGAAAAGTATACGCGCATAAAAATACTGATGTTGATGATGATACTGATGAGATCTTGTCCTGAAGTGTCTGGCGATAACTAGATTCTTTGCTAGGTTTTATACATATCAAGAGAGAATAGAAATTTTTGCATTCTTTACTGAATTATGGACCTTCTATCTTTGTTACTAACCCTGATCAGCTAATTTTTTTATTCAAAAATATTTTCTGAATAAATGATTCCGCTAATGTTATAGCGTTATCGCATAGGCTTTCTTAGATTACTGGAAGATGTCTCGTTATTTAAGAAAGAAAACCATGCATGCATTTCCAATATACTTGCATCTCATCTGTAATTGTTAATTATGCTTTGTATGCACGTTCACTCTACACATCTGAGTATAACAAACAGAAAATTATACAAATGGAGGTGATTCTCGGTTTTCTAATCCTGTAAGTGAGAAGAAATCGAATGTTTCATGACAAGAAAGATATTAAAATAATTATTACTTATTGTATATCCGTTTTCGTAAGCTAATACATTAATTTATTTGTGCCTCATCGGTAATCCTGGAACAGTCCATTAATTCCATTAATGCTCCTGTTACTTTAAACGTATTTTCAAGGAATATGATAACACTTTCCGCCCTTGGTCAAATGAATGAATTTGATCCGTATTATAATTACATATATGTAAAGCACGGTTTTTTAGACTATTGGCAACAGATTCGCTCGGTTTCGTATTTATACTCAACATGCATGTGCATTGTACTTTATCTCATGTATTAAATCATCACATGGTGTAAGCAGTCGGTATTAGCTAAGTAAAGTGCATCTCACCTCCTTTACTCTTTGTAGTAGAATATGCTAAGAAGGTTGCGTGTTCGAGAAAGATTTTATTGCCGAGAGAGAGAGAGAGAGAGAGAGAGAGAGAGAGAGAGAGAGAGAGAGAGAGAATCGTTACTTGGGGTGTATGAGTATACTTCACTTGTCATAGCACAATCTGTAAGAAGTGAATAGAGGCACAACCTTCGTTGTAAAAGAGGAGCAGACTTGAGTAGTCATGTCACGTAATGAATCATCACCAGACTTAGTTTACTTCCTCCAGCACAACTGCCCGTGTAGAATTCATCATTCCTGGAATAACACACGAATTTCATCAAATACAACCCTCACCAAATTAGGATGCTGCATTCTGTCTGAGATAGCTACTCGATAGTTTGCACCATTTACTGGTAAAGAAAAGGTAACCACTAAAATCAGAAATAGCCAAACCTCATTAGCAAGCATAACTTTGCCGAACTAACCCGAAAACTGGTAACCAACCCTGTACTTAAGTTATGAAGGTAGCTTTATCTTATCACTATAAACATATTTGTTTAAATTAAGAAGTGATAAAAGCATGTTTGAAGAATGACAGTGGAAAGTTTTGGTCTGCTTGTGTTTTTCTTCGGGTGTAATCAAAGCACGATTGTTCCTTCAATAATTTGCATTGATCTCGAGCATTTAATGATGCTTTTTGATATTTTTGGGTGGTTCGCAGTGTTTGGAGGTAGTTCGGAGTAGCGATATCAATTCTGAATTTTAAAAAAGTTAAGATATTGATTACATAATTAATTTAAAAGACGCTGTTCGTTTCATAATATCTGAAGTTCATGTGGTTTTTGGAGGAATTATTTTTAAGCAGATTCTAGGAGTTCCACTGGCTGGTACATGTAATTGTAGCCCTTTGTTGGCAAATCTTTTTCTTCTCCATTGTGAATTTGTGTTTATGAAAAAATTGGTATCAAGTCAGAAATTTGGCCTTGCGAAGTTATTGTCACTCAATACGAGATATATAGATGACTTATGCATCTTTGATTATAAACATTTTGACAGTTTATTAATGCAAATCTACCCGGAAGATTTGATTGCGGAAAGAAAAGGGAATAACAACAAATGTGTAGCTTATTTAGATATTAATATCAGTGCTTTTCAAGATGGAGTCCAATCATCAGTGCATCACAAGGTTGATGATTTCCCCTTTGAAGTTGTATTGTTCACCTTTCCTGAAAGTCTTCTTCCTTCCTATATGGATAGTGCAATTTTTGCAGCTCAAGTTTTAAGATATTTACATATTTGCCCACATTTATACTATGTTGTTGATAAGATTAAAATCACATGCCAATTGTTTACAAAAAGAGGCTATCTTTTATGTGATTTAAGAAGATGCATGGAAAAACTTCTACGTAAGCATTTTTAACTCCTGCTAAAGTTTGGCTTGTTTTCAAGCAGACAATTGTCCGTCCGATGTGGTATGATTTGAGTGCATCCACAGTGTTTTGAGAACCGTTATTTCTGTGTATTCTACTTTGTTTTATGGGGTACGCGTTTGTCGTGTGTCCGCCAATGCTTATTCGTCCAATATGTTAAAGGACCCGAAACGAGACGAAAGCAGTTGGTCATCTTACTGATGAGCCCCTTGTATTTGCTCTTGTATATATTTGTTTTGTCCAGTTTTATTTTCGCATCCTCGTTCTTGTCTTTGTGAACTTTTGAGAAAACGTTTGTTGAGCTCAGTGAACGCTTAATGAGTCCTTTTCAGGACTATCTTACATTTTTTATATACAAGTAATTTTTATATTTCATTATATGTGTTACCCGCACGTTAGCGGACTCCAGTTATTAATTTCTAAATTGGATTGTTAATTTTAGTAAATGTTTTATTGTGATATGATAAAGCAGTCTTTCTTACTAAGGCATGTGGCTAGTTCGGCAAAGTTATGGTTAGTTATCATTCTAGTAGTTACTTACCATAGAGTAAGTATATTAGGTGGAGTAGCACCTCAGCATTAATTTAATCCTTGATGTGTATACAGTTTTTAAATGAACTCGATTTGAAACCCAGTACCGAATGTGAGATGAGCGAATTATTACAGCTGTGGAGAAATCTTCACGAATTTGACTGATCATGATAGCAATACAGAAGGAATAATAGTATTTTACAGACCTCCGTGTTATATGACACCCTTGGAGAAGTGATGTTGGTTAAATTGGTAATCTGATGGGTTACTATTCATTTAGTACATAGCCTTATTCATAAGAGTATTTTCTTAAGCGTGATAATGTCACAAAACCTGCCACTGAAAGAGAAAAATATCATAATCCAATAGAAAGATTATAATTAACTTTAAAAGATGTAAATGGGTGCACATTACTATTCAGATTCAAGAAATGAAACATAATTTTAGGAAATCATAAAATCATGGCGATGAAAATTGAATTAAATACTTATTTCAGTCAAGAAGTACAATAATATCTCAACTAACTTTTCCAAGAAGACTTGTTTTATAATACGGTTCCTGAAATTTCCTTGATAATCAATTTAATTTCTGCTTAATTAAGATTCCCCCTAGCAAATGTTCATTCCCTTTGATGTCTAATGAGTTTCATACTACTTATATAGAGGTAACAAACCTCTAGTTTATAAACACTAGAATAATTGATCAAATAATTTTTTTGAACGGCAGGAACGTGGTCTCCGCACAAAACTGAACCTTTTGATATAAAAATTTTCGCTGTACGCTGACATTCTTTGAGTCGACACTCTTCCCACTGAATACTTACTCTATGGCAGTTACCAATGGAAAATCACCTGCTTTTTTATACAGTGTCAACGTAAATGGAGAGTATATATTATACAAGCATAATAATACCTGCATACCAAACTCAAAATAAAACGTAACAAAATGTGCTTGATGATTATTATTCTCAAATGATAATTCTTTTAAATTTGATTAAATCGTTGTTCATCGTTTCCTCCTTTACATTTTTATGTGTCCACTTGTACATGTACTCGTAGTTAAGAAATATGTCTTCTTTAAGTTTCTCACATGAACTTTTCAACCATCTAAAATCCCATTTCAATGGAATGACAATGTGAATGTATATCGACGCTCTTCTATACACAGCGTTAACAATTGATCAAAGTTAAGTTATTTCAGACCTTTCATGTCTCCTAAAAAACACAATATGCTAGAAGAAACTTCTTCAGTCTTCATTGTGTTGCAGCAAATGCTTGTTCGAGTTTTAATGAAGAATCCGCAAGCATCAATTGATGAAATAATCTATCACCTTCATCAAAGGATAGATTGGTTCTCAGGAAATGCCGCCACTGCACAAGAGCTTTGACAAGCTCAGGTATTTATCTCTCCTGAGTACTTAGTCAAGAACTTCTATCTCCCACAGTGCCTTCAATTCATTCTACAATTGAAGTTAACACTGAAACTGACTGAAGTTGATAATGAATTCGGTTAAACAATAAGGAAAAATCCTTACATCCGCTTTTGGCTCATAAAGTATCTGGCAATTCACCAACAAGCTTAGATTAGGAACTCTGCCACTCGATTTCCTTATATGGAGTGATGTAATTGAGATCTTTCAGGAATTAAGAAGACACTGAGATCGATGTTGGTGTCAAGTAGAAGTCACTAAACAATGCTTATAACAAGAATGAAAATTAGGGCATTTGAACTACTAAAATGACATTTAACAGGACAACAAAATCAATTTTAAATTTCAATTTTTGAAAGTTTGTGCATAATCGCAATTTACCTCGAGGTTATTTATTCCAGATTTAAAGTTTGTAAAATCTATAAGTCGCTTAATTAATAATGTTTATTCTTGAACTTTGAATTCATTTTAGCATAATGGTGATTGTAGCATTAAAGGTTCATTATCGATGCTGACGCTATAATGTCATAATTTTGTTAATGCATTGTTGGAAATTGATTGAGTGCAAGATTTAATACATTTCAAGCTCTTATATTTTATTGAGGTAATGGAATTCTACAGGGTGAGACGTAAAACGTGTGACTAAATTTTAGTGGAGCATGGCATTCCAATTATCTAACAGAAATTTACAAATAACATCTCATTTTAAGACAGGACATGTCTCTATCATTATAATCAGCACTGCAATGATTGCATTTGAGGATGACAGTATAATATACATACAAAGTATGAGAACTCGAAGGCTCAGAAACTAGATGAAAAGAACAACTACTGACTGGAAAAGCTACGTCCAATTCTTCACTTAGACGATAATCATCATGCCAGTCCTTCATTGTTGTTGAAAGTGACTATACATTTCATTTCAATCATTCGATACCAAATGTAGGTGCATAAAGAGATCGATGTGTTGAATGAAATATACTGCCTGACATAAAAAATGCTCCATTCAAATATATAAACTTTATTCCACTCACACTCATGAATTATAAGATAGCATTTTATATAAAACATTATATTTGAATAAATGGGAGACATTAGTACCGAGTATGTCCTCCCCGCACTGAAATGCAGCTTTGAAGTCTCATCGGCATCGAGTCGCAAAGATGATCAAGCCGTTCCGGACCCAGCAATGACCATTGATCGATGAGTCTCGCTAAAAGAGCTGTCAGTGTTGATGGCGGATGATCATATGCATCTCTCACTTTCCGACCAAGTTCATCCCAAGCATGTTCGATCGGAGACAGGTCGGGGGAGCGTGAAGGCCAATGGAGGATGCGAATTCCAGATCTCACTATCGCTGTTGTTACACAATGAGCTCTGTGTGGTCGAGCGTTGTCATCCTGGAATATGAGGTTGAGTTCATTTACCGTTGGGATGACGATTGGAGATATGATATTCGATAAATATCGCTCTCCGTTCAAGTTCCCATTCACTATGACTGCGACAGTTCGACCTCCGTACCAGATACCGGCCCAGATCATCACGCTACCACCACCATAGCGGTCATGCTCAGATATGCAGCAGGGTGAATACCTCTCACCAACCATTCGATGCACTCTAATGCGACCATCGTGAAAATCTAAAGTGAAACGGGATTCATCCGTCCACATCACTTGACGCCATTCCTCTGTGCTCCACGACAGATGCTGCTCACACCATTCCACACGCTTTCGCTTGTGTTCGAGACCTGCAGAGAAAAAAATTGGCAGTGAAACAATGTCATTGTGTGAAATTCTCGCATTACTTACTTAGAGGAATTCTTACAGCAGGTCGGTATGACCTCAGGCCCGCTTCTGCTAGATGGCGATATGCTGTTCGTATACTGCATGCAATTCCTGCTGCAGCTTTCCAGCTGATGGCCAATCGAGGAACACTCTTAAAGCGATTGCGCTTTGCTGAGATAACCAACTTCCTATCGGTAGCATTGTTTCTCAATCTCGGTCTCCCTGATCCTTTCCTTCTTTTAACATTTCCATCATTGTTCCATCGACTCCACCACCTGCTCACAGTGGAGTGTGACACACCCAACTTCTGTCCAACAAACCTACAAGTCTTTCCACATCGTAGCATTACAACAGCCATTCCTTTTACAAACTCTGATTGCGACATTTTTGCTTCAAAATTTAGTCAGAAAGAATTGCTTGATAGTGATAAAAGGTCGAATTTGAAATGCATCAACTATGCCAAAGATATCGACGATGGACAGCTGTTTTATATTAGCATGACAAATTTGATGCATAGACATCCTGGTCAGTGCAGTATGAAATAAAAGTCGTCCACTTCCATTGAGATTTTCTATATCAAGTGGATCGTTTTTAATGTCATAGAGTATATCTTTAAGGAAATATATTTTTCATGCCCAGAGCAGGGATAGGGATGTCTATGAAGCATAGAGAGTGTTTCATAGACATCCCTGCCCACAGCATCATGTGGTATTAATCAAGAAACAATATAACTTGTATATCTATGAACTATCAGCAAAATCAAATTTCAGATCTAGAATAAGAAGTAATCACACACACACAGCATGAGACGTAATCACGTTAGAGTCTATAGCTCAAAGTATTTGATCGATTTTGTCTCTGAATTTTATGTCACAATTTAGTAGAGAAAAAGAGTACAGTTAATTAAACAATGCATAGAATGCTTGCATCACCTGCATCTCTTACACATTGAACTTCATATTTGCTATGTTAACATGTCAAACTTTGTTTACACTTTCGCTTTTGACTTTATGAGTTTAACTTTAAACACGTTTGCTTTTGACAATGTCGATATTAGAGAAAACCTGCGTGACTTCATTCAGAACAGTTAAAACAGCAGCAAGGCTTATTTCTTAAAGAAAATTACTTAAAATCATGCTTGTCTTTACTCAATGAACATCTTCTTTCCTCCTTATAAAATTGCCAAAAAGATAAAGAGATCTCTCGATTAAGAGCTCAATGATTGAATGTTGTCTTATCGTCAAACGAACGTTTGATGACATTTTTCTAAGTCAAAACGTTTGAACTTATCTTGGAAGAGAATTGGAGACCTAAGTAGAAATGAAACAAGAAAGTACGGAATTTCTGGCGTTCCGCTACAGGGCGTGATTGCTGAAGGTTGATCCAGTCATCAACCAAAATGATGCTGTGTGGTCATTTGCAACAATGATGAAAGACTTCGCCAAAATGTGAAAGTAGCTTTCCGATTCAGTAGTTGCTCTTTTCATCTAGTTTCTGAGCCTTCGAGTTCTCATACTTTGTATGTTTATTCTACTGTCATCCTCAAACGCAATCATTGCAGTGTTGATTACAATGATAGAGACGTGTCTTGTCTGCAAAATGAGATGTTATTTGTAAATTTCTGTTAGATAATTAGAAAGTTATGCTCCGATAAAAAAAGTTCACACTGTTATGCCGCACCCTGTATATCATTAACAACAGGAAGCATATTATTTGTTAATTAGAAAAGAAGCTGACCTGTAAGATGAAGCTTCTTAATCTTCTAGCAGTTATGCTTGAATGTGCATTGAATAAAACAGTCGTACAATTTCGTCTTCTATTTATTTTTCAATCATATTTATATAATAATAATAATTAGCGTATTTTTGATTACGCCTCAAATGAAAATCGAGAGGCTGTACAGAAACATGTCATAGCACATCAAATTACTAGTTCACGATGTCTTAACAAGTAATTTAGCATAAAGTAAACGCCAAAAAGAAAATAAACGCAAGAAATGCCGGGATAACGGAAGAAGTAGTAGTAGCATTTAAGTTATATCGAGAAATTACTAATAGCTAACTTGGCCATTGTCACAATGAAGCAGTTTCTTCAAATAAATGTTCTACAGAAAGGAATATCAAACTTTCCTGAGGTCGGCAACACACGAGGTGCGAGATGATGTAACGGATGAGAATCATCATTAACTAGGGCCTCGAGCATCTTGAATTCATGAACTATGCGCTGGTACTCAAGAGGTAAGAAAGCAGCACACTCACATTCTGATGTACGACAGATTACTTTGTGGCATCGAGATTGAATTCGCTCAATTTGATGTATGATATGCCTGGATAAATTCGTAAAAAGAGGGGAACAATATTCCAATATAGAGCGTGTGCAGCTGCAATATACACGACATAGCTGATCTTTATTCATATAGAAATTTAATGCCGCAGAAAATGGAGCTTATATATTAATCAAATGTCGCGTTCAATGATTAAATAAACGGATAAGGCTATGGGGATTAGGATAAGGCTATGCGGTAACACTTGATGATTTATGAAAAATGCATCATTTTTAGAGGAAGGTTATCACATTATGCTACGCTGACATACTAGATCTGAATACAATGCTCTTTGTCAATTCGAAAATTATCCCATAGACGCCAATTATTTAGAAGCTTGCAAAAATATGATTAGGATTTTTCTTGACTACAACAAATCTTATCAAAGTAACTAGCACAATCATTGCCTGCTAATAAGCAACTTGACATCTTCCTACTGACTTAAATTCGCTAAATAAACCAAGGGAGTACTTCTAAATAAAAAATATAAAGCTGCTGCATAATCAGAAATTCGACTTGACTTGCATTGATTCATACAAACATACGCATCATTTATTTCATTCTAGATTTGAGATGTGTTCAGTTGGATTTGACATATTCTGAATGGAGCTTGACGCTTGTCAAATTTTTGAGTTGACCTCACAGAGCCTAATTTGAGGTTAAAATGAAGAAGAGGTAATTTAAGGTGAAACTTTGCCGTCATTTTCATATCCTTCGTATTGGCACTCAAGTATTCTTGTCTCATTGCAGTCTATTGATGATCTTTAAAACTGACCCCTTTCCGTGTTCATCTTCAAACCTGTGATCATGCCTTGTTGCATTTGAGAACATCATGACTCAGGAAGACCCCGGCCTGGGCCCTTTCTATTAGAAATTTTCAAGCCGAGACATGCGGTAGATCACACCTAGCGAGACTAAAAAGATCAAAAGTTTCTGATCTTTTCATAAAGCGACAGTTAGTGATTCTGATAGACAAATTACTATCAGCATACTTACAGTATTTACGATATTATTCTTGAGACTTCGACTAGCTTGGCGACTGAATCACCTCGTATGTAACGGACCTGTCTAGTTAATAGTACCGTAGTGTAGCTACTGTCAACTAATTCTGATCAGATCAACCTATTGATTGAAAAGTCCCTTTGATTAAAGATTGGATGTCCAAGAACAAACTCGCTATTCAGTATGAGAAGTATCAACAGGCGTTTTCGCCTTGAGATTCAATGCAGATGTTATGAAATAGAAAATTGATGACATTCCCTTATTCGACGAAGTCAGACCTCTCGGTGCTGTTTTGAGGAGAACCGTGGTCTGGTGTTCGCACGTTGGAAGCATTTGCAAGAGGATCTCTTCTAAAGTCATCTTCTGGCGTAGAATTAAGTCTTTTCTCAACAAATAAGAAACTACTCAAATTTGCAGCTCTTTAAAGTATTAAAAGCACTTCGAAATATATTGTACCTCTCCTTACTGAACTGAGTGCTATTCGAGAAAACATGTTGAAAATGTTCAAAGGCAATGTCATAGAATTCCTTGCGACTTGTCGAGCTGTGATTGTCATCTTTTCATGTAATGTGAGATGTTAGTGTAAGATTTTTAAGCAATGTTTGATGACTTAATTGTCTTGTTATATCCAATCTGATTGTAGGTTAAGTAACGTTGATATCTTTGGAACACAGAAAAACACAAATATTGTTCTTCATTAATAAATGCTGCTTGAACTTTCAGTACATTTGTTTCCTTTTCGATTTGCTCCTGTATACATAATCTTAGAGACTTACTTTATAATTATCAACAAAATTATCTGAGATGAGCAACTAACGATATCGTTCACGAAGTTAACTTTAAACATTGATTTAAAAGTAAAAAACTGAGAATGAAAAAATGATGACATCTTCTGTCTTTGCAAATTGTCAACAAACCACGTATTTCGAATTTTCTAAGCCTCTTCTCAATCTCTGTTTTACTTTATTTCAAGCTTTCCGCTATTGTCAGACAGCTCCTGAAGTTCTATGAATATAAAATGTCGCTGGAGCCCGAAAGCATCAAAAGTATTTTCTAACGATAGTATTTGCTCAGTTCTGTTGGATGATTTGTAATCCTTTTGACATTTTAAATCTGACTTCAATCATTTGTAACCTGAGTAAAACATACAGAAAGACAGATGACTTCCTTTATGGATAGTTTGCATTTCCAATACATTTCTAAAATCCCTTTGTTATGTTCCTCTAGATAATTCTCTCGCTAAATGAATGCATTGAAAGTCATTGAATGAAAATCATGATATGTTATTTTCGCAAAAATGTTTTCGAACGTTAATGCCTCCAAGGAAGATGACTGTGTAATAAGTATATTATTCTCTTTGTTTTGTTACACTATTCAATTATGTATACACTGTACTGAAAGAGGATTTTGATCAAATATTGCTCCTGTTTGGAGAGAAGCTGTCATTAGCTTGAAGAGAGCGGTACATCTGCTTCTCATCCCTAAAACTGAACTACTCGCATTTATGTCAGTTCAAAAGTCAAAATTCTCTTTCTTCGGCGATACTGCTCGATACTTGATTTGCTCAGTACATATGTTTTATTTTTAATGGATGTCATCCTTCTCCTTACATGGAACATGCTTGTCTTTTAATGCTCAATAAAAACATAATCAAAAAATCAATAAAATGTCATTTGAGTGACAATAGCAACCGCTTCCAGGCGACCTCGGACAATCGATCTAATGATTCAATGCCTCCGGCTTTCAAGAGGTCGAAGTGATATTTCAATGCCCCTTGCTCTTGGCACCACCATGAAAAATGGCTTGCCGGCTGTGAATTGAACCCATAGTCCGGCAGCCTGAACGAGTTTCTGCAGGGAACGAGGCTGAAAGTGAGACTTTCACAGAATGATGTACACCCTATGTCTACTACGAATCGGCACGTCTGCCGAGTTCTAGTGAGTTCCTCTTCTTGTCAGACAAAATCAAAGAAAAACACATGTAAATCCAATGGGACGCAGATTGCAGTTTTTGGTTAAAATGAAATTTTGTATGTTTTCTCTGATTAAACGAAAAGTACTAAGCCCATAGTCATGATTTTTGACATGGAGTGTCTTCAGATAATTTCCTTTCATATTCATGAACCCCTGTTTATAAAACTAAACACATTTAAATTTGGTGAGCATCTTAATGTCGGCAAGCACGAACATTTTGAGCAACTTTATCCACATTCAACCACATTCTCACATGCATTGCCGATTAGATGCATGATAAAAGCACATGCACATCATAGGAAATGATCTGAAGACACTCCATGTCAAAAATTATAACTCCGGGCTTAGTACTTTTCGTTTAATCAGAGAAAACATACAAAATTTCATTTTAACCAAAAACTGCAATCTGCGTCCCATTGGATTTACATGTGTTTTTCTTTGATCCTGTATGACAAGAAGAGGAACTCACTAGAACTCGGCAGACGTGCCGATTCGTAGTATGCATATGGTGTACATCACTCTGTGAAAGTCTCACTTTCGGCCTCGTTCCCTGCAGAAACTCGCTCTGGCTGCCGGACTACCAGTCCAAGCCGGAGGCATTGGATTGTAAAATCGATTCTCCGAGCTCGTCTAATGGGAGTTGCTATTGTTACAAAAACAAACCAGGAAGGTAACGTCATAATGCGCTGAAAGCTTTACTTGCTCTTGACACGATCAAGGAGGGTGTGTTTTCGCTCACAGAATTATATTGTTTAACCGCATCACTTAACTAGGAGTGCAAACGGATTCAAAACGGTGGCACATGCAGAAACTTATTAAGTGGGCAAAAAGAAATGTTTAATACCTTACAGAGATAGGAAAAATAGTCGTGCATCGCTTGCGGATTGCTCTGAATTCCTTCAAAATGCTCCGATCGACACGATTCCTTCAGATTCGAAGAATTCAGATCATTTCGCAAAACTTTTCGTGATCATGTTGGCCCTTCCGAACATTATTAAAAAAGTTAGCAGGCACACGAAAAAACGTTCACAAACTTCTCTGTAGAACTTGACATCGTCTGTGTCTCTTTGCTGTGTGATCCTGTTGATAACAGACAATGAAACTTCGCACAATTTGGCGTGTTTAATGTTGAACTGGCTGCTCATTGTTCGATTTCTATGGTATTATGTCAGCAGATTGTGCCATTTCATTAGCGCTAGATGCTCCAATGTTTCCTTTCTAGTCAAACAGAAGAAGAGACGATCTGTCTAATTATGTGCTTTTATCATATTTTTATAATCGGTTAACTACTCAGACATTATGACCCTTTTCAAATAGCACTTGTGCCAACTATTTCGATTGCCAAAAAGCAGCGAGGATTTCTATCGTAGTACACACCGTGAAGCAGCCCTTCAGATAAGGAGAAAACAGAATTGTTAATTTTCTAAGTGAAGGTAAAATTTGAGAAAAATTGAATCGAATTCCACACCAGTTCCAAGAACACTTCGTACGTTTGAAAATTGACTGATGTTTTATTCCCTTGCCATAGTAATCGACAGACAATAAAATGGTACAGATAGACAGTTCTCACACCCAAACTGACATATGTTTATGCAATCAACGACTTGAAATGCGTTTTTTATCACCTCGGTGACCCTCACTGTCATATCTGAGTTATTAACACGCTTGACTTGCTACCGTCAACATGCAAGCCAAATATTTCTTCCTTCAGTATCAAACCTTGTTGACGGCAGCTTGTCTTTCCCACACAGGATGTTTCATCCTCTTGTAAGATCTCAAATTCCATATCAATTGATCTCGGAATTCGGCCGTGCAACAAGTATGCTAACATTGCTCTCTTCGGGCCCACAATGAGCAATTTCATCCAAGTTGTTGTCGATCGGATTGCCAAAATTCAATATGGATGTTCAGAATTAGAGAGACTGGAGAAGATGAAACTTCGCATTCCACGCATTTTTCAGAAGTTATTCTTCAAAAATTATAATCACGAAATTTGAGCAGAAATTGTAAAATGGGAACACTTTCACAATCATTGCATATTATTTGAAAATTGCTTTAAATTTACGGACTTTTGGTCTCAGATCCAAGATGTCAACTCCATTGAAACATTTGCTAATTAAAGGTTCTGTCAATGGAAAATCAGCAAGAGGTATTAGAAATTGTTTGCATTTGGCGAATGAATGTTACAGCAGGGATTTAGTTCATTAATGCCCGAGCTTTTTTGAAATGTTGAGTGTTTTCAAGACACTAATTAGGGGCGTTCTCGGTATTGTTCGCCGATGTGAGGGGCACCATTAGAGTCGTGTTGATCTTCTCTATCTTGTGGCTAGGAATTTTTGCTGCTATGAAGTTCGCAGCGTTGACCCAGAAAGTTAGGGTAGAAATGTTCCAATCTTTTGCAGGGCTAGCTAGGACTGTAATTTTCTGTGACTTTCGGTTTCCGTGTATTTCTGATTTCCGTGTAAAAATCAAATTTCATCCACAATTTCATCAAATTCTGATGCACTGGAGCTGTAGATGCAACAAATGTTTGCTCATATCTTTACATTTCTTGCTGACTAAATGAGTCACATAAATTGACCATGCAGTCCTGACACAACTACTCTTTGTGATTTGAAACAGAGGGACTAAGCTTATTAATTAATTTACAACAAGTAGAATAGTTGCTTGACAGAAACCAGCTCCGGCAGAAAGAGAATGTCAATTCATTGATTCAGAGCTGGAACCGAGCCATTTTTTCGGCCCGGACCTAGCCCGGGCCAGCGTTCACTTTAGAATATCAGGCCCGGTGTGCCAGTCAATTTTTACTGCCGCCAAAATTTACTCCCCAGTAAATTTTTCCTAGGATATTTTTACTCCCCCAGTAATGTTGTTGGTTCCGCTCGATTTTCAGCGGAACCAATCTGACGACTTTGGAGTTAGATATCCCTGATATGAGATATAATTTCACAATTCTGATTGCAGATTCGTTCTTAGGAACCTCAAATTTATGGGACTAGCATGAATTGAAGAAAACAGTAGTCAGTAACAAAAAATGGTTCCGCTAACTTCACAAACTGACTTCCAAAAAAGTAAAATCGCATTTACTGAGCAAAAACTGGGTTTTTGTGGGATAACAGTGACAGATTTGAAATCAGCGAGTCAAACTGCATCGGATAGGCTAAATTTACTAGGGAGTAGAATATTCTAGGCCAAATTTACTGGGGGAGTAAATTTTGTCAGGGAGTAAAAATAAACTGTTACACCGGCCCGTCCCGGCCCGGATTAATTGTTTGTCTGGGCCCGGGTGACATTATTTATGGTTTTCACACTTTATCAATCTTAGTGAAAATACCGATTGAGTCAGTTGAGTGCATTCGCCTAAAAAAATTATTCTGAAAGCTTAATATTGATTACATGATTGTATGCTGTATGGCCTATGTACCATCTGTAAGCAAATTGGTTACTGTTAAGCAGTAAGGTTTATGCCCGCCGAATCTCACATAATTTCCTCAGATAAATGAGTGGACTAAGAAGTCACTTGATTTGACGTTGGCTATCAGATAATTGATAAATTCATGCGGCCACTGGATATTTTATTTATGACTTATTCCGTCGTATACTGGTATTCTAGCTACTTTTCTTTCTACTTAAGCATTGGACCAAAAAACCAAACACCTCTGCATTGGTTGATTGGGAAAGAGGCAATCTTTGCTTGTGACACAGACTTTTTGGCAACCAATCTTATCTATGATTGTCTGTCGTTACTTCTACTCTTGAGTATCGTGCAGGTTCAGGCCCATCCATTCGGTGATCTAATCTTCACATCTATTATCCCGTCTAACCATTCTTCGCTCTCCTTTCACCATGGCGTGTATAACCGTCATGGCAAATTCCATGGATCCGTGAGACATTCCCGCACCATTTCAATTTGTGTTTCTTTACTGCAGTCGAAAGACAGCAGTCAATTATACGAGTATTGTGCGATCTCTGTGCTTAATAATGCAAAATCAGAAGAAGTATTAATGCTGCCGTCTATTGATTGTTTAAGTCAGCGCTTTGCGAGCATGTTAAATGAGTGCACAAATCTGGTTTCAGACTTGAGGACGATTTTTATCGATCCACAGATTCTTCAAATGCGTTAGCTGTCCGACTCACGCGCGAATTCCAAGCTTAGATCTTTCATCTGTGTATACAATCTATAGTTTGCTACTGGATAGTCGATTTGTATCTCTTACTTTTACTGCTTCCTTAATCCGTGATGCCGCTGGGTTTGTTTTCATCACTTTTGGTCGTCTGTACCTCTGCTTGTATATAAAGTGGAGGCTTCGTGGAGAAGTTTCATCAATAGCTTTACACGTAGTACCCCCTTCTCTCTGTTGGTCAATCAACATTGTTGGCAATACATATTGGTCTTCCTACAATACTGAGCTTTGATTTGAACTGTTCACCTATGATCTTCTTCAACAAGATATCTAAGGATGTGGACGATGGCGAGCCTCCGGCAATAATTCCGAACTGCTGCTCTTGGGTGAAACATGCTACCATGGAAGCAGACTTTACTTGCATTCACTCGCCTCGAGCAAAATATCCTCCCCAAAAATATCAAAACTTGTCATCCAGCTGGTTAATTTCCAGGTGCGCCTGAAATCACAGCATTTACATCTTCCTTTCGAGAAAGCAATTTAGACGTTCTTCGTTTATTCCAACTTGCGGGTCCTTGTACAATGAAGAGATAAAAAATATTAATGATAATAAACAATTTATTCTTCAAAAGTTGACATTCATCAATTTTACAGAAAACGCGCTCAATGGCCCCGGGCGGCGCTTGCAGGAGTGCGTAAAGAACGTAAAGAAAAAGTACATGTATCAAGTATAAAGAAAAAAATCTGATTTCAATATTGCTTTAAAGCGCTGAAAAGATGGTGCACAAGCACATTTAGCAGGAGATGAGTTCCAAAATAGATAACACTATATACAAAATAATTACACAATGTCTTTATGTGAGGAAGGAATTTTGGAAAAAACTTGTCACGGATTGTTGGCCCAACTTCTAGTAGAATATGGGGTCTGAAGTGAAGTAAAATATTTCCAAAAATCAGTTTCAATTATTTTATAATACGCTTTGAAACCAACATTTCTCGTCTTTCACATAGGGAACGAAGACCTAATAATTTCAAACGAACATCACAGTCTTCATAAGAAATTCTGCGTTATTCTGCATAAGAAACTTGTCGAGTGAAATATCGTTGGACTCTTTCGATGGAATCAATATCACGTTATAAAAATAGGGCTTAAAATTTGACAATTGTATTCTGATATTGATCTTACAAATACTTAATACTTCAAATGCCACAATTTTTTAAAAAATGTATTTCACTTTACGGAATTTTCATAGAATTACTTTTGAATATCATTTTTGTATAACTAGAATCTTGCTCTGCATCAATTGATTCTGCTGGATTTAGGCAGAGCTTGTGGCAGGCATCGCCCTTCACACGGGAGCCACAAAACACTGCAATAATTTGGAAAATGATTTATGAAGAGCTCTGCATTATTTTGATGACTCATTACTCAATCAACCATCAAGAAAGATTAATTATCGCCTTGTAAGAAAGACTTAAATCAAATTATATGTTTAAAGCAGTGCGAACGAACTCCCGATGAAGCAATATTGAAGCATTGCGTGCGTGATGTCGAATAAGTTGTTTCGATGTTTATGCGAAATTTTTCTTTGCTCAGGTACTACCCGATCTTCAATCCTAATCTCCTGATTGCAACGTGTTGGAAAGAATCTTGACTCGACACTACTTTGAATAAGAGGAAGTTGTTAATCGTTGTTTGATGCACTATTAATTCCCAGACGCGTTAAACGGTTTGCCGACAAGATTGAAACGTGTACTGTCTCTACAATTATTAATTCAGAGTTCAAAGTGATAAGAATTGGAAAGAGGAGGAGATCGTGCTCTTTCAAAGAAAATTTTCACAAATTAGAAATTGAGGATTTAGTTGTTTATTGTAATATTTGTCTAACATAGTCATCTGGAACTCTTCACATAATTGAGACTTGATTCAGTGTCTTTCCTCGTCCATGGATAGAAGAAAATTATGTGCTTCACATCTTGCGCCCTAAATGGGACTATTATTCGTCTCACGTGTGAGTCAAATATTCATATCACGATACATGTAGTAAAAAGGGATGTGTTCATTGTTCCACTGTTCAAATGGGCGTCTGTCTGTCTGTAAGTCTCGCTTAATTAAAGGGTAAAGGATGCAAATTTGACTGAACACAAGTGCTTCAAAAGAATCATCTGATTTCAGTGAACTCTGTTGAATAGGCACGGAGCCCGTAAGTATGCTTTGAAATACTTGTGAAGATAACGAGTTTTATACATCACATTATAGAAGGTTCTGTGCATAGAGGTTCTATGGCTCTTCATTCAGTGGCACGACAAGCATTTTCAAGAATTTCAATTTTTAGGAAACTTTGTTTACACAGAATATCAAAAGAGAATGACAACTATTCAGTCAATGAACGACACCAACACCCTTGATTTCCCGACCTCACTCGACCGACCTAGGAATCGAACCGAAGTCTGCTCGCGCCTTCTCACTAGGCCACGATGACGGTTAAAATTCTCTTTAGATATTCAATTAACTGCGACAAACCTTTGTTATCAATTTGTTTACACAGTTTGCAAAAACTCTGCATAGCCTCTTCTAGAGGCTCGGCAAACAACGTAGTAGTCCAGCTTATGCCATACGTTACACTTCAGCAAGCATGCCTTTTGCTACAATCACTACTGCTTCAGTAATGCGATGTCGCAATTCAGCAAACAGTTTTGGAAGTGGAATTACGTAAAGCTCATCCTTCACATCGCCCCAAATATCACAAACTATTGAGTCTGGTGATCTCGTTGGCAATTTATACGTCTCGAAATCTGCATGCCCGTTACGATCGATTCATCGTTGAGATAGCTCGTTATTCAAAAAATTACCGGAATTTCACTAATGGCTTGAGATAGTCTCCCGAGGAGGTCGTAACACTTCCAGTACACTTTTCCAAAAATATGACTTTTTTTGAAATGTCAGAATGAAGAACCACAAAAATTTCTATAGGGTGATATCTAAAGCTCATTATCTCTACAAGAATTTCAAAACTTATTCTGAGACTGTGTATCAATTCAATAAAATCGGACTATTCTTTTTGAGGACTTATAGCTTGCATACCCTTGCATACCTAAAGAATTAAAAAATCGAAAGCATGGCACGATCAGTCTCAACCATGCAGTCGATGGTTGCACCATTTAGGGAAACCTTTCCATCAATGCAGAAGAAAGTATAGCAAGCGGCAGTTTCTGCTCTGAGCTGCTCCAGCATCGCAAACATCCATGGGTGGATTATAGGTGGTTTATCAGTGTCAATGACTCTTCAGGCTTTAATGTGACGTTTCACTAATGCACACACAATCAGCTCCATGCTCAGTGGTCTTTACAGACGGATATTTTGTCAAAATTTGATGTCAACAGAATTTCACAAATCTAATGCAAATGCATGCGCATTCTCGTTCATATCACGTTGGATAGTTGGTTGTGCAGAGCCATGTAAAAGGAAACTTGATTAAGAATTCACTATTTCCTATGAACTTTTGTGACTGTCGGTCATTCACTATTGTACTGCCATCTTGCTGGAGGATGTTGATCTTACTGGAGGCGGAAGATTACTGATTGTAACTGAATTTTTTATTGGCTACGAATTTTTAGCATTTAAAGCGCTTCCAAGCGAACATAGTGGGTTCTCATACTACTATTCAGGATATCATTAATGGGAAAATGTACATGGTTTTTTGAATATAAAGTTCGCTTTAATATGTAGGTCTACATAGTCCAAACAGACTAAATGTGATCACACAGCCTGATGCAGGTAGAATCTTTTCTCACTATCTTCCATTGAATAATGGCTTCTTTTTACAAGGATGCATAATTCTTACAGCTGTGATTGAGAGCATTTTCAAATTCTATAAAATATCTGAAATATCTGGGCCCCCCTTCTTTTCAATTATCGTTAATGTTATAGTAAATTCTTTATTGACGAATGTTCATCTATATTTATTTCCACTTCTCGTAACATAATTTAACAACATCCACCAACAATACCTACCGGTGCAAACTAATTATGTTTTTCTTAAATGTCAAGGTGACAAAAATCTAATGCTTTGACGAATACTTCATTGTACAGCAATTGAGACAGAATGGAATTTATTCTGCAATTGACATACACTGAGTAATTGAGTTCAATGATGAGTTCAATAAAGATCTACATCTTAACACTGCATTGAATATCAGGAATATGTTTATTGCAAGGAAATTGTAAGGAACGTTTAATCAAGAAAGTGGGTGTGCAAAACAAAAATCAACAAAATGTGTTTGTCATACAATAATAGCTAACATCAACATTTTCGACAGATAGCTGATCATTTATTTGTACATATCATGATGCGCAAATTGATGTTCTATTTTTTCATCATCTGGAGCTGTAATCTTCCCACACATCTCCGTTTCCAATATTACAATACATGTATTGACACCCACTGCTCTACGATGAAAAGATTATCTTTCAATAGAAATCTTAAATGTCAATGATGAGTAGCCGCTTTATCCACAATGTCTCGTGTTTGCATGAATTAATCGCATCATAATGATTCCATAATTCATCTTCATATCGCTGACAATTAATTGTGGGAAGTTGATGGCCGAGCGACGTGACGTTTCCTTTCAACCAACATGAGAAACCGTAGAGTATAATTGACAAATCATTTCTTGCAGTTTCACTGGAAACCGGCTGATTTCTCAACGGATCCTAGTATACAGTTTCTGTAAATTAGAGTCATCTGTCAAACCGCCGAGGCGACATGGACAATACTTTGAAGGAAAGTTAGAAAGAAATCTTGAAGCCTCGAGGCGACAGTATTCCTACTGAGTTTTCACTTCAGGAATACACGTATCGATTTATTAAAAGGAAATCAGTGGAAGAAATGAGTTTTTATTTCACATGTTCCATCTGAATTTAAACAGTTAATTATGTTGTTCGATGTAGGAGCCTGAATAGCAACATTTGTACGACATTGATGCACATGGCATTGTAAATTTTCTAATTGCCAAACAATCCTTTCTTATCGACTTGCTCGCCAATTTCAAAAGTTTTCTCATCAGAAACATCTATGTCTTAAATTATACTTACTAGCAGACTTGCAAGTACAGGCTACAACTTCAGACCTCTCACTCATTTTAGGCCGGTCTGCAATTAATATTTGATTCTGAAAACTTGATGATTTTGAGTTAAAGTTTCGACATATAGTATAGACATTCCTTTGGTTTCAAGTATGAAAATTCTTAGAGTAGCTTTCAATAATGATCTAACTTGGCATGATCGCATAGCTGGTGTAGTGAAAACTTGCAATCGACGATTCTATGTTGTACGGAAACCAAAGAAATTTACATCTACTCGAGAACTTCAGCAAATCTATAATGTTATCATTTTGTCTGTAATGGAATACGCATGTCCTTCATTTGTTGAAATACCTAAATGCCTGACTGCCAAGCTTGAACGTATTCATAAACGTGCTCAAAGAATTTCTGATGATGATTCCATTCACTATGATTCTATTGAAACAAGAAGGACACGAATCAGTAAGAAATTTTTCAAAAAAGTATTGCGAAATGATGAGCATATACTCCATAAATATCTCCCAAAATGTCTTCATCACTCGCGCCATTTTCGGTTGGAACGCTATAATCTGCAAAAACGAAAACTGTCTTTCTTCTCATTTACCTCAAAATTATTGAATACCGACATTTCAAAGGGAATATTTATGACTTGACTTTGTATACAAGTAGTTTGACGTTGCGTGCAACTTTTTTTGCTTTGTAAAGAATGATTACCATTTTCATGAAATACACACTATCATCATCATATGCCAAGAATGGTCCGCAATTTATGATTTGGTAGTAGATAGCCAAACTTTCATAGAAAATGATTGATTTGATACACCAATGATCACTAAAATCAGGTTCAGGCAAACATTTAATGATCTATGATGTAAGTTACCAGAACTAAGGCTGATATACTTGCCACCCGGAGTCGGAGTCCTATCAAAATGATAAGACTCCGCATTCGTGCCACGGACTCATTTTTTTGATTCAACAATATTCGACAAATTACAACCAGTGAGTCTTTGATCAGTGAGAAAATTGAATCTTTTCTGAAACATTTTCACTGTGATGAACACTGCAATGAAACTGAATCATTGATAAGCACTTTATTCCTGTCCATTTTGTAATGTCCAAAAATTTCCACAAAAAAATAATCCACAAAATTTGAATCCCTCACAATTCTAACTTGTAATGTTTCATGAAATTATTTCTCAAATTTGCTATTTTCAAAGAACTCAATAGCAGATGTTGCGAGTTAAAACCTCTGCACTTGAGTCATTCAAAAACTCATGTTTGATCTCACAAGAATATACAAATGATTTTCATCAAACGGTTCATCAGGTCACTTTCAAGCATCAAATTCTTATTAGACAAGTGCAATCCTTTTAAGTCACAATAGGTTTGCTCATTCAGTTTGTTGATGCCACCGCTGTTTTCGTTAACTTTGTTGCCTTTTTTGTTGTCAGGTAAATGAGAACCATGTTAGGCGATGGATCAGTCCCTGGCAAAGTCAGTTATCAGATTTTCCGATAATGTTATCAACTGATGCTGGCAAGAAATTCACTCTTTTGCATTTATTGTCATGCTTCTTCATATCCTTCATCATCAGATCTATGGAGCAAGTCACATAGTAAGTCAATCTGCTGGACAATGCCGAAGCAATTTTTATCAATATCAATGTCATACTTAGTGATTGGCATCAGGTAATTACATGTATTTTTCATCCATCATACAACTCTGTACAACGCTCAAGTATGCAACAGTACGACTCTATGAACGATTCAAACGAATCCAAAATCGTGTGCATAGAAGTACAGGTTTTGTGATATTATTTATCTCGCAATATGAATTGTTGACCGGAAAAAGCATATCAGAAAACCATTGTTACCTAATTTCCCCATCGTAAACGATCTTCTAGAGGCCATAGTTTATAACTTTAAATCAGGGATGCGGAGTCTTATCATTTTGATAGGACTCCGACTCCGGGTGGCAAGTATATCAGCCTTAGTTCTGGTAACTTACATCATCGATCATTATATGCCTACCTGAGCCTGATTTCAGTGATCATTGGTGTATCAAATCAATCACTTTCTATGAAACTTTACAAATTTTGCACATCACTTGTTGATGTGTGATTCACACGGTTTTCCTCCAGTCTCTACCACGCAGGAAAATCCCTCATCCTTCTCCAAGAAATATGAGTACACTTTCGATTTGAATATGCTCAATGGAGGCGCCACCACACACGATTGACACTAGGGTGAGAAGTAATATTCTCAAGCAAACTAACATTTTACTTTTGTCTCCGATGTGACCTTTGGTGCGTATGTGTGATCGAGGTAGGAAGGCTTGTCTTCTCTACTAAATCACCGAGTGAAGCGACATTCATTTTTCACTATCACGGTTCATTCCCTCAACTATTGCAAGCCTTGCATGCACTGCTGTCTCTGTACTTTTGTTTGACGGAGAAAGTTGACATCAAAATAGTGACAGCTATGCATGAGGATGAATAATTTGTTTAAGTATTATATTTCGGGTTTAGTTATAGACCGCATTCCGGAGTCCTATCATTAGATAGGATTCCGACTCTAACTTTAGCAAAAATGATAGGACTCCGGGACTCCGAATCCGACTCATCATCCCTGATCTAAATCAGTCTAAATCTTAGCAAAACCTATGTGCAAACCCAGTATAGCATCCTAAAGCCACAAGCATTGATATCTCAGCATTGCATCTTCAGTTACAATCTTTAATTCTGTGTATTTTCAAGATGAATAGGGGGTAGTCCCGCGCGTATATGTGTGAGCAGTCTTATAGGCTTACTGATAAACCTGATTTACTAGTGCGTCGCACCGAAAGGGGTGCGAACACTCCTTTGTCTTCCACTAGTAGGTCCGTTTATAAGTCTGCGCTTATTTGATTTCTCTACCACAATTACTAGTCGCCCGAGAAAGAAGCTATTAATCAAGCTTCAAAATTTTGACAGATAAGTTCCTCGCACTCCCTACCAAGATAATTGGGGTTGCTTCTGTCGCTATTGTTCTCTACATAAGAGTCTGACCGCTGTTTCAAGGACATTTTATTCATTCCGTCGCCAATATGAAGACAAAGAAAGTGTCAGTAGTGTCGCCGGCTCGTTGTTTTTCTTTCTTCCTTTCTCTGCTAGAGGAGCCATTTCTTTCATGAAGGGAAAATCCAAAGTGAACGGTCGCTGAAAAGAACTAGATCTCACGCAACTAATCATTGTCCAAAGCTTATCAACTAAAAACAGACGGAATTTTTAAAATGAAGAATGAGAAAAGAACAGTCAAGACGTACATACATGAATTCATAAATTCAATCTACTCCCTGGCATATTTGGAATGTGATTATGCCAACAGAGCCTTATGTATAATCATGGAATCAGAAGATCAATCGGAAGTGAACTAGCAAAGAATTCGATTTCAAGTCACCGTACCGCAGGCCATAAGTGATCTAAGCTTTGAAATGAGGATGTTTTCGGAATTGCTTAAAATTGCGGTGCTTCTATTCTTCCCACACTTTTCAAGTTTTTCCAAAATAATCAAATTTCGCCAAAGTTGGTCACATTGGGTTTAGAATAGACTTGATCTGCCACTGAGTGACACTACAGCACGACTGAGAAGTCTTACTTGATCCCTGGCATGAAGGATTAGTCACGTGGATACTCAGTTAGAATACAAGGTACAGCTGTGATCATGAACTTCGTGTGATTGTTGTCTGCAGACAAATGACGAGCAGTTGTCTAATTCGGAGGCTGTAAATGTTCTACAAGTCAGACAAGATGAGTTTCACACACTCAACGCTATGCGACGTTAGTGAGACTAGTGTAGGAGCAAGTGTTGACGATGCAACACTTACGGGAGTCAACAACAGAAATGTGGGGGGGGGGGAAGAATAGAAGTACCAAAATTGCATTTCAGGGTCGGAATCAGCCAGATTTTTCAAAGCCAGAGCAATTTGAACCACCAGCAGTCTGATAGTCGTAATCAAAGCCTACTTGCCGAGGCCGGCGCAATAAAACAAATCTACATCATAGGCCTACTCATCAATTACTGTGATCTCAATTAAGGTTTTAAAAAACATGGTGCATTTTAAAAGAATGTAAGAAAAACACGGTTTTAAAGCATGTTTAATAAAAGCATGATTATAACCTGTTTTTCTTGTCTCTTTGGCAATATAGCTATTTAACTGATGCTAGAAACCTGTTTAGAAAAATTGCAACATACGGCAATTGTGTCGGTAGATATGTAGGTCTAAGATAATGAACATGGTTGCATGAAAGTACTATTATAGCAACAATCAGATTCATTTACAAAAATGAACTAATCATGTTTATCAGCTAATGTTTATTCGTTTGCATTAGAAAATCATATACAGCATGTCAATGTGTGAAACAAAATCTAAAATAAAGAAAATGAAATTTTGTAATGTAATTTGGGGTAATGTAAATAATAAAATAGTGATGAACAGAAAATGTAGCACATAAAGAAGTAGTTCTAGAAAAAACTAAATCTAGGAGTGTTCACTTACTACTCTGCTGATTAATTTAAATTAGCAGGACAAATTATCATATTTTATAAGCACAGAATGAATGCATTTGCGTTGTCATTGTCGAAATCAGAGTTTTAACAAAATGTCTGACTGCTCTGTCAAAGATAAAACAAAAGCCAGCAGACAGTAGCATATTAAATTTCAATAGAAAATGAGAGTGCTGCACTCCACTAATAAATAACTTAAATAGATGAAATCCCTTGATGACATGAGTTGTTTTGAGAAAACTTCAAGACACTGTAATTGGAAAATTAAAGGATTCTTTGTCACTGCGTTTGATGAAGCAAGTTTTATGAGTATTGTGATATTTGCCATCTGGTGGATATGCTTATACAAGTATTTGTATCTGTAGATGATAATTCAATCGCCATTCTTCTCATAGATAACTGAAGGACTATCTGCTGTACATCAAGGGTGTAGATCAATTCCGAACAACGATAATCTACTCACAGCTGGAAAAAATTTGCGCCGAACATTGCAGATTTGATTAGAAAGTGGTTGATTTTATCTTTAAATCAACTTTAATTCGCAAGAAAGTCATAAAATTATATTCCGAACAAATCCGAACATCTCCGAACAACCAAAGGGAAAAAAGGGAGAAAGTGGTAGTTCGGAGGGGAATTATAGCAGGAAAACAATGTCGTTCAGTCATAATTGCGTAGAACAAAGAGCTTCTTGCGCTTGAAACCGCATACTCATTGTTCGGCTTTTGTTCGGTGGCATTATAGATGTTCGGAGGTGTTCAGAATATAATTTTTTAACTTTCTTGCGGATTAAAGTTGTAGAGATAAAATTAACCACTTTCTAATCAAATCTGGAATGCTCGGCGCAATATTTTACCAGCTGTGAGTAGATTTTCATTGTTCGGAATTGATTTGTTGTTTGGATTTTATCTTCACCTGTACATCACGGAGTCAATATTCAATACGTTACAGTAGCTTGAATTTCAGCTCAAGTTTATGAGTGATCCGATTCATATATTTATGGCTGTAGTTTCCAGTGTTTCTTTTAAATTCAGAATGTCATAAAATGCATCAGCAACTTCAAAAGCGGTTTTGATGTGTGAAAAGTAAATCACCTATATGATGTCGATGATATGCTATTTGAAAGTTTACTAAATCGTATTTCCATATCATACTACTGCCCCATTCATGCTACTTATTATAAATAAAGAAAGTATTCGGCTTCTAGCAAACCTTTGGTAAACACTTCATCGCTGGAATCATTGAATCAGTTGATGCGTGTGCGAATGAAATATGTAGGCGCCTATCAGGGAATCAATTTTACACTCAGGATCTAAATTAGGGCAGAAACATGATTCAGTCATCTTTGAAGACAATAAATTTCAATCAGTGCATAAAGCACGATTGTAAATTGTATGAAACCAAGCATAAATCCTTGGTTATAAGAGTAGTTTAAGAACATTGCTCTACAACTGTTATTTTTGTCCCATAAACACGTAACAGAATGGTGTATAGATGAATTAATAAGAATAAAAATAGCTAACTAATAAGTGCAGAATAACTGTGGTGTACATGAATCACACCTCGTATTTTTCTTTGTTATATTTCTATTATAATTCTATTTTACTATTATCAATTGTATGAAAATATGCCGTATTTTCGCCATTGAAGAAAACTGACTACAGCATCGCATTCCTATTAAATATTCGCGGCTGCCTAAACGTTTTATCGTCTTTTTGAACTGAGATCCAAAATCAAAACTTCGTATGCCGTGTATTAATGAAATAAGACAAGAAGAGCACATTTGATGAATATTATTGCACGACGTTCATGTAACGCATTACTATGTCTACACTGACTGTACGTCATGAATCAATGACAGATGTCTGCGACTTGACATTTATTTCTTTTATTTATTATATAGTTCTAAAAGAAAACGTTACCTTGGCGTAATCACAGCATTACATTTTTTAATGAACGCCTTAGACACACTGAAAGCAAATCAAACACGAGCGTCCCCAGCAAACGCATGTCCGCAAGCTATTAATCGATCTGCTTTGCTTTGCTCGCTGTGTGGTAGTCTACAACTGCTATTATGATGAGTTTATATTTGCTGCAAAATTATTTGCTCGGGAACGCTTGGAAAAGCTCGCACTGTGGCTGAGGCCTTAGGGTAAGGTCACATGACGATTAATTTAATGAGCTGTACAGCTTGAATGCGCTCGCCACTCGTCAGAATTGTTGGTTTACTACGTTAGTTCTAAATAGATCATCCAACCTTTCGAGCTTTGAGCTGTGATAATTGAGAGAGGAATTACTAAAGCTCGAAGCTAGCTGTGACAAGCTGCCATAGTGCAGCTGGAGCTACTAGTGTGGCCGCTCCGATTGAAACACATGCAAACATTTTCACAGCGCAGCTACAGAGCAGTTCAAAAGCTCGTCATGTGGGCTTGCCCTTACGGGACTCGAGCACTTCGCGGTCTCGACGCTGTCGTGCATTAATCAATACTTCAGGCTCTGAGAGATGCTCCATCTCAGATCTGCAAAAAACCAGCATGTGAGGTTTTGAAAACAGAGCAATGAACATATTGTTAGAAATACATACTTTATATAGAAAAAGCAACGCCAAGGTTTTCATTAGGTGGCCCGATATATTTCACCGGCTCTTCTCAAGGTGAACACCGGAGTGAGAGACATGGAAGTTGACAGCAGAATTGCAAGCATGAACGCAGTTAACAGACGGACAGACATGGACAGTATCTCGTGACATAGATAGCCGACACATTCACGTGGTTAATAAAACGTCTTCTACTGAAAGGTAGGGAGTATTTACAACCAGAAAAATTAATAAAGGCAAATAAAGTAATAAAGAACGTAACAAAAAATGAAATGTATATAAATAAAGAAGAAAAGAAAAAATATATACATGTATATACAAAAACAAATAAAGATAACCAACAAAAAAAGGAAACAAAGGAAAAAGTTACCAAGGTAAAAGTAAGTTCACAACTGTCTCTTTCTGCACACACAGATCTGGTTGCACTTTATGAATGAGCAGAGCTTCAGTGACTGCAAGGTGTCCACTTCCCCGACATCTTCTTAAAATCCTGAAGCACGATCTTGGCGGTCGACTGGGTACACAACTCAACGGGTGATGTTGCTTGATGCTCTCCTCCTTTGTCCCTTCTCGAGCCAGCGTGGAATGTGCTCAGCGATCCGTTGGGACAATCGACGCTCCGTCCGACCGATGTATTTGCTACCGCAAGTACAGTTGAATTCATAGATGACTTTGGATTTGGCTTTAGGAGGTAAATTGTCTTTGAGACGCGGGCGCCATTGTGGCTGAGTCACTGAAATCACTTTGAGTTGGACAGTCGGGTAAACAGAAGAGATTTCCTTGTCCAACCTCTTCTTGATCCAGTCGTTGTGACTGTCGCCCTTAAAAGGGATTCGCATGTACACCGACTTCTTCTTTGGACCAAATAAGGGAAGATGATCGGATGGTGAACAGTGCTTTCCGATGAAAGCATCAGGATAGCCATTCCTCTGCAACGTCTGCCGAAGAAACTCGCACTCTTGTGACAGCACTTGTGGAGAACAAATTCGACGTGCACGATGAAACAGAGTCTTTATCAAGCGGACTTTGTAGGCCATCGGGACGAAGCTCTTAAAATGAGTATAAAGTCCAGACCATGTACTCTTGCGAAAAACAGACGTCATCACCACAGATCCACAGCTCTCCCGCGTAACAATAACATCCAAAAACGCGAGACAGTTGTTCGCTTCCATTTCCAATGTGAAGTTTAAATTTTCATTAAGCTGATTCAGCTTACGTAGCATAACATTCACACTGTGGGTATCATGTGCCACCATAAAAACGTCGTCCATGTAGCGTACATACAACGATGAATGCCCTCCAATTACCGAGGACATCTTCGACTCCAAATAGCCGAGGAAAATGTTCGCAAGGGCAGGACCAACTGGGCTCCCCATGGCTACTCCATCAACTTGGGTATAATATTGACCATCAAATAAAAATTGGACATCTTTGGTTGACATCAACAAAAATAGAAACAAGAAATACATACGCCAAACCTCTACTAATAGAGCGTCATGCAAATATTGCGGACTTACCATTTGAAATTTGGATCTACAGTGTAGGGTCATCAAGGTCATACAATCGTGAAGAACTTGTCACTTTATCCGTTAACCAGAAGAGACCACCATGAAGAATTCATCACAAGGATTTCACTTACAATAATTTTTGTGAATATCTGATACATGTATACTTTCTCAGTGATGAAATGAATTTGCGCATCAGCGGCGGTAGATTTGTATATTCTTCATTTCCCACTGCAATCTTGGCTAGTCGTGTTCGATTTCAAACAGTGTTTGTCTCTCGTAAACATCGCTTTCTTGCCAGGCTGCTCTAATCGCTTCCAGGTGTGTAAAACAAGCACTGGTAACCAACTTTATGGCAAGAAAACCAACATTTTAACAACTCGAGGGAAATATTGAGTGAAAAATTATCCATATGTCGCCGAGTTATCGCACTGTCCCTACGAGATGACCATTCTTGTCTATTCGAATTCTTAACTCCTTCTCAAAGCTAAACCTGTTGAAGTATTAAGGTGGAAAGGAAGTTTGTTTGTGGCATCAAATTTCTTTGAGATTTGGTGTCGAATTAATCGCCTTTTGACACTACGAAATTCCCAGTTGAGTTCTCAGCATTCTTTTCAGTCAAACAAAGTGAGCGAGTTTCAATATGAGTCCATAAATTCTCGACAGCAAAAATTACCGGAAGATGAAACGCCGTTTCTCATTCCCGCTGACGCAAAACTTCAGAATTATCTTTCTTTCGAGACCCAATTCTTACTCCGTTGGTTTCGTATCCCTTCTGAGTAATTAGAAATAACAACGAACATTTTCAAGTGAGATCGAAGAATGTTTGGAATTTCCATCTTATTCTGAGACGATAGACGATTTCAGGCTATTTTATATTTTCATAGAAAAATTGCAACGTCTATATTTTGTAAAATAAATGATGAAATCACTCGCCGAATTCAGTTTGTTGTGATGTGACACTGATAATCGACAATAATGGAAAGCATATGCAGCTGCAAAAGGTTTGCTTCTAAATACCATAGAAAACCACAATCGTAAACCCCATAGAAATGTGGCGCTCTATAATATGTCATAATATGTAGTTTAGAGTACAATGCAGAGCATCCGACGTAAGAGAAGTTCGCGGAACCAACAAGCGGAGCTGCTTCTATCTTTTAACTTGGCTTCTTAACAGCGACTGCACATTTGTGGAATTTGAGCCCATATTCGTGATGAGGAGGTTGAAGTTGATAAAGAAGCTGCTTCGATTATTATCATATCAACCTTCTGGGGAAGTGTTCTATGTAAATCTCTAATCTGATAATTTGCAATATCAGCATGGAAATTGTTCAAATAAAATTGATTGATTCCATAGATAACCGTCAATTCGTTGACATTCACTGTAACATGGTGCTTCTATCTATCAATTTCTAGGACTTTTCAAGTCGATTATCAAAATTGATATCACAGACTCAAACGGCTGATCCAGATAATGATATCAAATTGTGCAATACAAGCTACTTTGTTTTCTGGTGTCGGTTGATAATATCGTTATAGCTAGCTTTTGAGGTATATACTGCTTTTATTGACTTCGCCTACGGCTCTGTTTATATCACGCCGTAGCTAGTCAATAGAAAGCAGTATAAACTTCAAAAGCTAGCTATAACTATATGCTCGTAGAATCACGCTAAAAAGGGGTTCCGCTAGCTTCACACAAGTGCATAAACACGTTGCGATATTGTCATTTTCAACTGCAGAGTTGTGAAAAATGCAACATATATATTTATTATCAGCGCAACAGCCAGCATCAGATGCCGGTACAAATTTGATTAACAGCGCCGATCAGCGAGACTAAAAAATTGGTTCCGCTAACTTCACAGTGCAACCACTATTATCCCTATGCTTGAATTTCTCAAAAGCGACTGCTGTGGAGTCTGAGCCCAGATTCTTGATCAGGAAGTTGAAATTGATAAGGTAGAAGTTGTTTCGAATAGAATCACGTTGTAATAAAAAGGGGTTCCACTGGGTGGTTCCGCTATCTTCGCTGCTGCTGACGTTTTCATCATGAATTCGCGCACGAGCTTCTTGTTGTTTCTAATTTGTAGATATCACTGTAGATTGTAGACTCAATATCAGTAAAACAACGATCCTAAACTATACTTTCCGTCGTCTTACAAGTCACAGAGCGTCAAACATAACAAAATCCCATTTGTTTATGTAGATCCATGTGCTTCGGAGTTTGGCACTCTTAATAACGTAATGATCAAACATTCATAAATCACACAAAATGAGATTTGACTTTTTTATGATTATGACTGCACTTTTAAGGCAGACATCTTCCAGAGTAGGCAGAAATGTGATATTCCTCGTATCTGCTAACTTGCCCGAATTGCTCTTAAAGATTATGAAAACGTCATGACAACTGATGTTATTGGTGCAGATAAACAAATAAACTGTCCTGATCACTAATTGATGTTCCGAGAATTTATTATAGGCTCAACACGTTTTATTTAATGAACATGTGAATTTAACAGAGGATTGTGAATTGAAATAGACAATTCTTATTTCTTTTTTAATTCGACTTCATCCACCTAGCAGTGATCACTGAATCATGCATTCATAACAAAATTATTATAATATAATTTAGATAATCAAATAATAATTTTAATATTTATAATTAAAATATAGATTATTTATATCATTTACAATAAAAGATATAATTTTAATAATATAAATATTATTTAGAAATAATTTCAAACTATAATTAAGACAACATTATAAAATAATTATAATATTATATTGTAAAATTGTCATTATCACTAAACAGCTGCCATCCATCCGCCAAGCGGGTCCTTCAAGTTGTCTGTTTGGGCTAACCCACCGAGGAATCTCTGACAGACGTGCATTTTCTCTCTCAGATACTGATATTCCACCCGACTATATGCATATAAGTATTTCAAATCGTCAAATTTTCAAAATCTGCTCCAGATGCCTATACTGTCACAATTCACAAATCGCAGTCAACAGTCACAGAGACGCGATTTCTTGTCAAATAGCCTGACAATTCGATTTGATTGCTGCTTAGCGTAAATGCTGCCTGAGTTCCAAGCAGAGACATTCTGTGGACATAGCATACATGTATTTCTCTAAAGAGAAACGACAAAACAAGTCAATAAAAGACACCTACACCCTTGATTCCTCGACCGCACTCGCCTGATACAGGAATCGAAACGAAGTCCGCGGTGGAGACGAGCTCGTACCTTCTTCATTAGGCCACGCTGTCGCTACAAAAGGAATGCGAGTGAAGGCAGAAGTCATCTCCAAGTGATATCGACAGCATATTGTCCTATTATTATTGTCAGAATACTATCCGGCAGTACCAGCATTCATGTTGTAGCGAGACAGCTCATCAGCATGTCATTCGACTTCGTCACACAGTAGATTGACAACAAAGGTATGTCGCAGTATTGATTGTTATCTTGTATTGACTTAATGGTTTTTAAAAAGTTTTTAAAAGACGAAAGCGTCGTAGAGATCAAAAATGAATTAATTATTTAATCTCTACCGGTTTCAATTGGCAACAAGATGACAGAGATTGACCAATCTTCATCAGGAGGACATATAGTCTCTACAATTTCAAACGACAAACAGTTTAAAAAAATCCATCATATGCATGCACAGACGACCTAATCCAAGATATTCTACATCATAAAAATAGAAATCGCTAAAGTCATAGGGAAGTAGGAGATTTAGGTTCATAAATCGCTGACCTCTGTAGCACATGCTGCATATTAAGGCCATGAGGCCAGTCAGTCATTATTTGTCTAATAAATTTCAGTTCCTCCACCTTTCGTTGTTGATCATTTCCTTTTATTTCTTCCATTATTGTCACCCTTTAATCTTCTTCCAGGTGTTGATGTTCTATACAATGATGAGAAACCACCCTTTCTTCATCTCCATGGCGGACGTCAAATCGATGTTCTGTCATTCTTTCTCTCAAAGTTCTTTGGGTTTCTCCTACATATAAAAAATTACAATTCCGAAAGCTTAGACCATAAATGATGTTTGATGATGTGCATGTTGTTTTAGCAGCTTATATATTATAAGAGAGTCCAGTGATAGGCGATAACACTTCAGTTTTAGTTGAGAGCATGGTACAGGTTTTGCAGCGCGAATCATTGCAGGATGAAACGATGCCAATGTTGTTAAATGACGCATCATCTGTTTTATCATATAGACAAGAAGAGAGCAAATAAGGTTTTAGTTTTCTGGGAGATTTCCACCATAATAGTTGCCATTTCTCTTTATATATCCACTGTACTACTACAGACCTTTGTTGTCAATACATGTATTTCTTTTCGATAGAGTCATCGAGGAGACATCTAACATCGAATTTCGACACTAACGTACATTGTATGGGCAAGCAGCTTATCACTTATGATTCAGTCTCAAATTTGAGACCGGTGCTGAGAATTTTCCAAATTGTAGCCGGTTTCCATTATTGAAACCATGTGGAAATTGGTCTTGATCTAACCTGTCTGTAATAGAATACTCTCCCAAATGAAATGACATCGAAAGATTGAAGAAGATCAGTTTCCAGCACTGGTTTCTCCGTTCCTAAATCTCAAACACTCATGAAAGTGATTAGGATAATAGCTTTTACATCAATGAAGATCTAGTTAATTGCTTTCTGATCTTCGAGGAGAAGAAGACGTATTTTCAGAGGCGGTAGATCGGTGTAGACAATTCGGTTGAGACGTCGATGTTAAGAAGAAGATTTAATTTGATTAAGGTGGACGGTCAGGGAGATATTCTCTAAGTCAGCCTTAATCACGCTGACATTTCTATTGTCTGAAGGAATTTCCCCAACAGTGTTTCGATTCCTTATCGACAATTCTTCAATTCAACCGAGGATATTACATCGGTGGAATAAATTATGCTACAAGTCAATCTCCGTTCGACAAACCGTATTATGCTCAGATTAACTTGGAGAATGTCACTTTGATTGTGACATGTGTTCAGACTGAAATCCGAAATTGTCTTCTTTGTTTAAAAGTCTGTGTCAGTCAAAGTTGATGTGGACGGATTTAAGTGATTTGCTTGTCAATTCCATTCTCTGCAAGTCAAATAATCTGTAGATCACTGCGATAATCAATACAATCTATCATCATGCGGAGATGCAACCACCACAGCATGAATACACGCTGAGATTACGATGTTCGGTAATTTCGATGCGCTTTTGAAAAATTGAAGAAACTGATTGTAAATTGTGATAAAAGAATTATGATTTTTCATTTATGAGGAACATTCTTATAATGTAAACTCACGGCAAATATTCATGACCAAAATAATGAGGAGATCAATGCGATTCTAATGGCACCTCTTCCGACTTCGTGCGATTCCTAGAACGCCTGTAAATTGCATTTGAAAAAATATTTTTCAAAAAACTTTAATTTTGAAAATAATGTAAGTATGAAAGGGTTAAAAATGAGGAAATATTTTTCAACAATGATTTTTGAATATCTTAAGAAACTAATATTGATTTTTTCTCAAATTAATTTATTCATATTTAGCAATCTTCTGATATAAAAAATGCATGCGACGGCGCCTCCTAGTGAAGAAGGTGCGAGCTTGTCTCCACTGTGGACTTCGGTTCGATTCCTTGGTCATAAAATGCGGTCGGAGAATCAAGGCTGCTGTTTTTATTGACTCTGTGCATGTCATTCTATTTAGATGTTAATGCATTATAGTATATCGATAGCCAGGTAGACAACTCTGACACAGTCATTCTCGGTGGTGTTGCACGGTAGCGCGGTTGAAATTTCTACTCTTTAACACTGAGATTCAGCGCCAACGACAGGCGTCCCTAAGTCGCGACTCTACAACTCAGTCATCATGAGAATGCCATGATAATAGTCGGTGCGTGCGGTGAAAGTGGAAAAGGCAGAATACTGCTTTATTTTTGCACCTCCTCTATTGCTGAAAAAGCGAAGGTGAGCAAAATGGGTCGGAATTCGGAATGACCCTCCCTCCCATACTGACAGACTCGATTTTTGTAGACCTTCGACAATGCCGCACCGATGCGCCGATCATAACCAGCTGAGCTATTCTAACCTCTAGATGCAATTCTCAGAATCACTGCTGTGTATTGAAATGCTGCAAATAGTACTTGGATGATGGGATGATGCAATCGGAAGTTTCAGGAGTGGCCCGGCCCAGGCCCGGTCTCCCGCAATCATGTCCACCCGACCTGTAATTAAAGTATTAGTGACATATAGGATATATCGCGTTACGTATAGAATTTGCACACATTCACGGCTAATTTTTGACTCTCTACGTGCCATCAAAGAAAGAATGGGTATGAGATATGCAGCTTTGGGAAGTCCCAGTAAGCTGTGAAAAGATCGACATCATACACACTGCAATTCAAACTTGAACTTCTAATAGTTTTGTAATCCTGATTGCCGTCGATGGGTCGTAGAGGTGGATCCTACAATGAACCGATAGAAACAAGCCTCACGCCTTCGGAAGAGTCCTTAATATCCTCCGGCAAGACAGAATCTGTAGCGATGTCATAAGTAGGCCTACATGGCTACCGGCAGGCGATAGGAGAATTCACACGATTGAAGACCAACAAAGAAGATGGTTTGGTCACGTACACCGAATGGACTACAACCTCTGGCTGAGAGTGATGCACAATGGAGGATTGCTCGGAACTTGATTACATCATGGTAGCAGTTCAGATAACAGAATAGCTAAAAATTAGCCAAGCAGATATTTCACCTGACCAAAAGATCGTCATGAGTGGAAGAAGCAACGCTCATAATTACGGGATCCAATCTAATGAACCTCAGGCGGGAATTAACCCAGTAATTCAGACGTACGGCGCATGCTAAGAATGGTTTGCAACAGGGGCCTACATGATATTTTATTGCAGATAACCAAGCGGGTGCATATTCATTTAAAAAGTTTGATGGGTTGCACTTATTTCAAACTATAAATGTGTGTCCAAAAGGCAAACGCGCCCAGTCTATACTATCGAGATTTCTTTCTTAATTTAGTTAACGATGACTTTAATTTTGAGACTCCTTCTTTTTTGCATTAGATTCTAAGAAGGCAATCATATTCCCAAGACAAAGTTCTTATCTCACATCTTCGCAAGTATAAGTGAAAAGTAGGCTATTGTCCGATCCGGGGTCGTTTCTGCTCAAAAATATTAGGCACAGACCCGACCCAAGTCTAGTTGTGACAAAAGCTAATGTTTGCATATAATAGAGCAAGGACGTATAGATTTGGCAATTGAAAGTCTTATTATCTTCATGGGTATGAGATAAGATTGAAGAGACGAATCCTGAGAGTATTATTGAAAGCTGCTTCATATCTCTCCATTGTAATTAAATTTTCATAATGAAAAAGAAGTTGTCTGGCCGCTTACATCAACAGTGCAGTTTAGAACATATTACGTTTCTGTGGCGTAGAATGGATAAGATAAATGTTGTTCTGGTAATTTTATAATTCCCAAGAGATGACATGAACTTAGGATTTGGAAATAAATGTGAAGTTTATTCGATGTTGGCTGGTTTCATGTCTATCTGGGTGACTACGTTCTTAGTGAATAGTACTTTGTCGTGCTTGCAAAGAAAGGAGCAACAACGATAAGATAGGCCTGTAGCTTTTATCGTCTGAAAAGCCAATAATTACTCAATTTTTTGTTATAAGCATGTTTTTAATCATCGTCTAATTGTATTTTTCCATCCCGCTGAAAATATCGCTTGCGTTGATCTGATACAGTTGCCTGCAATTGTGATCAATGATCAAACTTACGACGCTCTTAAAGCGCTTAAACATCAACCACACACGATTTTTATTGATATAAAAAGGCAATTAATTCAATGAGCATATCAGAAGAATATAGCAAAAAGCACTTGGATTCCATCTGGAATTTCCCCAAACTTAGTGCATGGTTCTCAAATTTCGAATAACTAAGAGCTTAAAAAGTTGCTTATAAACAGCTAATATGATTTTCTCCATGTTGACTTCTGTCTCATTAACTGCAATATTGAAGAGTTTGCAATGGAATAATGTCAACAACTCTGAATGCAATGAAAATCTCCTTTGGCAGTAAAATCAGATAAACAGTTTATTTCTATGACTAGAATGGAAATAGTCTGAAGGTCGCGGCACATCCGGGGGAACTAATTAAAATATTGCCACTGGCTTTCTCAGGAATACCTGAGAAAGCCAGTGGCAATATTTTAATTATAAATACATCCAGGAATGGCCTCCCTTATTTCAATGTATCGGGGGAACTAAGTTGGGGCATAAAGAACCAATTAAAAGGTTCGATTTACACATGTGACTGATTCTAACCCAATCATACAGACGTTGGCAGGTGTATCTAAGTGAAAATGCTTGCGATTTATGTGCCGTTATTGCGCATTGTATGAAGCTTAATTTCCATTCTAGAGGTTTTATTGTTGTCAATTTCTATGGCATTACATGTTCCAATGATTCCTTTCTAGTCAAACAGAATAGTGGGGGTGCTAAGTCGACAATAAGGGCTGAACCGTGCAAATAGAGGGTAGAGGTCCAGATTTTTGCTCAAATACAGATTAAGGCATGAGTATTTTATCTTGATATGTATCTCTTTGGACACTTTTATATTTAACGCATAGTCTTCAGCCAAAAATTCTTGTTTTACGAGGAGAATCCCTATCTAAGATATTAATTGTTTTAGTCCGCCGCAATTCACTGCTGCTACATTTGCAAGCGTCACTATGGTAACAATAATCAGCGAAGTTTAATTTTAGTCAGCTGCAAAATATTTATCTGAAATGACACGTGCTCCAATATAATAAACAAGTTGAATGGTAAAATTGTACTTCAGACTTAACGAAATTGATGATATAAATATAGTTTGGTGAACTTAATGTGTCTTAGGAACGACATCAGCTGGTGTAATGCAAGCATACACCCACAGCATCGTTATAATCGATTTTGAACAATTTCCGGTTATTTATGACATCGTGGAGATCGTTTCGGCATTTTTAGTAAATATAGCATTTCGTTACATAATGTATCGACAACAATTGAAAGTAGGTCGTTCATTCAACTATTTCTACAAAGAGAAATGCATGTAGTGGTGGCTAAAATACATCGAAGGTCAAAATAAAAACTAATAAAGTACATAAAATCCAGAAAACTCATAAAAGAGGGTATTTTTGCGTTAAATAATTCATGTACGACTCGTAAGTGGAGCGAGCGTACATAATATGTCACGTTTGGAGAGAGATCGATTTTTCCGGCTGACTTTTAGGACAAAATTAATAGGTAATGGCTATTACACAGGCTGAGCTGGAACAATTTTAATCTGGCGGCTGTTACACCGAATTAGCCAGCAAGACTGATTACTCAATAGATAAGCAGGATATGGAAAGTATCTACATTAAATAAAGCACTAAATTAAACTTTGTTACATTAAGAGTTTCCGAATCACGGTAGGGAAATAAGTTTGCTTCACTTAAGAAATCACTAAGTATCTCAGAAAACATCGAAGACGAGGATAAACCAAGCAAGGCTAAGCAAGACAAGCAACGAGTCAAGACACATTCTGATGCAATTTTTTTGTCATATTGAATGATCTGCAGTCATTCTTGTAGCTAGTAAACATGAGGCGTGTTGATAGATATGGAAAACTTTTGTACCGGCTTCAATACCGCGTGTAATAGCCACTGCATAATAAAAAAGTTCACTGAATAAATCATTCGATACCCAAAGCATTCAAATTATAGATAATTTCGCTTAAAATGTTGGTGCATCCCTTCTTAGTGTCATTCTCTAGATCGCTTCAAACAGCAACACCCAACGGACAAATCTGTCCTGAGAAACATTTTACGCAATAAATACATGTTTTCACCAATTTTACAAAAAAGATTATCACTTTACAGCACACCGACAGTCGAATTTGCCAATACTCATTTGTGTGGAGAAATATAAGACGTCAACTTCCCTTAGTAGAATGAATGTTTCAATAAAGTAAGGTAAGTCAAACATGAGGTCTAAGTTTCGACAGTCTGTCATCTTCAGGGTGCAGTAGTTTTTTTACTGCGACTTGAAGTTGACAGAGACTGCGACAAACGTTGGCTTTGTATATGCGCATGCATGCATATTTTGCCTACCGTACTTTATGAAAACGTTCGTCCTACTAAAAGGAGTTCACTTTTAATAATTTTTCCCCACAATGACCATGAACCTCCTGTGTCAGACAAAAAATTGACAATACTGCTTCAATCATCACCAACCTAGCTCACTTCACGCATTCTAAGCAAGCCTTCACCAATATGACAAGAATATCTTTAACAACATAACTGGTCTGTGTACACAGACAGACAGAAATACCTCAATCACAATCAAACTTGTCCCACATCTTCTCAGTGTCATTCACTAGATCACTTTAAAAAACAGTAGTCAACGGGCGACTCTGGGCCAAGAAATAATTCTCAAAGTATAAGTACTCCTCGGATAGATGCACCTCCGGGTGCAGTTTCAGTTGCGGATCTGCATCTGAAAATGGCAGTGCAACGACACCGAAAACCTTGTCAATGCTGCCTCAATTCGAACTAAACTGGCATCAGCCAGGCATGGGAAGCACCTCGCGCAATCAACGCACGCCTTCACCAATTCTGCAAAAATTGTATTTTTCCCACAATTCCTTACACTGTCAGTCAAAACGTTGATAGTATTGTCTCAACTACAACCAACTCATTATCATTCTGCAGAGCACATCAAAAAGGCAACAGCGCAACTCAGGCCTGACATGCACTGCATGCTATCATCACACCTTTTCACCAATTTTATAAAACTATAATTTTCAAGAACAACTTTACATCTACAGCGAATACTTTGCGAATTTGCCTCAATTGAAACCAAACTTACCCCATACATTCAGAATTTTATCTCCAAAGTATCAAAACACAAGCGTTAACCGGCAAATCTGGCCGGAGAAAATTTCACGCAATCATCACACATTTTCACCATTTTTACAAAAATAGTTTTCGATCATATCTTCACGTTGTCAGCCAAAAACTTTGTTAGTAGGCCTACTGCCTCAATCAATACCGGAGTTGCCCAAAACCTCAGTATCATTCTCCGTAGCGTTTCAAAACACAAGAGCAAAGGATAACTCTAGCTTGAGAACCACTTCTCCGAGATAAAGTACTTGGTCAAGTAGAATGTAGATCTATGCTCACAGCATCATTTCAATTGTGGATCTGCATCTGAAAATGGCAGTCACAGTGGTGGCCAAAACTTTGACGATCCTGCCTCAATCACAACTAAACTTACCCACACAACTCCCTGACTAGGCGACATGTAGCACTTGAATTCTGAGATTTCGAATTGAAATGAGTAATGAAAAAGATGATCAAGAGGTTTGGATCAGGTGAGTATCCACAGATTCGTGTGAATATACATGTGCATTGATATGTAGTGACAACTCTCATAGAAATATTCCTTTGTAGAGATATCCGCAGTTTAAATATTTGAGTGAATACAGATGAAATTGTGTGGGATGACCGTCATGAGCAGAGCTATCGATTCGGATTTTCTAGATATGATGGATTGATGTATGTTTCTTGCATTTCCCATAACTTTTTCTATGTTTGATCACACTAATCAATGCCCGAGGCCTAGATTCACAAGCACGAGTAAGCCCGCCGCGGTCTAGATTCATGCGACCGAGCACGCACAAGTACACCCGCTCGAGGTTAGAATTCACACGACTGAGCGCATCCGATGTCTAAATTCATACGCCGGAGCACACTGAAGGTATACATTTGTGCGCCTGAACACGCCCGATGTCTGAAATCAGGTGTCCAAGGCAAGAATATAGACAACCGGAGTAGAGTGCGTGAGTGCATGAATTCAGACTACGGGTGTCTTCGAGCGTCCAATTTTCGTCATCGGTCGGGCTCCGGTATATGAATGTAGATAACGGGCGTACTCCTAAGAATGATCATGAAAAGGTGTGGACCTACTTTGGTTGCAAGTGAAGCAGAATCATTTATGTTTTGTCGACGTTGTGAAGTTGTGTTGCAAAGAAAATGTACAATTCGCATATTGCTGGAAACATTCAAGGATTTCATGAGTTGTTTCACAGGTCATTGCTGTCTGATGCGTGTTACGTTGTTGCACCCTATGGAGTATTATCATGAGAAGGTGTGGACAGACTTTGGTTGCAACTGAGCCAGAATCATCAAGGTTTTTCTTGACGATGTGAAGTCATGTTGCGAAGAAGATGACGTGAAAAAAATTCGAGAGATGATGGAAAATTAAGATGATTGCATGAGTTGTTTCTCAGGTCCTTGCTGTCTGTTGCTTGTTGCATTGTAGCACCCTATCGAGTATTATCATGAGAAGGTGTGAACAGACTTTGGTTGCAATTGAAGCGGAATCACTAATGTTTTTCTTGACAATGTGAAATCATGTTGTGAAGAAAATGACGTGAAATTCGAGAGATGATGGAAAATTAAGATGATTGCATGGGTTGTTTCACAGGTCCTTGCTGTCCGTTGCTTGTTGCGTTGTAGTACCCTATCGAGTATTATCATGAGAAGGTGTGGACAGACTTTGGTTGCAATTCAGTTAGGGTAACAAATGTCTTGCTGACGTCATGAAGCTGTGTTGCGAAGATAATGTGTAAAAGTTTAAAAATTGGTTCGATGATTGCATGACACAAACATTGACACAAAACCTTCCATGATTGCATGAATTGTTTTTCTTGTCAGAGTCACCGGTTGGTTGCCGTTTCGAGAATCGTCATGTGAAAGTGTGGGCAGGCTTTGCTTGCAATTGAGCCAGAATCACTCATGTTTTTCTTGACGTTTTAAAGGCGTTGTGTATGTTTTTTGTCAACGATGAGGCATGCTGAAAACTCAATTGATAGTGTATTATTTAAACAAACGGATTGAAATACTTTTTTGCTAACTCTACTGTGCAAGCTCGTGTATAACACGGTATGAAACTCATTTTTGGAGATTATGGTTTTAAAGAAGGTGGCTTTGGTAAAATGTACTATGAAAGATTGCACAACTATGTAGAAAACCTAGTTTTCAGGGAGCGCTATTCTGAATGAAGTCCTCTTGGCATCTTCCAAACATTTTTGCTCTTTTCCTGATGTCATTTTTTATAGGTTCCAGTGCCATGTTGGTGCTCCTTTTTGGTGGAATTACACCACAAGACCAAAACTTATTTTGATTATTTTCAACAATTTGAATTTCGGAAATACAATGGGACCCACTACGTAGAGGAGGAAGTATAAAAAAATTATACTTCCTCCCCTACGTAGTGGGTCGCATTTAACAAAAACGGGTGGTCGTATCTGACCTCACTACAGAATGCATATCATGCAGCAGAAAAAGTCCGCAAAGATGCGAAGGAGTTGTGGCAGGCAGTGTGTCTGAAAACGGCAGATTTTCAATCAGTAGGCCATGCTTTCAAACTTGCGAAGGATCTGTAGGGCAGAATATTACATGGAATTCAACGAAACGAGAAGTAAATATGAGTGAGATGCCATAGAACGTTGGTGCAGCTCTACAGAATTTTCGGCAATGAAGAATGTGAGTTGTGACTACCTTTTTTTGAAAATTTGAAATTCGATTAAAGTGGTCATCTTGTGTAGGCCCTATGGGACAAAGCACTGCATGGATTTTGATGAAAATTGACTCAAATGTGAGTGAGATGCCATAGAACGTTGGTGTAGCTCTACGGAATTGTCTGCATCGAGGAACAGTAGTTGTGACTAGCTGTGTTTTTGAAAATTTGAAAATCAGTTGCGTACGCTGTTATTTTTAGCTTATAAATTCTCTGTAGGACAGGGCACTGTTTGGATTTTGATGAAACTTAATGTGAAGGTGATAGAGGTACCATGGAGCATTGCTGTAGCTCTACAGAATTTTCGGCAACGAAGAATGTGAGTTGTGACTACCTTTGTTTTTGAAAATTTGAAATTCGATTAAAGTGGTCATCTTGTGTAGGCCCTATGGGACAAAGCACTGCACAAATCTTTAGGTCATTTCCTTTCATGTTCATGTACTCCTGTCTATAAAGCTAGACACATTTCGACTACAAATTTAGAGAGTATTTGAGAACCTATTTTGCTAGCTGTTGTCAATGTATGTAAAAGTCAATATCTCAAGGTCTTCTAATATTGAAATGATTTCATGACATGACTTTGAATGACGAAATTCTTCCATACCTCATTACACGAAAGAAATTGAAACCCTCAAATCAACCCACTATAATTTTGTTGTTATCGGACGTTTCTTCGTCACAGCATTGCCACTTTTCAAAGGAAGAAATTTTCAAAAGATAGCTTGCAAATGTGCCCTTCTCACAAATAGTTTACTACTGACAATAGAATTGAAAATCAAAAGCCATTTTTCTATTTTCAAGTTATATTTGCAGTAATTTCTCCGATATTTTAAGTTTCCATAACTTTCTCGACGATCATTCACATCTTGTGATAAAAATTTTCACATTTCTATCAGTGAATTTCCATATTTTCACTTTTCGACCACTGCTGATACTTCTTTGTGAAACGCAATTCCTCTGCAGACTGCTTAATAATACTGATTAGGCAGTCGAAATTAACAGCGTTTCACAAAACTATATATTAAGCAGTGTGGGACTTATATAAATCACTGCTTAATATATGGTTTTGTGAAGCGCCGCGAATTTCGACTGTTTAAATCACTGCTTTAAATTTATTTTATGAAACGCAAAACATTTTCCACACTGAGATAGAGCACTAATTTATTTAATGAAACGAGCCCCAGGTAATGCTGATTGCCTCAAATAAAAAAAGATAAAATTATCAACAGCAAATAAAGCACTTGGAAATTGAGATTTTGTTATATAAGTCGTTTGTCGCCTAGAAATCTGTTTAGTTCTTTTCAGAAACCACTAAATTTCTCAAAAAATTAGAAAGTGAAGCAAAACTATGTAAGGCGATGAAAGACAAAGAGGCGAGCCTAGTCAATTTCTGATACAAAGACCTTTTTCTTGTCACATGCAGTGATTCTGTTATCTGATATAACTGAGAAATACGATGCGTGATAATATAGATAGAAGAATATTGTAATGGATCAACCGGTGTAATAGCCAGGAGACCAAACTTGTACCGGTTCAGCCGATGTCATAGCCATTGCCATAGATTTTTGCCATTACTATTTTCAGCTGGTAAATTTTGAAATACTTGTGTACTGCGTAACTATGACGAAGCATCCACTCTTGCTTCCGCATTTAAACACTAGAATTATTTTTAGTCATTAAAATCTGTGCGAAATCCAATTGGTGTAATGTATTTCAGAGGGAAGTAAATGCAGAAATTCAGAACGAGATACATATCAGGAATTGTTCACAGGATGAAAATTAAGATATAGGCAAAAATCTGGCCCTCTACCCTCAATTTGCACGGTTTTAGAGTTATCACCCCCACTAGAAGAAGGGACGAACTGTCTAATTCTGTGGCTGTCATGTGACTTACAATGTTCAAAAAACTTCATCTTGAAAAGAGGCAATTGACACTCTTTGCATGCAACCACAACTTTAATTACTGTGGATGTTGTAGAAGAGAATGAAGCAACAATTTCGATTCTTGTGATTTATTCTTGCTGAAAGTCTAAATTTCCTGGCTTTATAATCTACCATCAACTTTTTGAAGCGAAAGAAATTGTCTAACGCGCCAAATTGAAATCACGTTTAAAACATTTGCTAAAAAGATATCTGAATCTATCAATTTGATAAAAGCCTTGAGCGTTAATATAGGTTAAATACATTTGTTAAATACATTACTTGACTGACAATGCACCACCATTTCATCATTTCTAATATTTGTTTCTATCAAAATCAATATTAAAAGGTTGTAAGCATCTGAGAATGTTGACAAGTTGTCAACAATTTTGTTTCTACGTGAATGCAAATTTGTTACATTATCATTTTCCCTTTTCTAATTTACTTTTGAAGATGAAGCTGAATGTGTAGATGTATAGATTTGACTTCTATCAAAAATGTCATTCATTTCTACAGATGAAGCACTACTTTATAGCTAACAACATAATTACACTTGAAAAAACTGACTCCTTAATTTGCAAAGCTGAGGTTTGACGAATATCCTTGCATGTGTTTCATTGTCTCATTTATTTCACTCCTAATAGATCGATTATAGTGACATGTTCACCAACTCGATCAACCTTTAAAAGCGAGTCCCATATAGAGCAAGCAATATAGTAGGTAGATTGTCAACTCAAAAATGCATCTGCATACGGTGAAAATTTTTAAATCAAAAGATTCACTTTATTTTGCTCTACCAGTGGCAGGTTGCTTATGATATGATCTCGCTTAAGAAGATTACCCTGAGGTTCATCATGAAAGCAATAGCAGGTCATCGGGTTGCTGATTTGACAAACATTACCTATCCAAGGCTGTCAAGACACGGAGGATCTGTAAAATAATATCATTTCCTTCTGCATTACTATCATGATTAGTCAATTTCGTGGTAATTTCTTCAAGACCTCTAAAATTTGCACATCTCACATTTGGTAACAATTCCAACTGTGTTCACCTCGAGTTCATTTAATAAAATCGAAACTATATACACATTGGGGTTTAATAAATGCCGAGTTGCTACTTTACCTGATATACTTACTCTATGGCGAGTCCTAGCCATGCCATCGGGTCATGATTCCTTTTCAAGTGGTAGTTAGTGCAAGGTTCAGCAACTCAAGTGGCCACGATATGCACGTAACTCATGCTCTGGTACTTTTTCACATGTAAATCTAAATTAGAATTTTATGATGATGATGCCAATAAAGTCATTTGATTATTTGATATTACATATTTTTCGGAACTACATGTATATAGCATTCAAAATAGATGATGACTCATACATGTACATGTAGAATGCAAGAAAGACAATCCTGTAATCTTTAAGAAACAACAACTCTTGTTGAAGAAATATGTCTTGACTGCTGTTCATAATTAAAAATGGGTTTGGTAAAAAGTCAAGTTATTTGTTGTTACATAAAGTTTACAAAAAAGTTGATCAAATTATCTCGGCTTTTTGAACCACAGCCATTATTAAGAAGAGACACTCTATGAACAATTCTGAACAGAAATTGTGAGCAACTCTTGTATTCCAATTCGTAGTCAGTAGAATTTAGCTCGTAAGAATGAAAGATTTGTTCTCTGCACATATAGTTCCGGTTGCAGTGGTCTTGTGTATTTTCTGGCTTTGAGATTCAAGTTCAAACTTTGGTTAGATCAAACCTGACTTCTAAAAAGTACACTCTGAATTCTTGCAAAGCAGACTGCTCTGAAGAATAAGAATAGGATTATTGAAACTCAACAAAATGAAGTCTTTTCAGTGTATAATGAAGGTTTACATATTTAAACTTACAAAGCTGCATCAGGGGTGTCTTTCTGTTTCATAGACATCCCTGGTTGCATTATTTGTTTTGAATTATAAAAATCGCATATAATTTATCAATTTAAGATCTGAAGCCCTTGCTGGATTGATGGGCATGGTAGTCAGCGTTTGAGCAAGGTTTGGTGTTTGATATTCTCTTCTTGAAATAATGAAAATCACATTATCATATAGGCGATATTCGTGGTTCAGTTTAGGGAGAAAAGCGAATAAGTCAAAACACATGAAAAGATAAGTCAAAAGATGAGTAGGTTCTCACTGACCGCACACTATAAACTGTACGCCGTTAAAAACAGCTAAAATAACCATTAAACTTCACAAAAAATATCCGTAAGGATCTGTTAAAATGATGACGTCACAACGTGATGAGGGATGACGCAACAGTTAAAATCCACTCATAAGATAAAACTAATTTCTGTTTTACGGATATATACAGTTCAGCCTGTAAAATACCGTGAAACTAATTTTTGCTGTCAATTTTAACGGATATTTGCGTTTTGCAGTTTACAGTGCACAAAAATATGGAACTAACGTGTTAAGAGGTCTAAACTGGTTGATAATGCGATTGGAAATGGATGATCGCTGTGGCATAATGTCATATAAGATACTTTTCATGTTGGCTATCGTTTGAAGATTCCCGTAGCAGACGAAGCTCAGCCGCAATACGATGTTGATTGATGTCTCGTCAATCACCACAGTCATAGTTAGAAAGATAGTGTTTGAGAGCGAAACATCTGCCTTTGTGCACGTTTCTGAAATAGTTCGATTTGAACTTTGAAAGTATCAGGAAGATAAACAAAAACGCAAGATGCGTGCTCGAAAATGCTTCTTTTAAGAGAGTAACAAATTAGAGCAGGGAAATGTGATGCTTCAGTTACCTTGTTCTATATATTCTCTACTTCGCCGTTTACTGAGGTGCATTTATTTGAGTGTCCCAAGAGAGTATGTTGATCAAATGCACACCCAAAATTATAGGCTAGCGCTTTGCAATCAAATATCTTGAACTTTGTAGTTCTTTATCGATGTCTCACATATTCGCGCGTTTTCAGGAAGATCGTCCTATGCACCGTTGTTCCACTTTCTACATAATTTATATATGGCTAAGTACCGAACTAATGACTGAATATATATTGCATTTGAGATTTGAAATATAATTTTAGGGAACTGCGCATGTCTATAAACAGAAGACCTAATTTGGCATCATTTGAAATTCGAAATTCTTTTTGAATGTTTGAACAGAACAGTGCAATTGAAATAAAACTCCTATTCCTTCAGCTAGAAGAGATTTTTTATTCTTAATAAGCGATATTTATTAGACATACTTTACTGCTCATGTCATCGATATCGTATTGACGTAAAATCATGTTGCAAGATCACACAGACTGGTTTATGATTTCTCAAGCACTACTTGTTACTTAGGCCTACACAGTTATATAAGCAACGTGCTTGTCACTATTTTTTAAATTCCAAATACATCTGCATGACGCATGTCGGTGCTTTCGCAGAAAGGCTGCGTATCGAATCCTGATGAATTTCAGTTAATACTGGTACATTCCTTGTAGTCATGGATTGATTGTTGTGATCTATTAGTTGATCGAAAAATTGCAGAACTTCTAATAGCAAAATTAAATTGTGTACACATATCTTATTCACTAAGCCTAAGTAAAAGGTGTCATCCAAAACTTGATGACTATTAGCAGTCACTCTCAAGGTCACATTTCAAGGTCATTACCAAAGTCATGTTTTCAGTCGTGTTTTCAGATTATTTGCGATCACTTGTAAGCATATTAGGGAAATTACTTATGTTTTTGATAAGTCATTAGCCAATTGCAATGCCTATGTAGTACATAAGCAGATGAACGCGCAGGAGATACATTGAAGAAACAAAAAAGTTATAACGTCACTATTCCCCATACTTGGGGCTTGGACGGTGCTGACACAGTCAGACTTTTCTGGAGCGTTGTGATCTTTTAGTCCGGATGCCCTTCATGCCGACTTCCAATGACTCTTTCGGGGCTCGACCTCTGGACCGAAAGATCGTTAGGCCAAGCTCTTAACCACTGTGCCACGGAAACCACACTGAAGTAACCGAAATAGACTGAAGTAAAAATCAATGATTTTTAGCTGAAAGCAGCTTTCTCAATTTAGCAATAAGCAGAAGAAAGAAGCACAAATCTAAAATCTGCGAATTATTCTGTTCGTATTTTGGCCCAAGTGAAAATGCGTAAAAATATATGCAATATGACTTTGCGATAGGGATGCAATTGAACGCAATATCTGTCTTTATTCTGGTCAACGAGATTCATGCTTACTAGGCCAAAACGTTTGCGCGAATGATTGAAGACAATGCAAAAATGCGAAAATTGTGAAAACCGCCAAAGTCTTAGCTTCGATACATTTTTTAGTTAAGACAGCAGTTCAATCGTAACATCGATACTTCATCATTTATGAACAAGGAAAAATGACTTCTGAACGTGCCGCCAACTTCTAGAAAACCTAACTGCCGTTGACGTACCTCACAAGTCTACCTATGCAAGATGGTTATTCAGCGAATTTGCGTCGGGTCAGTAAGCTATCACGAAAACTTTTCATGAGAACTCATGAAATTTAATGTGGATTCATGAGATTTTTATTATCAGAGCTCATGAGGTATGATGAGTCTCATGATATTCTCATTAGATAATACTTAACTCATGATGTTCTCATGATACTTTGATGAGAATATAATGAGTGGTAATGAGAACATTCATGAGGATGATATCTCATGATGCGTTCATGTGAAAATCATGAGCATTCATGATGTTTTTGTGAAAATAAGTTTATAAGTAGTAAGGTATGCATGTTAAAGAGTCATAAGAAGGCTTATTCAATCGACAAGAATCTCCAACCATGGTCTATAAAGGATAAAAGCAACAGTATAGAATATATCACAGCGATCTGCAACAGCCTTCTCGAAATGATGCATGTATAATTTGACTTTACTATTAGATGTTGAATGCAATACATATGCAATCAAAGTTGAATATTTTATCGTAATAACACAATGGTTCATTATTGTGAATAGTGAAAAAGTATTGCGGAAATGGCGTCGGAATGCTCACGGGCAACGTGACGCGGCTAACATAACCGCAATAACTAAATGACAGAAAAATAAATTCAGAAGTACGAAATTGCAACTGTTAATTCATAAATGAGATTTTTATGAGAAAATCATGAAATTTGATGAGATATTTTATGCGAAAACGTTCCAAATCCGCATGAAATTTTATGGGACATATATGAAAAAAATCTCATGGAAAATCATGAGGAATTTTCGTGAGGGAGATGGCACCGGCATTATGAAGTTAATACTTGTCTTTGGCTACACAGGCCTGAATACATGCTCGATACAGGTCCTACCCTACTTTGTTTAAGATAGTGAGACTACAATGATCATTAGCGGCTGTTTGTGGAGGGTCATTTCAATAAGAGTAATATACATTTTGGGCAATTTTTCTCTCTTCAACTTTGCAACTTCGCTTATTTTGAAAATTTTGAATAAATAGTCAATCCTTCATGCTGAATTCGAAAATCATGGTACCAACCACACGAAATGAGTACTTCTACAAGTTTTGTATTTGTACTATATATTACCAGGTGTCTTCTGTTCGATAATTTTGTGGTCTCATTCAGATGAACATTTTGACCGTTTTACGAGATTTTGAAAATGATTATTGTCTCATCAAATAAAATTTCGCATGCATGATTACATTATGGTGCTTGATAATTCTGAGTTTCCATGAAATTCGGACAAAAATGTGGTCTCAGCAATAAATTGAAATTTTGAGAAAAATTGAAATAATGCAGGTCATTTTTTAAAATTCACAATTGTGATGATCCATAGTTGATTTTTCCTTTTGGTGCAATAGCTAGACACACAAATGATGCATTCCGTTGTATAAAGAAAGTAAAATCATAATTTCTAAGTTGTGAAATGTGCATCGGTCAGAAGACAAAAATATCAGAAAGAAATTTCTTCACAAAGATACAGTACCGATGCTGGGAACAGGCACTTTTAGTACATTTTTGCCTTCAGCTGAAAACCTTATTAGATTGACTTGAATTTATCATGACCGAAAAGAGAAGATCCTGAGGATCAAGATGAAACAAAATCATGAAAATCCAGAAATCTAAAAATTTTGCAGACGAAGGACAGCGTTTTTTGACAAATGTTGGTATATAAAATATAATTCGTAAATGGTTGGTTGTGAGGGGCTTTAGACATTTCTTTAAAAATGTTTCTTATTTTATTCTTTTGACAATCCAAATTCAACTGATTACTTCGAAAAATGAAATGAAGACATGTCTCAATTCGGTGTCATTCGTGATTGTGCAGTGAGGTATGAAGTAATGAACTTTTGCAGAAATGGACAATTTGCACAACTGTCAAATGCATCTAAACACTAACAGAAATGCACTTGGAAGCTGGGCATAAATTGTCAAGGCCCTATTTATTAGTTGCATTATTTGTTGTAGACTCGATGCGCCTTACATGCAGATTAACTCATTCATTATGTCACTTTTTTTAAACAAGCAGACGAAATTGTACACGTCCATACATGTAATCCATCTTTCTTCAAATCATCAACTTATATCAATTTGATATCTAAACCTTATAGAATTATATGACAATAATATATTACTAAATATGTGAAAAGTAGTATTATAGTCTAAACTTCATTTATGTATTCGCAATGGAAATTTGAAGAATGTCCGTAAGGCACTCAATGAATTTTGTTGCGTTTTATCTCGTGAAATTCTGAGTATTTAAACTAATTATTTTAACAAAAGCTTAACAATATAAAATGCGACTCATATGTACAGAAGTAGGACAAATTTTTGAATTTCGATCATTTCAATTTTCCTAAAATGACAGACCACACAAATATTGAACACGCTTCTAAAATTAATAGTCGTCATTATCTTATGTATATATTGATATTATCTTACTATAAATGTGATACAATGATATATAATTATCTAATTATATTATAGTATGAATTTCTGAAAAACACTTTCTAATGATACAAAAAGTCTATTTCATCCGATCCTTAGCTATCATCAATCACATTTGCAGCAGATATTCAATAAGTTGCATGAAGAATACTGCGTTGAGTGCGAGTAGTTCCTCAGTTGATGTGAGATCATTTTTAAAGCAAAATGCAAATCATATTGAATTTGAGCTGAAGACAGGTCTTAGACATCCAGGGCTGACAGGAAACAATGTCAAATGGAGGGCACGTTCCACAATTATTGCGCTTTGATGTCGTATAATGTCTTCGTTGAATAAAAAGTCTTATGTACCGGGTATTCACATGAATTTTAAGTATCACATATTCAAATGTCACCACTTGTTATTGGAAGGTGTTGTCGACACAAGCAAGTATTAAAAGTTAAAAAATATTATAATGAATCTGGATTGGTTATGATACGAAACATTTCAAAGCTGTGATTTTATCAGAACAAAGTGGACTCGTTAATGATGAAAACATGTTTACACGCAAATGCTAAGTTTCACTTCGATGTACTCGTTTCCTTACCTTTGTGAATTATGATGTGACAGAAAAACGAGTTATCCAGCGTTGAGCGCGATTTGTCAGTTAATCTACTTTTCCCAAAGTCGTGGTATGAATCACACTACTTTCATTCCATTATATTCTGATTAATATGAGAAAAATCCATATGGGAGTCATGTGCTGGGTCTATCTTACATTATGCTATCTATTGATGCATGGATTTTTTTAAAAAATGTATTCATTGCCCTTTATTTTATTTTTTGAGAAGTATTGATTGCTAAATTCATTGTAGCAGTCTATCGGGTTCTACTTCTGGCCTTAGATCAATACACCATGCATGTATTTATCATCTAAGCTCAATGCTCTACTGTCTAAAAATATCTTCTTTTTGTACTTTTTGATAAAATTGTTGAAAACCATAAACGTTTATGAATTAAATGAATTCATTCCTGCATACTTCATAACTCAAGTAGTCACTACGGAAAGCATGATGAAATGTGAATCAACTAGACCAATCTTAAATTTTCACTATATCACTAATTGATCATATTCACATGTACGAGTATGTTGTGTCGTCACCAACTTGGTGCTAACTAACATTTTAATAACTGAAAGCATAGCTTTTAATTCTGTTTTAAATTGCACTTAGTATAAAGGCCTCCATGCAAGCATGTAAGGTTAAAGAAACTTTGACGCACTTAGAAGAAGTTCGAAAAATGCGATCAATCGAGAGAAAAAGTCTCAACACTTTTGTTTGCGTTAGTTAAGCCGCACTCAACCCTCTAATTAAATATGTTTTTCATTAACGATGAAGAGTAGACTGTCGAATTGTGTGCATGATGCAGCAATCCTTTAACATTTGTGGGTACTTGATTGGAATGAATCAGTATCTACCACGTCATAAGTGTCATTGTTAGATACTTGTTGGATTGTTCCTCGGGTTCATTTCTCCCGCGATGATGTGAAATGGTGTGAAATTCTTTTTGTGTATTTCAATACTCTTACAATCCTCTGTTAGTGGTATGGTGTACTTCGACAGTCAACGCCAATTCTACCTTTTACCAGCTGATTTCCATTGCTTTCCAGGTTGATCGAAGTGAAATGATTTGAACTCATCCTCAACTCTGCTTGAGAATCAATACTTGCAACTTTGACCTTTGAGCTTCAAAAATTGTCCTTATTAACAACAAATATAAGTATTCATTTCACTCTTCCCTGGAAATATGTCATTAATCTGCAGTAGACTGTGAAAGTTCAATCCATCAGTGGATTTTATTTATCCACAAAACTAGGAAAACATTCATTATGCCTAGAGAACCGGTCAATGCATAGCTGCGGCATTATCCCACTGATTAAAGGAGATAAGTTATTTACGTAACAAGTGCATGATTGCTTCTTACTAGCATTCCACGAGTTAGATATCCTAAATGCCCGAGCGCGCACGGTGAGGCATGGAAATCTATAACTAGCATATAACTACTAGTTATAGAAGTCCATGGGTGAGGGCTATTTAAATCTGACGAGTTCGAATGCCATGATGAAGCAATCTCATGCACGAGTTGCGCAGAGAATTGGCGACGTGCTATGATGATCAAGGACAGGTTGTGATTGACATGTCTATGATTATCAGGAGTATTTGAATAGAAACTCAGCCTGATCAATCGTGAAAACATCTATTCACAGATCTAGTCATAGACTTCTATGGTCTATGCATGGACGCATAGATATAGTCATAGATTTCCATGGTCTATGCTAAAGCATGGACTCCTAGATATATAACACCTGGACTGAAAGGTAGCATGAAAGTGCTTTCAGTAGTGTACGCTACAAGGCTGACGTCGATTAAAGGATATAGCATCTCACACTTCTGGTAGAGATGCTTAAAATGTCAAATAGGCACTCCGCGCATGGTTGTCGCACTGGCTACGATTCGCAAAGAAATGACGATTGCATTACTTTCCATCAATACCCAATAAATGATACAGAAAGACTCAATAAATGGATCTCTCGGAACCCAAGAAGAAAAATTAGAGTGACTAAGCATTCAATGTATTCGTTGCATTTCGTCGATTCAGATTTCGAACAAATGGCGATCGAAGAGCTTGCACCAGAAATTAAACAGAAAGAAAACAACGGCGATCCCTAGTGTTATCCCTAATGCTCTTGCATATCTTTCCTCAAAATCCACAATTGCGAGAATAATATCCGCTACCTCAACCCAAAGGCTTGAACGTTCTGCTTCTATTCTTGAGTGTAAGTCGGAAGACATTTTACTGAGTGATGAAGTAACTAATTTGGATGACATCGAAATGACACTCTTGTGACAATTGTGTACTTGGCATTTTTGTCAAAACTATTGATAATTCGATCTTTTACATTGAACAGAGATAATACATTCCACACTTAAAAGCCCAATTTGATAATTCAGTGCGATTTGACTGTTTCTATCATCATCGATAACAAACTGATTACCAAAGTCTAACTATTGTGACATTGCAACCAATTCCAAGATTTCTTTGTTTTCACAAGTGTCAAATTTGATGGCAAGGAGAAAATTTCTTACAGACTCGGAGGAGACTGACATTTTCATGAATCACGTTGAAGAAGAAAAAATCTCTATTTCAAAGATGGAGAAGTGATGCGGCTTCTGATGAAATTTGACAGACATAGCTTGACTTTTTTAACATTTGTTGATTCGAAATAAATGTGCACGATCATACTCTCCTGAACTGATGATAATGGTGAGCCAAATTCAGGCCGCAAGCGCAGCGGTCTATAATTTTCTGCATCATCAACAGCTATTGTGTCTTCCATCTGTGTGCACCTCAGAAAGCTTACGAGAAGATTTTCGACTGACAGCGGGACTGAATCTAGAAATCGAGACTGACCTCAAATTTCGTACTGCTCAGCTTAATGACTTCTACTGTAATGTTTTATTAATGATAGATGAAATATATTTGTCCAAGTGGATAGAGTACAGCGGTGATGAGGTACATGGATTGACTGAGGGAGGTGCGGCTGCAACTACCATTCAATGCTTTATGGCAAAATCAAAGGGAAGTATCTTGATGTCATTTCTTTGTTTCCGATTTATAAGTTGACAGCAGAAAAACTCAAGTAATGCTTTGAAGAAACCATGATGACACTTAGAAAGATCTTGAATGTTGTTGGTGTGTCAGTAGATAATGTGTGAATTGAAAATTTTACGTTGACATTTGTGGAGGCAGTCTGCAGACTCACATTATAAACTCAGTGACTGGTCAGCCAATATACGAGGTATATATATATTTCTATCCTGTCCATGGTATAAAAAGATTTGGAACAATTTTCATCAGAGGAAAACCTTCTTGTGTCTTCCTATGACCGGCTATTTCCCAAATGAATGTTCTCTAAAATTCGATGATGTTTCACAGCTTTATGAACACGAATCATGCATGGTTCTTGAGAAAGCGCATCGAATGACATCGACTGTTTTAGAACCAAAAAGTATCGAAAGGACTTCAGTGAAGTTGGCTTTATTGTGTTTTCAGAGTCAACAAGAGATAAATATTGATGATTACATCCTTCTTAATTGTACTTGTGCGTCTAACTGCTCTGTCATTATCATTTTAACTTGCTTTTCTATTCATAATGCTGAAAAAAAGATGCATGCTTGACTTGAGACAATCAGTTTTTATGCCTTGAGACGGGTGTCTTTCATTGCCGAGAGTCAAAGCATGTGCACTGATGTCAGCCTTGTATCGTACACTTGGTCAATCGACCTTTCAGTCCAGGTGTTATATATCTAGGAGTCCATGGCTAAAGCAAGACACGAACATTCATAATTGGCATAGATTACGCTCATTCCAGTAGCAGTGGCAGTAATTATACTCATTGACATGCGTTGTTTTTTTGTTCTAGCGACTAGGTGGAGATTGTGACTAAATTATCAAGGTATCATGCATACATGTATATATACCATTTAAAAATGAAAGAAGTTGAAGAAGTAAATGTTTCAAAAATTGTGTCAATGAGTATATATTGACTTCAACATAGAAGAAATGCATTGAAGTAGATATTATTTCCCGCGCGGGCAATAATCTGCTTTACAGATCAAATAAAGCGATAGGATATCTACAATACATGCACAGAGACAAATAGAGTTTTGAATGTAATATCCTTATGACAACAAAGTATTGAAGTTTTTATGAATGCTGATATTCATGCAAATTTCTAACTTTTAAACCCAAGGCTGCGTCTAGACATTAGTGTGATCTATGAACTATCCCACGTTGTTTCCTTTGGCACTTAGCAGGATTGTCGTCTGACATAGAAATGAAAAGCAATAAAACCTCTACATCTTAACTTTAAATTAGGTCTACCTGTAATTTAAAATGCGACTTCTTTGAACTTAAACTTGAAATGCATTAGCTTGGACTCGACATACTTTAATCAGAACTTAGTTCCCCCGGCTGTGCCTCGCCTTGAGACACATTTTGTTCTAGTCAGCTTCTGATAAACATTTTATTTCTATGTCTATGATTCAACTCACAACTAAAGACTTATTAACGCAATTCTCTTGGATAGAGAAGTTGATAGACATGTATAACGTGCAAGCACAAAGCGATAAATGAAATGTTATTATTTTAAACAACAAATATACGCGCTAATTTGACAGCAAGTATTAAAGAGATATTCTTTCTCTACATTTATGATTTTCCATCAGTACGTAAATAGTATGGATTATAGTAGATGAAAGTCTCTGACTCTATTCCCATTATTGTTCTATTTCACCATCAATGAGTTGAAACGATACGAAATATTTGATAATCAAAAGATGGAATGCTTGGAATTTATTTATTATATTCTATCTACTTAACGCACAGTAAACTCTGGAACAAGACATCGAAATAATTATTTCAACGAAAAGATCTAGATGAATGGAGGATTATCATTTTCACTGGTTCGGCCTGCAATTAATGTTAGGCATAATTCTATTTCAATCCAGATATGTCCAAGAAACGGTATTTAACTTCGACATACAGAAATTTATATCGGTCCAATTTCCAGAAACACCGGAAATGAATGACTTTTAGAAGGAAATTAGTTTTGTTCGATTTCAGTGGGATAGCTTCATCTTATAGAGGAAGAATAAATCAAATAGTGATGATACAAGATGACCACAAAAACTAAGAGGAAAATTAAGTTTGATTGAATTCGCGTATACGTAGGCAGAATTAATTTCTGATTTCAACGAGAATTCGATGCAAATGGAATAATGGAATTTTCTGGGATGAAGCTATTGGGTGATCAATAAATGACTCGAGATGTATGGATTTGTGACTCGGAAATTGAATAATAAGGGAATGAATCTCATAATTGGTTTATGCATACGAATTTCCACAGTGAAGCCTGTATTCAAACCATAGGTAATAGTGCAGTTCATTTATCCACTAGGCAGTCAATAAACGTGAAGCTCTGTTGGGTTGACGAATATTATTAGGAGAGAAAATGCTTTGACCAATTGTCATGTTTAAAAGATTTGGAAAATTCAATTAGAGGTTCTTAACTTTTTTGATTTATTTTATCTATATATTTCGGCTATTCATGTGCCATAGCCATTTTCAAGAAAACTGTGACATGTATACAAAAGAAATTAACATGAATACAAGCAAGTTTTAAAATTTGCTTTGACAAGTATGCAGCATAGTATCCCATACAAGTAAAGCTATCCCCAAATTGATGATGAAAAATATATGCAGCCACCCAATATTTTGTTAGACTCCACCCAACCTCCGATATCTAAATGTATAATCTGGGGATGCCAATGTGAAGGATTGGATAAGGAAAAGGATAAGGGAACGCTGTACAAGTGACATCGACTTCAACAAACACAATAGAACATAATTAACAAAACACTAGCTTTCAACGCTTATCCGCAATCGTTTATTCAACGCACAAAAAAGCTGAAGACGAAGAAAAGTCAACGCGTTTCCAAAGTGGATTATCAATATTTGAAAATGGAATACGTCAACGATGATATTGATAAAAAATCTGCTATATTTTTATAAAAGAAGGAATAAATATAAGAATAACTAGAAGAACCAAAACAGTGGGAAACGCTCTGAGAAAGCGACGAATTAACGAAAATTGTAAACTAGCGAATTGCTATATGAATGATTCGAAACTGTGTTTTAGAAAGAACGTTGTTTATCAAGTGCGATGCAAGAAATGTCAGCAATGCTACATCGGTAGTACGGTTTGCCCTCTACACATACGATTCAAGGAACATCTGCAATCATCGTAATCATCTGTCTATTGGCACGAAAGCACATGTAAATGTGAATATTTTGAGATCAACATCTTAAATACAGCGGAGGACGAACATAGCTTGCGACTCAAGGAGGCGATGCTCATCCGCAAGCACAAACCGACGATTAACAGTCGCATCAAGCGTGAAGGGTTGAAGGACCTTCATATAAATCCTTCCTTATGACCTTGGGATCCCCAGATTATACATGTAGATATTGGAGGTTGGGTGGAGTCTAACAAAATATTGGGTTGCTGCATATCTTTTCCTTCATCAATTTGGGGATAGCTTAACTTGTATGGGATACTATGCTGCATACTTGTCAAAACAAATTTTAAAACTTGCTTGTATTCATGTTAATTTCTTTTGTATACATGTCACAGTTTTCTTGAAAATGGCTATGGCACATGAATAGCCGAAATATATAGATACAACAAATCAAAAAGGTTAACAACCTCTACTTGTCTTTTCCAAATCTTTTAAATTATTATTCGGACCAAAATAAATGCAAATATCAAAAAATGAACTCAGCTAGCTAAAACTTTTACGCATCTTAGCGAAAAGCCAAAACACAATAGAGACAAACTCAGACTGTGTAGTAACTTGTCCTCCTTCACGCGAACTTTCATCAAGATTCATACAATACTGTGTGGCCTGCACGGCATACAGAAGACAACCTACTTCACAAAATGTCTAATTTTATATGGAAGAAGCTTCAAGAGCTTCGGGCATTGAAATTGTGATATAGAAAATTTGATATTTGATAAAGCAGACCATATCATAGATTATTGAGCGCATGCAGATTTGCAGACTAGAGTATTGTATGGATTTTGCCACAATGCTTTGGCTTGGCTCTATTACAGTTTCCGCAAAGATGCGTGGGAGTTTTGGCTCTTTTTGCCTTTCGATGTTTTTCGATGCTTTATTATTTTTGTTCAATAGTAAAAAGGATATTGGCACTTTATTATTCTTGGGAACAGCAATAATAGCAATGTCGTGCTTAGTCTGATCAATTTGAGTTCGTGTTTGTGATTTTACAACCGGACTCGTGGTTTATTTTCGTGTCAATGTTGAGAACGCTTAGTTTGAAATAATTTGACGTGCAAGCTACTAAGTAGGGCAAATTATCATTTCAATAATGAAGTTTTACCTAAATGAGACGATTTGTAATCCACTTCATTCACTGAATGTTTGATCCCAGATCTAGGTCTCTAAAACAGTGTTTATGAAGCGTCGTGTTCGTGATTTGCCAAAGGACTTTGTGTTGTGTTGAGGACGGCTTTCTGACGATCGCAGACCAGTACTGCCTAGAAATGTATCAAAATGTGACTAGTTTCAGCTTTTTCCGAGTCTGGGCCAGGGTATGCCTATATCTTCATCAATTCGCCATAGACACTACACAGAATTTGATTTGTATCCCAGGAAAGATTTTTGGTTGTTATAAGAACAATGATGACATGTTGCAATTGAGAGTCTTCCAAGTTGCATGCACAAATTAGTAGGCTATTTCAAAATGTGAATGAATGTCTTTAATCCTCTCATTCTCCGATAAAAGGGCAAATGAAAACTAAAACTATAACTAAAGCTGCTCGCGATGCAATGACATGTAACAAAACTGTTCCGCAGAGTCCTTCAATGAGATTCTCAGCTTATCCGATATCATGAAAGCCAGCTTCATTATATTCAAATTTTCTTTTCTTTAATGAATTTGCGCTCTTAGCACGATTTGGCATACATTTCATATACTCGTGCTTCCTGGTAGACAGTGAAAACAAATTTCATGTATAAATTATTCATGTTATTCCATCCATGGTCCCATCTCATTAAGCGTGTACCAACTGATAGAGACATTTCGACACTTTTCTAAAATAAGTTGTTTATTTGTGGGCTTTCTGTATACTTATTTGTTATGCATAGACGACATGTTTTATTATTCAAACAAATTGGTCATGCTGAATTGCGGAAGATATGAAATTGTATCTCAAATTCGTGTCTCCCTTGGATACAGTAATGCTACACTACAACTTTGATATTGCACTATAAAAATATCACTAATGTTTTATTCTTATAATATTCTTAATGGTACCACTCCCAAATCTCTTACTGATGCAATGGTCAAATAGTTGTTTGATTTGCGGGCATTTTAGGCATTGTATTAGGTTGGGGGTGGTGCCATAAGAATCGAGTTGATCTCCCCTTTCATTTGGTCACATCTCTGTCCGCTTTGAGGATTAAAATTCCCAAAATTCCAGAATCCAAAGATCGGGTCGAAATGGCATATAAGCATGTCACTAGGCTTTAATCAGTTAATGATTCTGAGTCAAAAAATTTTTGTTCATCTATCTGTTCCAAATTGTCGCACATGCTCATAGAAATTGTTTCGAACCAATTCGAGGGAAAATTTGCCAATTATCATCATGATTAGCTTTTTTCATCACCAGACTTGTCAAAAGTAACTGCATGTACTAGTATAAGACATTATAGTTTTAACAATTATGCAATTAAAGTAAAATTAAACGTAAAATTCAAAGCAGCAGCTTATTTTCCTCTAAATTAAATAATTAATTCTAAGTTTCGTGTTATGATGAATGTTGCAAGGAAATAGGTCATTTGATAGAATTCGCTGATGCTCTCCACTATTTGATTACATGAAGAGAGAACAAAATTGTTGCAGACCAATAATGGAAGTTCAAGAGTAAATTAAAAATATTTTGTACGTTAATTGCTATCCAAAATGAAGTTATCGTACGAGTGATTCTAAGGCGCCTGGGTCAACTGGAGAATTTCCAGTATGCCAATGCATGGGAACTGGAAAAGTACACAAGGGATAATTTCGTTAGCCGTGTATGAACTTGATGGATGCGATTCCACATGGGACAATGGGATACACAAACTGTGCAATACATGTGGATATTTTTGATTTTATTTCATCAGAGTGAACGAGAGAATGACGCACGAAGGAGAACAAATGATTGCAGAAATTCGGATCTGCAAGGATATAATAACAGCTCCCTGCACTCAGATGTTTAATAATGTAAATAATGAAGGGTGAACTGAGTCGTTCCATCGACAATATCATTCGAAATTGTTTGACGAATTTTTGATTTCTCTACTTCTGTAGAATCTGTAGTCCAATTCTTTATTGGAGCATTTAGATCTTACTATTCTCAATCTAATTTGAAAAGTCAATGTTACTTTAGATCCAATTAATTAATTAGGTTGAATATAATTAATTTCGAAATATATTTGAAATGCCATAATCTGAAAGTTCAAAATTTTGAACAGTGGAAAAATGCATTACCGTGCAGTTACAAAATTATCACAGATGTTGTGATGCATTTTAAATAATTATTTACGCAACAAGTGCAAAGTATGCATCTTTATTGCATTTTTTAAGATCAACATGTTTATGCACGAGTCCGAAGGGCGAGGGTAACTTTTTAGAACGAGTTGCGTAAGTAACTTTATTTTTCTCAGGATCGTCAGAATCTATGACCATCAGAATTTTGAAGCTGTCAAAAATCCACCTCTATTGTTACTGAATTGTAGATATCTGCGTTATTTCTTGAGATTTCCATGTGGAATTTACCGTTTTAGAGGATGAAGAACTTTGTATGCGCTAATGCATTCCAATGAAGAAGTGCAATAAAGACGGTTTATTTGCACTCCTTGACGTTTATGCACTCTTTGGAAAGAACAAACTTTGTTATGGAAGCAATACAGATTATTACACTGTGAAATATTAAGATATTTAATTGCAATCAAAATTTAGCTACAATTGAATGTGATTAAGCAATTCAATAATTTAAATTGTAGCAGTAATCTAATGACGCCAATCATATTGATTGCAAACATTTGGAATCATCATTCAAATAGACTAATTCTTCATGTTTGTTAGTTTTCCGACTTAATATTCCACTTCTAAGAATTTGGCCACATGCGGCCGTACAATTCGAACCATGACTTAAAAGACATGGGTGTATTCTTAAATACAAATGAATACTGATAAATTTGATTACAAGAGCAAGTTCATTAATCATAACTGAAGTGATTACCAATTATTAAAGCAAAGGTATAAAAATCAACGGACGCTGGCTCAACCATGTGCGCTTTGCTGATGACATTGTTCTGCTGGGCCACTCGGTGACGGACGTGCAGAGGAGTTCAGAAGAGCTCAACACGGCAGGCGCTACCGTCGGACTCAGAATTAACTTGAGTAAAACTAAGTGGATGTGGAGCGACAAAGCCATCGACATCACCATTTCTCTTGACCGAAACCAGATAGGCTCACAGCTATGTGTACCTCGGCCAAGAGTTAACAATGGACCACAAAAACGGCCAAGAGTTGGCACGTAGAAAGAGGGCCGACTGGCTCAATTACACCTCGATTTCAAAGGTATCCAACAGCAATTCGATGGATCCTAACATCAGAGCTAACCTTTTCAACAGCAGTGCACTGCCGGCAGTGCTCTATGGGTCAGAAACGTCAATGATGACCACAGCCGACCGGCAGCAGCTTGCAATCACACAGCGCGCGATCGAGCGCCGCATGGCTGGCGTCAAATGAACCGACCGCGTGCGGAACGAGGAGCTTCAGGCGAAGACCAGGGTGGCGGCTGCGGTCGACTTGGCCGACAAATCGAAGAAGAGATGGGCCGGACACCTCATCCGAAGGACTGACAATCGATGGACGCGAGCAGTAAACGAGAACATTCCGTTGGAAAGGAAGCGCTCGTCGGGTCGACCAGCTACAAGATGTCGCGACTCTAAAGGACAATACTGGACAAGATTAGCTAAAGATAGAGAATCTTGGGCCATTCGTTGTGGTCTGCGCCGATCCTGATCTGTGATGACAGACTGATTTGTGATTAGTGATGAAATATAATGAATTACTAGATAATTGAACGTAGGATAGAACAGTTAAGTTATTAACTCATTGTAAAGGCATTGTACTTCGTATGATTGAGGTGTTAAATAGGCCTAGATTTTGTGTCAAATGAGCCTGCTAGTGCTCTAATATTCCAAAAGCTATCATCGGCGAAAAGACGTTCAGTAAATGGCATTGATTACAAGGCGAAACACAAAAGGGAAGAAATAGAACAGAAAAATTGCGACAGTGACAACAAGCTATAGATTAAAGAAACTTAAATGCCTTTATTCGCATTACATCAATTTTCATAAATAGTCATGAAACCTTCATATTGAATCGATTATTATTATCTTATTTTGTTGTTGTCATCCACACAGACAGTCTGTGATTAAAGAATAAAGTAAATGAAATTTGGCTCAAATAATTATCTCCTCCTCTGCAAAAAGGTTATTTAAATATTCTGATAACTCAATATGAATATCTCAATATATGCTTAAAGACGCTTCTGATTATCAATCTAGATTAAACAGAAATTCACCTTTGATGAGAGCTGCTCTTCCACTGTTCAAATAATATCCTGAGAAAACTAATGGATTTGAAAGCCTCTTTATTATTCTTACTACAGTGGTGTAATCCACTTTCCATTTGGCGATATTTGTTTTCCGTTTACGCTTTCAAGACATTATTTTCAATATTTAATGATGGAGTAAAACATTTTACTATCGATGAATTGTCATTGAAGACGCATCATGAGACGAATCTTTATTTAGAGAACGATGAAATTGATGTGATAGCTTACTGTAATTTTAGCTGTATTGTGTTCACTGAAATGAAGTATAAGCGATATGCGAGCAAATTTGTCATCTACGGGAGAGCAAAATCGATTCCATGAAAAAACCAGATCAGGTTTAATCGATCTTGCATGTCAAAAAAGGATGCATTTCATCAGCATCAATTGTAGATATATGATACTCGATGGTTCTAACAGAGGCCAAATATTCAAGCATTTCATTTACTCATGTAAGGAGTTCAGTGCACCTCATTCCGATAAATAATGTTACCTGCATGTACAACTCAATCTGATAAGATATTACTGCAAATTGAATACATAAAGCTAAGTTGTGTAATATAGTATGCAATAAAGGAAAGATCGAATTAGCATCAGAAAGTGTGGCACGATTCGAATTTATTGTCGGTTCCTGATCACAATATATATATATATATATATTCGTATGCTAGAAGACCGTATAAAGGAAAAACAGAAATACAACGAGTCAGAATTTGAAGTTCTTCAACTACAGGATAGCGTCATTGGAGGCCTGGTGTAGATCTTTCAGTCCGCCACGGAAGGATTTGATCGGACAGCTCTCCACACAATGTGCGACATCGTCTGCACCTCTCCACAGGTGCATAAAGGGGATTCCCGAGCTCCCCAGCGATGTAGAGAATCCTTACAAGGGCCAACACTTGTTCTGAAACGGTACAGCAGGGTCCACTGGGCTTGTTGAAGATCAAAACCAGGGATTCGCATTGTCGGGTCGTCGATCAGGAATTTGTTGTGTACATTGCTGTTCTGCCAACTCTCCTTCCAAGCCAGGTTTAGGTCGAATTTTGAACAGGGGTTTTTCTCCAAATGGGTTGGCGGGAATTCAATCGCAGGGCAGGTAGGTCCCGTAGGTCTTCGTGAATGGGGAGGTTGGGGTTGCGTTGGAGCTTCTTCAGGATGATTGATGTTGCCTTTTCTCTACGGAGTGCTGGAGGGGGATGCTACAAAGCACCGGTAGCCATGCCGTATTGTTGCACCGGATTGTGCCGCTAATAGTGCGCATGGTTTGGTTCAGCTGAGCATCGACTGAATTTCAATGAGTGGAGTTTTCCAAACTGGTGAGCGTATTCAGCAGCAGAATAACACAGCGCAAGAGCAGAGGCTCGTAAGGTTTCAGCATTGGCTCCCCATGTCGTTCATGCCAGCATACTTAACAGATTGTTTCTTGTTCTCACTTTGGCTGTCGTCTTCTGGAGGTAATGTTTGTAGGTTAGGGATCTGTCGAATGTTACGCCGAGATATATACACAATATAAGAGCTTGATGCATGCAATATGTTGATCTTAAAGCAGATGATGTCTCTTATATGTAATTTGTTATTTTGTAATTTGTAATTTGCTAGACAGATTTTGCATGAATTATACCCGGTATAGTGAGGTGCCGATATATAATTGTATCCATAAGAAAGATTGTAATAATAGATAATTTGGTAAAAATGGTGCAAAGTAGCTATAACTTTGTGAAGCTAGCTCTTAAGTTTAGATCGGGTAGCCTTGGTTCTCATGCACAGAAAGGCCCCTCTCTCTTTCAACACATCGCAACGCAGTGTGGTTGAGGAGCAACTTTCAACACGACCGCGTTCAAGCAAGTCACCAACATCAAACATGACCACACATTTAGGATTGTTCTCATCGCAGCGATTGGTGGCATCAGAAATTTTACCTCTATCAAAAAGTGCATTTCACCGTACGAACTGTTCGTTGCCGAAGGAGTGCCCATTGAGTAGTTTAAACTTAAATTATGTATACAAAGGGATCGAATATTTACGTCAACTTTTCTGCAATTCACACTTCCTTTTCGTGTGCATCTCTCTGTGCGGCTCTTTACGAAAAATCGCACGTATTTTGACTTAGATGCACTTGCAAACGACTGCATCATCAGGTAAGAATCAGTCACATGTGAAAATAAGTGTGATCCATGCCCCAACTTAGTTCCCCCGGATGTGCCGTAACCTTGAGTCAATTTCCATTCTAGTCAACTTCATATAACCAATCTATTTCTATGTTTTTGATTTTCTTTGCCACAGCACACACCAAAACCATATAACTTAACTTGAAAGGTTGAAATAGAAATTGAAGTATTGTAGCGAAAAAGTGCATTCTTTACTAGATGCAACATCCAATATGAATGTAACAAAGAACAAATGTAACAAGCTACTTGAGTCTCTGCTTTTCAATAATATATCGAATAAATTTTGATCAAGTAATGGTCTAATTTTAAATACTGACATTCCTTTTACCTTCACTTATCAAGTGCACCTCCAAAGGTCCGAGGCCCACTTTCGAAAGTCTGTGGCTCACTTGTGGACCACGTGGCCCACCTTGAGAATTACTGGTCTAGCGCATTCTTAATATAGACCGAATCATAAAAACGGAACATTTCAATTTTTCTCAGATTCAATCGATTCTCATGTCTTCCAATCGTGCCAACATCATATACAACGTCCATACATCATTTCAGAGCTTGCATTCTCAGTTTTAAAATGAACTATGATAGACTTGTATCGGTTATTGTATTTGCTGAGCAGTGCTCAAAATATGAAAATCGTTCAATTTTCAAATCACAATTTTTTCATAAGAGAACATAAGTATGATATTGAATCAGGCATGGAGAGAAAGAGCATTTTCTGAGCTCTCTTTTGAGATACCGTCCATCAAAATCGGTTAACTGATAAAAAATTAGTGATATCGTGAAGTTATCACAAAATCATGACCCTTCTGGTTGAAAATGTTACGCTCTTACTTTAACATCAAAATTGATCATGTTTAGCATCTTCTGAATCCTTGCGATGTGAGCAGTACGGATATGCAAGCTATATTCATATAAGCTCAATAGTTCTTTTCCAAACATATTCAATATTTTTCTCATTTCCGTAAAGTAAACAAACACCATGTAAGGTGAACGAAGGTTCAAAACAAGACAATTGGCGAAGGCATGTCTTTGTTCTCTCATAGCAGATGCCGATTGTTTATCCGCATTGCTTGTGTACTTTTGCGGAAAAGAGTAAAAATATTGAAAATGTCTGGAAAAGAACTATTGAGCTTATGTGAATATAGCTTACCAATTCGCATACCTCACATCGCAATGATTCTGAAGATACCAAACACTATCATTTCTGAAGTTAAAGTGAGAGCGTAACATTTTCAACTAAAATGGTCATGATTTGTAATAACTTTACGATATCATTAATTCTTTATTAGTTAACCGATTTTGATGAACAGCATGTCAAAAGAGAGCTCAGAAAATGCTCTTTCTCTCCATGCCTGATTCAATATCATAGTCATATGTTTTCCTATTGAAAAATTGCCCAAATTGAGCGACTTTCATAATGTAAGTACTGCTCAGCAGATGCAATAACCGATACAAGTCTATCATAGTTCATTTTAAAGCTGAAAATGCAAGCTCTCGAATACTGGCACGGTGTTTTTGCGACACGATTGCAAGACATGAGAATCGACTGAATTTTAGCAAAATTGAAATGTTCCGTTTTATAAAATCCGCTCTGATAACTATTCTTCGATCACGATCATTGACATCCAATGCAAAAGGCGGATCTATTCAGTTTATTTTTGCGATTATGTCTGACCATTTTCAGTAGTACACAAAATGCGGTAGTGGCTTTAATTTTTAAGATTTTGGCCTATCACAACGTGCGATCTTGGGTTCTTAAAATCGGTAGCCTTTCCAATAATGTTGAGTCCCCTGAGCGTCTGGTTTACGGCCATTATTTCATTCAACAAGTTCATTTACAGACTTCACTATTTTGTCAACAGATCTGATATTGTAACTTCCTTTTCGATCTGCTTCACAACGAAGATTTCAACTTATAGCATCAAGATTATCTGAGTTTCCTGCAACTGGTTCTTTACTCTCTCATTGTTTCCTATCAGAGTGCTATTTAGCTACAAGAGATCAGGAAAAATCAAACTACAACCAAGGAAAAGGCGATGACATTTTCAATTGCGATTTATGAAAAATATTTTCACTCTTCCGGTTTAGTTTCGGTTCAGTGAAGGCTTAGAGTTACGGTTTAGTTAAACAGGAAATACGCTTTTGTGATCGACATAAATTCCTCCGTTGTATCCAATCCTTTACTCTGCCTCAGCGACATTCCAGGAGCCCTCGTGTATACGAGAATGAGATCTTATGAAGACAATTGAAGAGTGTTCGGGCACAGAGGAAGTTAACAATTTCTTTCATAACTGTTTCTTTGAATAACAAGTTTTTGAGCGGCGTTGTTGAGGTCCAAAAGTCTCATACAAATTCAAAGTTCCGCAAACTGATTCAAGCAGAAACTCTCTACAATGCGTGAGTCTGTATACGAAGAACAATAGGAACTTGTTCCATGACACTGAATGAGATATATACTTTTATAGATGGAGAAATGCGGGCCAAATATGCATCTTTATCATAGACAGCTGCTTGTGCCAAGAATAGGTCCCAGTAGAGAATGAAATGATTGTCAGTTTATCAGATGATTAGTACTGCATCAAGTGTTGTCTAGATTGAATTCTCGGGGTTATTTCGGGGGAGGAGAAACTCCTCCGAAAACGCAATCCCACTCCGAGAAAATTTCGCTTATTTTGTCCATGTACTTTTTGCAAGCTATTCGTGTTCTTCTTCATTCCCTTGTAATCAGGCAACTACAAAGCAAGGAAGACTAGACAATAATGAGCATTGTCAATTATTGTTTGGTCTACCCTGTCTACAGTGTCTGCATTGTTTGTACCAATCATCTCAATTGGATACATTCATGTACTTTAGACTCCGAGATAGACACAACATGATACATGTAAGTTCTGCTAGGAGTATTCAAAATGGATTAATTTGCCCTTTTCCATTATCGTACACAAATATCTAGTCTATGTTGGGTGAACTGTTATTAGCATGCTTAACAAAAAAATGGAAGATTATTAATCGATTTAGCTCAAGTTTAGCATTTATTGCATTTTACTTTGTCATTTCCCTCTGTTTAAAAAAAAAATACAGCATAAGTACAGTACACATGGAAACAAATGCTAGTACACAAATCTGACCTGATGAATATGTTGAAGTTTTACAGTATCCTGCAGCTCCTTTTTCGACATATTTAGTCGTTGCAATTATGGATATGACTGACTGCTGAAGTTCGTGAGGCCCCCGAGTAATTCAGTGCTAGATTCATCGCTGGATTCCTCTTTACAAAGACGATCTTTATGTTGTCCGGAGAGAACATGTGATGAGCAGGTCATGGAACTGCGTCAGCAGGTCTAGTTTAAAAAAATGTCCACATATATGCTTGAAAAGTACAAGTATTTTTCATGCTATATTTCGGCGTATGTTGACGCATTCGTCCATAGGATTCATGACGCGGCTCTGAAAAGCCCAAACTACAAGGTGTGACTAAAAATTATTAAGACAATTTCACTAGACCAATTTAATGAACGATTTCGCTATTATCGATGATAATGGGGCGCCGCACTTCACCGATGGACACTGATTTTGCTCGACTATCTGCTCGCAAGCTTCAGCGGACTCACTGGACTCAGATGGCATTTTTGTCTAGCGAAAAATGGTCAAACGGGAAATAGTTTCATTGTCATATGGAGTTCAGATGTCATTGAAAACATTGGCACGCATTTCGCCAAACAGAATTCGTGGTTGGGTGCAAAACCTGGTCAAAACATTCGATGCAATTTCCAAAAATGGCAGTCTGTAATGCCTCGTTGCACACACGTTTACATATCTATGATAATCAGCAATAATCATGTGACATGTCAATCGGAGAGGCTCAAATGTTTGTCAGACAATTGCTATAACGCTACTTTACTACAACACATCGAATTTTAGACCATAGATATGTTATTTTGTCTTCTCTCCATGACAGTCTCGATAATTTTTAGTCACACCTTACATTACAACATCTTCATTGAACAATTTTTGTACTGTCTCTGTTTCTAGCAATTCTCATGATATCATAACTTCTGACTTTATTGTCGCTAAACCATTTTTGCACAGTGAAAGATCCAAGTGATTTCTATAAGTGGCGTGAATGTCTGTATGCATGTCACACAAAGCTCAAACCTCTCTGATGGCGATTGTATACTATAAGAAAATGAAATATTGACATGATGCTAGTGACTGCCAAACAGCATCAACAACTCGACGTGTTAAATTTCCTTTGCTTTTTGGCAAAATGGTGACTAGGGTTGTTGAGAAACCTCAATGAATAACCCATCTGGCATAGTATCACTAGGTGACATGCCACGCTCAATTACGCGTAAACTACGCGTAATTACATATTACCCTAAGCATCCGCGGCTATGCGTGACATTGCTGCGACATCTGTCGGCAGTCCTGTTATATAGACTTTGCGTCTCATGTGTCTGCATGTATCAGAGGCTAAACAATGTGATAAGGACCTCCATTTCATGCTCAGGGAAGACAGAACATGCTTAGCGGTTCATCCGTGGTTCAAGCGACAACGCAGACAACCGTAGACGACGTGCAAACTATAAACGCTCGCCCGCGCGTATTCATAAACATTCCCCATGTTTTAACAGCATCAGATCAAGTGATTTCTGACTCTTAGTGCAGCGCGCATGTACGCGCGTAGAAGAATAGAATGTCCTTAACCACGGATGTTTGGGGTGTTCCGTAATTACGCGTGAATCAGGCGTGGCATGTCACCTAGTGATGCGACAGCAAGCTTTCGGATTCATATAAGTTAAAATTCGTATATTGGTTAATTGAGTAGAAATGTCATGATATTATGAGAACAGTAGGCTATGATTGCTTCAACATATCAATGTATTGTAGCGTAGATTTAGTATTATAGTGAAATGAATTCATAACTTAACAATAACTTATCAAGTTAGGGATGCTTAGTATCTGCAAAACATCCGATTTCTAAATATAACCAGAAATTAGCAAGCTAAATGTTAGTTCTTATAGTTGTCTCAGCCAAAATTACACAATCGCATTGTGAATTTCAAAAGACAGTATTCTACGCACGTATCCTGTTAGCACTGTGTAAAAGCTTTCACTGATTGTTATTCAGAATTTATGGTGCGATGTATTAGTAATATTCATGTAAAGACATAATCTAGAATAAATTTGCTGTGCCTCACATCAAATTTAATTATTCAGTAATGGATTTCTGAACAAAATGTTGATGGTATTCTCTGAATAGATTTAATGACAGTGTGCTCTTTGAACTGAAATGATGACAAATATCTGTTGGAAAATTTTATTACTTAGGACAAAGCCAGGTTGCTACATTGTTCTCACGTGTAGACAGCTGTCGAGACAAGATATCCAAAATTCAGTGAAGTGTTCGATAGAAAAGAGAAAAGATACACTAATCCTAAACAAATACAAAATCATTGAAATTACTTTCTCACAGACAACCATGAAATATATTCGATGACAAGAAGGAAGCGGTGGCGATGGTAGGCTACCATTACAATAGCAAGTCGTTATTAAAGTTGCATTTTCTTCTACTTCAGGATTGGTCACTAAGAATGCCTTCTCAGATGCGATTTTTGTGTGCTTTTTATGACTTGCAATTCAGGAGTGATAATTTTAAGTCAAATCACATGTCATATGAGAACAAAGAACGTTATATGCGTCTGATTATTTAACACAGTGACAGATAAGTTGGGGATAACTATTCATCTTTTGGTTGAAGGATCCCCAAAATGCCGATATAGAATTAAGGAAAAATGCTTTTTGACAACCAAAGCCATTCACCACAAAAGCTTCGATTGTGAATAACAAAATTATTTTTCTTACTTCATCAACAATTTTGGGTGCTCCTCATGGTATATTGATAATAGGGCCGCTGTCATACAGGAAAATGCGTCTTCCATCTTCCATGTCACTCGCCTCTTTGCACATTCTTCATAAGGCGTCTTCCATAAGGCGTGATGAGACGATTTTCAACTGCCGCCTTCCGCCTTGCATCGTCCATCTTCCACGGACCGCAGTCACATTGGGGAAATCCATTTCCGATTCAGTATTTTGCATTTTTCTGAATAATATGAGGTTACTTTTAAATGGTTCCGTTTATCGATTTAAAAGTTGTATTGTCAAGTGAACAATAAGAGTAGTTCTTTGTTCTACGACTGCTTTTGAAATCTAGCTTTAAATGTGTTGTGGTCGTGTTTTCAAAGATGGTTTAGGACTTGAGCATTGAAAATGCGTTTAAAGATGATTTTTATGTTGCGATATACAAATGTAAACACAAAAAATTGTGCTTTCAGACAATTCTCAATGCCTGGCTTTTGAAACGCTTCTTAAGATGAGAATGTTTAGGCATGTTGATAGGTGCCACAATGCTATATTCACAACGATAGTAGATCACAATAAGTGAGGCAATAATCCTCATGTCTATCAATGGCTCGCTAGACAGTGCTTAGAATGCATGTGCTAATTTAAAAAGGAAAATGCATGTACAACAATGCTCAAGCCTCACGCATAAAAAAGCATAGGCAGTTGTTGATATATTCTATATTTTGATATATATTTTCAATAGAAAGCTATTCTTACATTATTTGCAATTTAATACTTTTTAATTTAATTTAACTAAAGTTAAGCGAAGCTAATCAGCTAGAACTGAATGCAAGAACTTTTTCAATTAACCTTTGAAATTCGTTGTAGATGATGCTTCTTTGAAGCATGCTGACCTTAATTGTGCTGTCAGACAAAATTATTTCCATTTGAAATCTATCTGCGCATATTAAATAAAGCAATTTGATTAACAGATAGCAATTAATAACGGGATATTTTGCAACTTGCTTTGTTACCTGGATTGCTATCTAAGAATTTGATTCAAATGCAGAGAAATGTTTGAGCATGAAATGAATAAAGGTGACAAAATTTTTAAGTTGCAATGAACATCGAGGCTGAGAAGGAGGCCTATGAGCTACGGACAGAGAGTGAGACCCATGACCTGCGTGCCAAACCGTTGCGTTTGCGTAAATGCGGCCAACATCCAAATCCAGCTCGAGAATATGTTTCGTTCCTGTTCTACATCATCTTTCCCCAATTATCTATCGAATTCAAATGGCAAAAGATCACGTGGAAGACCCAAAGGCGTCCATCAACTGAAATCAAATACAATAGATAAACAAATGCCTTCTGTTACAGTTGGTAGTCGAGGTTTTCGAAGCGCCACTCATCGGCAATTGAAAATGTTGAGACGAGTTTAAAACTGAGGATAACAAAGTGCAAGCAATCATGCATCCATGCGTCTCAGTGGGGATTGAGAAAAGATGGGATTTTGAAACGTGAGACGAGGTCACAAATTTCTCATCGCACCAAGGTTAGGACATCGAGATTAGCTGGGAACAATCAAGCTTCTAGAATGCGAGGAAAAATTAAAAGATGAGGCAGTTTGCAAGACTTTCGTCATTTCTACTTCGAAATTTCGATTCACGCAACCGCTATGATGCGAGCAATTTATTTTTCTCGTTTATTTGAGCTTTATCACTGATAGTCAAAGCGATTTCTTCATTCAAGTCACATAAACCAGTGCACAATGCAGTGACCAAAGCAGCTAGCTGGAAAGTTGAAGAAAGCTGAAAAGTAATGAAGTCAGTGAGGTTAGATCTTTCCTGTCATTGAATGTGACACTCCATAACAATTAAAAGTGCTAGAAAACAATACGACGTCGTGGACAGGCGTTGTCATGGCAACGGTGCAGACATGTAAGCGATGGCGGGCAATGGTGGCTAGTACCTTGTCAGTTATAGAGATTCACGATTGCTGTCACCTCTCTTTGAATATAAAATCACTTATTTTCCACAAGTAACCTGGTAATTAATAAATTTGTCAAATCTCAACAGATGCAACCACCACGGCATCATGTAATGAGTAGCGCCTGCGTGAAGCGCCTCAATCTCGGATGCGGCATCTAGTGGTTACAGACTTCAATCCGCCCTCCACTTGTCTGCGTTACAGCAGTGCCTTCGTGACTAATTCACGCTGTCAACAGATGGTCCGATGGCCTTGTGGTTAGAGGGCAACAGGCTAAAACTGGTCTCCTGGTGGCTACATCAGTTGAGTTGATTGAGTCATCACTTATGTTTGAAATAAGTCGCTGAAATGTTGCATGACTTAACCATGTGCTAATTCATATCTTTGACTTCGGCGAGTATTTGCAACTGAAGCTTGGATGTCTGCAGTTCGAAAGCACGTGCTCAAGACGAGGCTGTCTGCTTTCATTACAAAAATTCGCAGAGAATTCTATGTAATTTGCTGACGGATGCAAACGTCCATGGAGTGCATTTTCAAAATGTCAAGACATGCTATTAGAGAGATAGTTCTAGTGATTTAGCTATGAATAATGAGGTTTTACGGAGATGATAGAGTACCATGGATGCACCTCCTCTAGTTCCAACGTTGATGGTTCGAACCTACCTATTACTGATGATGACCAACAGGGCGAAACCTGTCTCGTGGTTATTACATTTGTTGAGATTTGATAAAATCATGATAAAATAATTTGCACTGCACTGCCCTACTGCAAGAGTTTCGAATGATGGCAAGTTTCGCAAATCAGATTCTTCTCTAAATCTAACATTGACTTAGATCAGCGTCTGCAAATAGACGAATAGTTACTTAACGTTGAATGCATGCATATGGTGTCAGAATTACATGGAAAACGGATAAAATGGTTTTTTGATTTTTTAACGGCTTTTTACAGTTGAACCGAAATAATAATTACATGAACTTCTCTCTTTGCTATTAACTGATGATCATGGTTGCCTGAAAAGAAGCCATCATAAAGAGGAATGAATTTTCACATATTTCTTTATCGGGCAAGCAACGCAACACTCTTTTCTCAGGTTGTGAATCTGAAGGTATTCCTCAAGTCACTCATTTGGTATTACAGTAAACCCGAATCGTAGGGGCCATTGCGTAGAGCAGTCACTCAATAAAATATGGCAGAATAAGAAAAGAACAAAAACTATTTCTTTATTGAGGTTCTCGAATTTTACTTTTTACGGGATGCATAAATGTCTCCATGTTAAATCACCTCCATGTGACGAAGACATAAATTATGTATCAAATATGATGCTAGTTAAATTAAATGAAGAACCCGATCCATATAAACTTATTGATTCAAGCAGCAAAAGCATTCTGTACTATATTTCGGGCTATGTCGCTAAAAGTGTCGGCAAACAATGCGCAGAATGCAATCGCCTTTATTTTCTGATTCTAAAGCTCTATTTTCACAGTTATATGCTGTAGACAAAAATGTTACACAGTATCAGGATGCAGTCAACAAGGGAGGATTGCGTCATCTGAGTCATTTTTGTATTACATTTCTTTGAAATACTGGGGTATTTTTTACTGAAATGAATAATAGCCAAATGCTGCTTTCTGAGATTGATTACTTGATTTTTGATTTATGGTGGAGTTGACCTCCAGCGTCATTGCCTGGATATCTGCGATCAGTCCATAGATTTCTAGGTGTCCATGCTGATGATATTAACGATGCAATAAAAACTGTGCACACTGGAAATAGCAGTTATCAATAACAACTGAATTCAATGCTTCTATTATTCTTTATTTTCTTTATTTTTCTTATTCTTTATTCTATTATTTTTTATCATTATTTGCATTATTCTGTCTTTAGCAGTTTGAACAGAAAATATCTACAAACTGATTTCACATGTAGCCATACGGGGGCCGTCCTACTTTTTAAGTAGGGGAGGCTTTTTAATTTGGTCTCCTGATAACTTTTGAATTGGACGAGCTGACGATTACGGTCTGTTCCTACTGCATGTATTTCACTGAGGATGCAGCTGCAAATTCAACGATGACATTTTATTTGCATTCTTCTTTTTCAAAAAAGCAGAATTTATCGATTATTACTGGTGCACTAGCTTAATACGAAATGACAGCATTGTGTTGAAGTAGTATACAGTAAATATCAGCTGAATAAGCCACTGACATAAACGCAATCCATGACTAGTATCCAGGGAGACATTTTGTAACGCGTTGAAGTATTAGCGTTTAACACATTTACTCCTCTTACAAATGTAATTGGCACAGCTAATACATACACCAAAAAATGACCTGAACGTGAGTGTAATATTGATATCAGAAGTAACCGTTTTTTAAAGAGTTTGCGCATCTCACACAAAGCTCAACGGGCATCCTTTCAGGACTGTATAATGCAATCAAGTGTCAATGAATTTCAAGTGATTGTTTTGAATGTCAGCAGTGTTTTTCATATTAGATGCCACCTTGACATGCAGCACATTTAATGCAATCATTTGCTGACCAGAATATCGGTCTTGACTATTAATGATGTCCCCGAGGACTTCTTCATTTCCTGCTGTTGAAATGCGCTGGTTTCAATGTCGACTTAATCGCCACAAACCCGTCAAGAGGTTTACGTCAACGCGGATGTTTAAAGAAGAGATTTTATTTGGACGAAAAGGCTGCAAGCCACTTGAAATCATCGGAATCTGCTAACCAAAGCACCTCGTCAACTTGATACCAACATTCGTATGTCCTGAGAAATTCCGAGATGTATCAGCAGCCTTCTAATCTCAACTTAAGCCCGTCGCTTCATCCAGATATTTGGACAGATGCGTGTCCAGTGAGAGTAAACATCTGTACCCTGGTAGAGACAATGCGACTCTTCTGTGCCTGCCGCCCACCATTGCGGTCAACAATGTTAGCTTTAGGCTGCATAGGACTGTGCTTTTTAGTTTCTGACGGCAAATGAAAACAGAAATTCAGGTATGAAGTGAAGGTAAAGATGTATTTTTTGTGATAAAGAAATGATCGAATGACTGAAAAGATTTCGATGAATATTTTCATAAGAATAGAATGCATAAAATGTAGTTTAATTCTCAAAGTTTCAGGTCTGTGACATTTTTAGAACGCTGCAAATAAAATAGTGGTTTGAGATGTAGATAAATACATATCCCACAGAATTAGATTCATCTGCGCGCGCTTCGGTTTCCTAGAAAGGAAGAATTGTATGTAACCTTAATATCGAAATGGCATATCACAGAATTAGACAACTTGCTCCTTCTCGAATGGATAATTCGTTTATCGCTTGCTACCGGAAATGGCAAGCGATAAGCTGTCAGCAGATGACACCAGAGCCAGTGAGAGATGCGTGCGTACTGTGATATCACTTCGCACACATCAAAACACACATCGATGCCTGGCTTCGATTCAATGTATACACTATACAGTGAGAAATGCCGAGGAGAGGATGTGAAATCATCAAGTGAACTAATTTTCGTACGCCTGCTATTTTTTTTGATAATGATCGGAAGGGCCAACATTATGGAGAAAACTTGTGCGCAATGATTTGAATTTTTCGAATCTGAAGGAATTTTGGCAATCGAAGCACTTTCCTGGAACTCACATAAATCCGCAAGCGAAGCACGACTTTTTTCCCTATCTCTGTAATGTATTAGGAATTCCTTTTTCCCCACTTAATAGGTTCTTCGATGTGCCGTCAATTTCGTATTAATCACACTTCTAGCAAACCGAAGCAGATAAACAAATATTTAATTCTGTGACATATCCAGGTATATAAATGAAACGTTGAGTGCAAATTTGTAAATTTAATAATTTGTTAGGGATGAAATTACTATGCCTTTTGTACTATAACTTTTGTGAGGCCAATAGGCTTTATACCGAATCATGCCTGGCCGCAGGCTTCAAAGATTTAATGTGTTCGAAAATTCTCTAATTCTAATTCTCCGGAAAATAACCGGTTGAAGACAATTATCTTGCTTTTTCTTACTGAATTGCCGACCGATGTCAATTATTGAACAGAAAATTTTGATGACGATGAAGCATTTTTTTGCTCAGCGCTTCTTTATACAGTCTATACGTCGCAAACTGTCACGGCACTCATCCTGATGGAGAAATCTGTCAACGTCTGACGCTGAAAAATGTGCATATTATTTGTTGAACTCAGAAAAATAGCTAAAACATTTTGGAGAGAATTATACATATATTTCTCCAGTGAAGCTGCAGAAGGAAGGCTTTAACGCTTTATGTGTTCTCTAAATTTTACTTTTATTTTTCCCAGTGCATGGCTCCCCACAAAAAACTTGACTATTTGGAGAATAGCTTGTTTCAATTGATAATTGTTTTGAGAAATGTCAAAACGATATTTTTTGCATGTCCATAGGATTCATTCTTGTTGCAGTGGCAGAAAAGTCGTTGTGAATGCCAATCATGGAAATTTCATTTGAAAATTCAGTCGTTTCCTGACGAATTGGGAGACATTTGCAAAATAACACAGGTTCGGCACATAGGCTACATTAATTTCGGTTGTGTTAGGCATTTTCTGATAACGCATGATACACATTTTCATATACCAGTATATTTTGTAAATGAATCATGCCAAATAATACCAACATTAAATGTTTTTACGCAACTTTGGACTTTAAGTGATGTTGCATTAAACACAGTTATGATATTCATACCCGAGAGATATTTCTCGGTATGTTGATATTCATACCCGAGAGAACAACACACAGAGCAAGTGAAAGTCTGAAAACTCAAATTACAATGTTATGTAAAAGATTTATCAAATGCATAAAGAAGCAGATTAGCATCATAGCTTACCGTACTAACCAAATTGTCAAGTTACAATTAAACGTTGTTAAAGATAATTATCAATGATCATTATAGCACGGATTCAATTGATATTCAATCTATAATAACATTTAGAGAATATTCAATATATATCAATATATTTGAAATATCATAGTAACTATGATTTATGATGAATATATCACACTAAAATGATTCGGTAATAGTCAATTACTACGAGTACATTACCTAATGAATTTATTCAATGTTGCTTGTTATATTTTTGGATTTTAATTTTAGATTACATTATTTTTTCGTTTATCTAATTATTTTATTTGATTTAAATAACTAATCATTGAATGCTAGTCAACAACTGATAAGTATTGCATTTTGATGATGATGATAATATTTCTAGTGAAATCCTATTGTTGCGCTACATGTTGATGATTAAATCGCATTTGAATGTATCAGCGTAGCTGTAAAGAAAAAATGACTATATTTTGCTTCGTTTAATCTAATTCAATAGTTTTTAACTTATATCTATTTCCTATCAAAATAATTTCAGAACATAATGGTGGCCTTGTCCACATGACAGGAAACGAATAAATCGATGCAAGTTAAATGCAGTCAGGTTATATTGCAGAATTAGACTGCTGATGGGATTGGTGCTAATGAAATGGCACATTCTGCTGAAAATATACCTACAGGGGCGACAAAAATAAGTAGGACACGCATTTTCAATGCTATTTCTTCAATCAATGTGTTTTTACACCGTTCACATATACCAAATCGACATTTTTCGATAAAAATTCGATATTTCGATGTAAACCAGGACTTACTAGTGCTCAATACCTCACTATCACTACAGTGAAAACTTCCTTTATGTAATTCAGATAGATATGAGGCCTATCCAAACCATTGAATGCTCCTTATGCAGAGCGTGGCAGAATACGAGTTTGATAACTCTAAATTCTTTAAACGTTATTTCCAAATAAATGCACAACAATCGATAACAATTTTGAATTTTTATTATCACCACCAAGTTATTCAAGTCAACTGAATCTTCGACACATCGCGACAAGAAACCAACGTTTAAAATTCATTCTCTGAGAATCAGCACATTCAAATCCAAACAGAACATCGCAGAGTAGGAATAGTTCAATTGCAGCAGCAGTTCGACCATCCTGTCAAACTCCTGTTCTTGGGGTGTATAAGCATCTCTATAGCACTCAATGAATTAAGCGGCTTCACCTCTGCGAAGGTCAATTACACTGACTCCTATCTGGGTGTAGTGTATGTGGGTGTTTTTTCTTCCTCCTCAGACAAGAGAAAGATTGGAATGAACGAATTGGGTTTTCCACCGGTGGTAAAGACAGGTACACCATGACTAGGGCACCTTTCCATACATCTAGAGAGATGAAGACTTTCACGAGTTTGCAAGAGTTTAAGGTCTAAAAATACTCGGGAAATAGTCTCGATTTAAATCCCATTGGGAACTTGTAGGCCTACAGTTGCGTCATAATTCAATGTCATTTCTTCCATCAATGACTTTTGCATCGTGCACGTATATAACAATCGATTTTTTTGTTAAATAGCCATGACAAGTGCTCAATACTTCACTATCCCTTGAGCAAAATCTCTTTTTATGTAATTCAGATTTTTTTGATTTTTTTCACTTTTTTGCCAACCCTCTAGTGCTATCTGAATTCTTCGAGTTTGCGTCGGCAAAATAATGCATGTCCCATAGTTTTGCATTTGATTGCACTACTAGTAAATTGTCGCCCTTAAATAATCTGATTCTGTGGGTTGCAGACTTCATTTGAGGCAAAGAACCGCTATTTTTTATGACTTCATAAAACGCTATTTTATACTCTTATGTAAGCATGTCCGATCGCATATTTTGGCGCAATTTCAAAATATGATTGAGCTGAATCCTTCTTTATAAGGTCAATGACATCAATGAGTCACTATGTCAGTGGTAGGAAGATCCTCTTCTGCTCTAAATTGTCACAGCGTAATTGTATTGCTGCTATTGGTGACGGTGGTGCAATGTAGAGAAGGACGCAGGGGGCATTTTGTCACTGTAACAGCGATGAAGAAGAAACGGGAGTATTGTCTTTCTCTATGTAAGTGAATGATGGAACTTTAAAATTACCCTCATTTAGATGATGTGGAACATCCCGCATTTCCTGAAATATAATTTTCTTATCCTGCAATGAATCGCACTCTATTTTGATCGTAGCCGAGATTACGTAATTTGGATCTACCATTTTGTCGCTTTCACTGTCTCTACGCCGTAGCGCCTGCTTCCGTGGTTTTGGCGCAACCGGAGATTGAGGAAGTTGTACTCAAAATTCATTGCGAACTATCGTCATATTCGGATGATTAGAGCTGATAGAATACTCATTTAAATTGCATTAAAACATCAAAAAAATGGAGTTCTAAATAATGTGATAACTTTGGACTTGAGTTCCTTGGTCTTTGTAAAGATTCTCTGAACACCAAACTGACAACAATCGATACAGTGCGAAATCAAGTAGAACTGACGGCATTCTAAAGACCTCTTAACTTTTAACACCATTTGTAATTAAACTGCCCACTTGATATCTCGGATCAGTTGGTTTAACGGCTTCGAAACACAGAGGGGTTTCACCTAATATTTTTTACCTTGCGGATATTTAAACTTCTCAGCTAGTGAAGACTTTTCTCAAGCCATCCATTCAGTAAAGTACGTGCAGAAGTACGTACATCATTAATATGTCAATAATACATCTTGAAAAGGTGAGCGATAGAGAGAAAATGATACTGCAAAAGTAAGATTAGAAAAGTAATTCCTGGTCTGAAAAATATTTTCCACTTGTATTTGTGAAGATGTCATAAAACAGAACATTATTATCAGTAATTATCGGTGTTGAATGCACACATTCCAGTTGGGCTCCTATACATGTACACGGGAATCACGCGCGTAATCTAGACGTTATGAGACCATAAAAACATGCATTGTAGATTTGGAACATTTTCACTCTTTAGAATATACTAATTGCAAAAAACTAAAACTCAATATTTTCGGCAACCATTTTTAGAAAAGTATGTCGATGGCGCTGAGCTGCTAGCTCTGCTGCTGAATCGATTTAGCGTTTTAATTGCATGTATACAACACCCATCGTTTGGTTATCTACTACCAAAAATTATTTATATGCCATGCAAGCCATTCTTGCTAAAATACGTGCTTGTCTAAAATTCATCAAGCCTACACATTCGGATAATCAATATTGCGAATAAGTAACCGCGAATAGATCCTATGTATCGTAAAATATTACGATTAATTACAATTAAGATTAATCCAGATCAGAAAGCATGATTCAACGTGTGTACATATTCAGATTATGTTGATTTTATCTGCTATCTAACACTTAAATGTTTGTTTTTCAATGAAATGGTATTGCTATATCTTTAGATTTATCTTGGTATTAGTTATGAACGTGTCATGTTTTGCTTAGAAAATTGAAGCTCGGTAATGAAGGCCTATCTCTCTATTAGTCTACTCGGATGGAGTTAATTGTGGAGATATTTCATTTTGCAGTTCAATTAATTTATCATTTTATAATTGGAAATCGTTGCAGAATCATTCTCCTGATTATCAATGAATACCTCCAACACAGAAACCAAAATGAAATCTACTTTAAATGATAGTACAATCGGACTTTCCAGCTGGTGAATCGCGCAATCGGTAATCTGACTTTCAATTTTTCGATTCATGCGCACCTCTGGTAGAGCAAATTTCACATCGCACGTATAATTATCCTAAATTGGAAAAATCGAAAATTGATTAAGTTAACTTGTTTTAAACAGGCCATGTTTTTTTGAGCACCACTCCTGAAGGAAATTCTTTCTATGGCGATATCATTCAGCCTTATATCAACAATGCGGTATTGTCAACATAAAGGAAGCCGTCGAAAATGCTTGTCTGAGAAACACACAACGATACGATAGCCTTTTCCAAACATGCAGCTTCACTGATAGAATATCAAGTTTCTCGCTTTGACAACTACTCAGAATACTTTCGATATGTTCGCAAAGCAATGGAGATCTCATTTATCGATCAAAATATTTTCTAGTGACCATGATATTATTCATGATTTCTCAAATCATTCCAGGTGTTATTCACATTATCGAGTCAGTTCATTTGAAATAATTGAGTTATATATTCATCATGTTCTGCAGAATCTCCGATTTCATAGAAATAATTTCGTTAAATGTTTGAGCATCAATTTACATTTTAATATATAATATCTTACTGCACAATTAATGGAAATTTGCTGATTCATACACGTGTTTACTGACCTTGATCTTAATGCTTACTACAGTTTTTCTATCTAAAGTATCAATAAGCTTTCTTGTTAAAATACTGATATAGAAATGTCTTCATAGGAAGACGCCCACGTATTGTTGATCAATTCAATTGAACTTTCTGCCAGCATCAGCGTATTGGGAATTGGTGATTATATATTTCATTCTTAGTTTCAACAGCAATGTCTTTGGTTACATTTTCGAAAACTGAGAATGTATCAAAATAATCGAATACATTATGAGCAGCTATAAGAAAACGAAATTCGATTCCAAAAGTCTTTTATGAAAATGTAATCAAATATTTAATAAAATTAATTCAAGTTAGCGCACGAATAATTTCCCAATAGTTTCCAGGAATTACAATTATTATGAGCTCTTGCATTCATGTTTCAAACATTAAAATGAAGGTCATTTTAACTGCATTCACAGATAATTTAAACTATGGATAATGATCACACTTCTGCGCATTCTTTAGAATGTTGCAATTATCGGCCATTGAATTTGCTGGCTAACATCACTCTGATGTCAAAGTTATACATACATTGCAAATGTTATAAATCTAACAGGCTACTATGAAAAGAATTATTTTTATTTTAGTACTAATTAAAATGTGCGCATGCATATCACAAATAATTGTAACTTGAGCTTTGTTTTACGATTGGAATGACAGGGGGTTCGGCCCAATTAGCCAAATTTCAATTAATATCAATGTTTTATTAATATCAATAGATTCACGTGCAATGAGTAGAATAGTCTGCGACGACTCCTCCAAGCGGTTCACTCCTTGTGCCTCGAAAGGTCTCTAGAGAAATTCTTTAAAAACTATCGATCATATTTTAATAGTGACTTAGCGAGCCACAAATTATTGAAGTTGCCGTCCATAAACGGATTCTCTGCATAAAATATGTTTTCTGACATGAATTTCAACTGGATTGCCGCGAGTATATATTCTGCTTACAAAATCTATGTTGCATTCAGAAAAATATTTTTGATGGTATGTATTTTCCGTTTCCGTATGTTTCTGAAAAGGTCGACAATCAGATCAAGAATGTATTTCATAGTGAAGATATATACGTCTCAGAATCACAAGAGAAAGCAAAACTCTGCGCAGTGCATTGAAACAAAAAAATTGAAAAAAATTGTACACTTGAAAACTATTCCATCAAAAACAATAGTCCTTGTTTCCGAAAATGCGTCGTGTATCAAATTTCATGTGAAAAATGCAAAAACAGCCACATTGGCAGCACAGTAAGATATCTACATGACGCTGTCGAGAACCTCTGACTAACAACAACTCATCGGTCTATAAACACACAAAATGTTGTGATGACTCCTCACAAGCAAAGCAACAACGATTCTATCCTCTGATAAAGATCCCGCCAATATCCGATTACTTGAGGCATTTTATATAAATAAATTGAAATCGTCTATTATTACCAAACACGAGTTAGACAGTTATAAAGATTTCCTCTTTCGTTGACTGAGATGCATTTCACATGCCTTCCATGGTAATCCGATTTCTTAATTCACATCACATTTCTCCATCTTCTCCTCTACTACCTGCCGCATAGCTCCCAGTTTCCATATGGTACCGAACAATTTTCTACATAGTTTTTTATTATTTGTATTTTTGTAGCAGTTATATCGAGATATGAATTTTTAAATCATATTCTGTAATTTCATAAATTCATTTCCTAAAGATAGCGGCAGATAATAGCTGTAATCAATCGTCCGCAAGAAAATAAAGTTCAGTCCATCAATAGAATTTGGCTCTTTTCTAAAGAAATTAGCCATTGCCTTTTTATGAAACAGAAAGTGTTCCTCAGATAGCTGAGAAGTGTAGTGTTGTTGGTGATTTCAATAGTACTTTCTTCTGACAAATCGCCGTGTTTAATAAATTGGAACCATCTTTGTCAACATAGTTATAGCTAGTGTTAAATTAATAATATATAGGTCCTACTCGGTACATTGAGTTTTTTCAGAAAATTTGGTCTAAAACTCGTTTACTCAGCTGGTTTCAACATGTTGATTATGAAAAGCGTCAAAAATCAGATTGAAAAAGGAAAATCCATTAGCTTTTGAGATGCGCTTCGCGCCTATAATATTGAGTGTACCAGACGAATAAAGTAAGTAAAATTGATCTCCCTATGACATTCTACTGCGAACTTTGTGCTTGTATGTTTTAAATATTAAGCAGTCGGCTCCTCAAGCAACATCTACTTCGCAACTTTGTGATCCTTTCAATTTTCAGTGTTTTGGATGCAGCTGGGTCACAAACTAGAAGGACCGGATTGTTGACTTCCTTTGCTCATCTTGATCGCATATAATATTGGCCTATTGATTGAATGTTGAAGTGAAATTGACCGGTGAAATCTAGTTCGACAAAGCATAGTCATGCGCCTGTAGCATCGGGGTCGAAAACAATGCTTACTTGTGTTCTGACGGAATTTCTCGCTTTCGCTCTGAAACAATGAGTCTCTCTTGTTTCAGAGTTCAGGCCTTTCTTTAGAATAATGGTATATTAAAGAGCTACAAAGTAAATTTTACAAGATTTACGATACATCAAACTCACTACTTGGTTCTCTTCCAAACGAAAAAGCTGAAGGAAGACACAACTTGTCTCAACATCCAATCAGTGTTCATTTGCCGTCGACCAATGAGAGACGAGGATCTGTTCTGTTGATGGCGAGATTGCTCTCCTTGCTATTCTTGTATTCTACGCTGCTCTTCGCCCTAGTGGCGCCTTCATCGGTCAGTGATCTGTGTTTGTGTCCATGTATCTTCTTCGAGATCTCACTTGCGTCGAATCGTCGTTCTTCTGACCTCCACGACTATGCCCGACTGGGACTGCAGCTCGGTCTGGCGACCTTGGAAAACCATCTTCGTTTTATGTCTGCCTTTATGCATCCAAGGTAGGAATTCACAAACCTGGCATCTTCTCTTGATCATATTCATTGATCATATAAGCGTGATGTTCAGTGGTCACATCAATAGGCCCACTACAAAACTAAGACTTCTTTATCATCGGAAACACACGACAGTAAAGACTCTTCTTTCGTGGAACTGAGCTTGTGCCTACGTTGTAGGCCTATCCCATGGTCATTCTCAGCGTGCTTTGTATGAAAGAAGAATGAAAGCCTTCTTACTTTGGTGCTATCTTGATTTACAGGTCTCACTTGACTTCATTTCTCTGTGCGCTTTACTGAGTAATGTCTGCTTATTGTTAGAACTTTTACCTGACGGCCCACAGCGATTCTTCGTGTCCTGATCCGTCGTTATGATAATTGAAGTTTCAAAAGCTACTAAGGTCGAGTTACAATTTGCACATACACCTTTAGTCATTCATCGAGTCATTGTGCTCCATGATAACTGCGCCTGATGTTAGGATGCACCCTAACTTTGTAATCTCAACTTATCTAGGAGGCTGTGGCCAGTCTAGGGATTATACGAACGTTTCCCATCATAGAGCGAATGCTCTATCCTCAACCTCATTGCATCTGTTAGAGTCGCGCTTATAGATGTGTGCTGAAGCCTATTTGGCAGCTTGTTTATTATATTCAGAAAATCCCCGTGCAAAGATTTACGTTTTAGGTGGTTTCCATTCATAATTAGATTAGCAACTAAGGAAATATTTCTGTAGCCCAGATGAATGAGGCAAATCACAATTTGAAATTAAAGCATCTTAAGTAGTGAACTTGGACTAATTGCAGAATAGACGGGAATATCACATGGCAATTCCACAGAAGCTCAAGATAGTGGCGTTCATTGACAGGCTTAGCAGAGAATTCAAAGAGCAGTACTGATGATGTCTTGTAGTTCTTCGATTGCTCGAGTGTGCTAACAATTTATATTATTTTACTTAGTGACACGGTGTAGACTTTCATGAAGCTCGATTAACTTCTGGTATTATGGCACATTATATGATTTCCTGAAATGTTATTTCCTGGTGTACTAAAATTTGCACCAGAACTAAGAAAATACTGCCAACTTCATCAAGACAATAATAATAGTCGCGATTATATAACGAGTGTTGCATAATGGCCACAGCTCTATGCCAAATTGAATGGATAATTATCGATGTCATCGCTTGCATTCATTCCACTGGTAAGATAGTAACAGCTCATAGAAATAAACTGTTTATCTGAAGTTCGCTAGAATGGAAATTGACTCAAGGTCGCGGCACATCCGAGGGAACTAAGTTGGGGCATGAAGAACCAATTAAAAGCTTCGATTTACTCATGTGACTGATTCTAACCCAATGATGTAGACGTTGGCAGGTGCATCTAAGTGAAAATGCGTGCGATTTTTGTGCCGTTATTGTGCATTGCATGAAGCTTAATTTCCATTCTAGAGGTTTTATTGTTGTCAATTTCTATGTAACAGCTGGCCTAAAACGAGGAGCACAAAGTCTCATTTGCAGCAGAAGTTTGAAAGTAGGCATATCTGAAAATTGGACGACTCCATTTTACTTTTGACGTTGAGGTTCAACATACAGGAACTAAATGTATTGCAAATTATTTCTAAGTTAGCAAAACTATTGCATTTAATTTGTGTATGTTTGTTTCTCAACCAACGCTACTTAGATTGTGAAGCATCATTCCACTTCAATCTTCCTATTGCAATATTCGAGTTGCTTAATAAATATAGACATAGAGTAGCAACAGTTGCTTGTAGGCTGAGCCTATAGTGTCGACTACTCGACCAGCCAGCTGAATAATCTCGTGGGATCAAAATCATTCGGTTTAGTTCTATCAGTAGGCCCAGTGTCACTCAAGTGTCACTCAAATTTCTTAGTATGCTGATCATGATGCTTATCGGAAGTCAACTTGTCGACAGGTCCATGTTGTCAACAATTGAAGTCAAAACATAGTGGTTGTTATATAATAGAATATTGTGATTACCGGTAATTCTGAACAGATATCACTGATTTTGCCTGCTTATGCCAATCTACATATCGTCTTAAATTCAAGTAAACAATAACTTGAGAATATCAGATGTCTTCAAAAATTATGGATATCTTATTTGCAGTTAGATTTCTAGGTTAGGCTTAGGCAACAGAAGGCACAGGTACTTTAATTTGCCGACAAAATGGACTGTTGATAAATTTAGCCATAGCCATTTGAATGCATCTCTACGAATATGCATTTGTCCTTTATAACTTAGAAACTGTGTGTGGATGAAAAATATGGTTGTAGTAGACTAATCCGAAATCTATCTCTGAAATACATGTAGGCCTATAAAGACTAATCCGATCTCTACTAGTCCAATTTGCACAGCTGAAATATGCCAGACTTGTTCCTATATGTCTACACCTCCAATGTCGAAAGTTGAAAAATTTGGTGAACTAGTACAATGTATATGCTGGAAACTTATTAGCGGTATGGAGGAAAAGATGTATATAATCTCTCTCCTGCTGGACTGGATTTTTCATGATATAGGCTACCAGTGTGGTGCAGTTGGTAACTCATCCTTCCTGTTCCATTCTTCTCGTTGTGCTCATGATTAAAATCATCGTTTGACTTAACACACTATTAGGAAACTCCACGATTTAAATAATCCTGAAATTCGTGTGATGCTAAATTTTAACTCAATGAATAATGTCATGGAGAATAAAAAGTAAGGGTTCAAAATTAACAATATAGTCATTGGGAGGAAGGGATTGAAATTCCAACTCACAAACCTGCATTATCTAGCTTCGTCGCTGGGGATCAAAAAGTCCTTTTATTCGCTGACGCATCATCGATATTTTTAAGCGCAAGTGATGAACTGAAAATCACTGTGAATTGCCTCACTTTATGAGTGATAATCAGTTTCGTCCTCGATTCTAGTTAAAATTAAATCCGGGAATCAGAAGTTTGCTTTCTAAACTGTTTGCATGTTTCTAGGTTATACATTGCCAGCTCCCAGAAAAGATATTTGAAACCACGAAAGGTTGATAGCCAGTCACCAGTCTAGTGGAGCACCTATAGTAGAAGTGTGCCTAGCAAGTACCCGACCCAATATTTATAGTGTTCCTAACCGTTTGACACTAAGTCACCCCTGCCAGATATTGATGGTGCGAAGACGTCCTTGCCCACCAAGTGTCAAATCATATTATCTGGGATGTGATTTCCTAGGAAGTCTTTCTTAACTCTTTTTTTTCTATTTATCATTTTTCCTGAAATGCATTTGTTAGCTACAATTATTCCATGTAGGAGACACTTTTGCTGATAATACTAGATAACACAGAACCTCAATCAGTTGGTACCATTTGATCATCTCACTGGCTCCCATACAAGACCTAATGAAGATTGAATAATGAACATAGCAAGTTTGGTCTCGTAGGTGTGCTCGCTTACCGTAATGACAAAATTAACGGAAGTGTGGAGAAACAAGGCTGTAAGTGCCAAGCCGAGCCTGATGAAGGCCTTAGTGTGACGCGCAACAACATATGGATACGGATCTTACTTACTCATACTCCTCGCTTGTCTCTTCTTTACCTGGACACTGAAGGGGGTGAGATACATAGCAAGCGCTCTAAAATATTGTGGATTTCATGGACAAGGAGAATGAACATAGAAGTCTACTGACTAGCAGGAACAAGTAGCCAATTGCTTGGTCAAATCTAATTGCGTGAATTAGGTATTTGGCCACATATTGAGGAGACCACAAGACACAATCGAAGACAGCAAATTGAAGGGCACAGAATTAGACCACGGACATAGACAGGTTGTCTCTTCTTTTGTTTGACTAGAAAGAATACATTGAACATGTAGCGTTAATGAAATGTCACAATCTGCTGACATAATACCACAGAAATCGAACAGTTCAACATTAAACACGCCGAATTGTGCGAAGTTTTAGTGACTGTTTTCAACCGGATCACACAGCAAAGAGACACAGACGATATCAAGCTCTACAGAGAGGTTTGTGAACGTTTTTTCGTGCGCCTGCTAACTTTTTTAATAATGATCGGAGGGACCAACATGATCACGAAAACTTTCGCACAATGATCTGAATTCTTCGAATCTGAAGGAATCGTGGCGATCGGGGCATTTTGAAGGAATTCACAGCAATCCGCAAGCGACGCACGACTATTTTTCCTCTCTGTAAGGCATTGAGAAATTCTTTTGCCCACTTAGTATGTTCCTGCATGTGCCATCGTTTGCAATCAGTTTACACGTCTAGCAAAGAGATGCGCTTAAACAATCTAATTCTGTGATGACGGTGCTTGTGAATGGCAACATGCTACACTTAAGACCGCGTTTGTACGAGAACAGCAACATTCTGACATTGGTAGGCACGTCAGGGGCAACGCTGCTAGCACCTGCAAGAGACAGGAAGCGTTGGACAGCACTGTCTCATCCATGCAGCCAGTCATCGCGGATCCACGACAGTGCAGTGGCATGACGCGGGATCTCTTAGGTCACCAACTTCTGGTGCTCTTTATAGTGCTCTTCAACACGTCCTGAAGAATAGGAAAGACTCTTCTTCCACGGACGCCTGAGAGGCCTCATTTGTACATATGGGTTATCTCCCCTCCCACATTTTCAAATTTGTCGAAAATCCGTAGAAAGCAATCAATCGTCGCAAAACTTAAAGTACATGTTAGCGAGGATATTTTCTATCCACATGCGATAATTTGTGTGAATTGGACAAGTACTTTTTGAATTAGGGGCGATAACTTGAAATGCAGCGATGTCAGCAGCTTGATGTGACTTCTTCTGACCTCATCGCCTAAGCAGAAGGCACTTGAGGTCATTCCCGACAACTCGTGAAGTGATGATGACCAGGCCACATCCCTCAAACTAACATCTTTAACTTAAAAAGGTGTGGCAAATACCCGTGGATGAGACGAAGAGGGAGAGAGAACAGTGCACACGATCAACAATAATACATCGAACAGACGAAGTTAGATCAATCTGTAGACATGGTTGCACTCCACGTCATCGTCTCTAATGCTAAAGTCACTTGTCCTCTACACAAACGTTTGAATGTGGGTAGAATATATCCTTAAGTACGTCTACCTGAAGTCTGGCAACGATTGATTTATTTTTGCAGATTTTGGACAAATTTGAAAACCTTGGGGGTTGGGGAGACAACCCATAAGTAACGCCTCATTAGCACCCTGACCAATCACCAGTCTCAGATAGGCCTACTCTTTAAATCTCGTTTTTTAGACGCCCTCAAGGACACTGCAGGCAATTATTTATTTCAAAGGCACCCTCTAACGTCTTATTCGAACCATCATCACTCATCAGCCTTGCTAGCGATTTCATGAGCCTCATAAGTCCTTATAAACTGCAGTAATCCTTCATTACTTTTACGGCCAGCCCCAGTAGCTCACAATCGCCCTCATTTCCCTTTCATGCACTGTTATGAGTCTCACATGCGCACATACAGTAAGTACAGCAGGCTAGCTCAAGAAAGCAGCATACATCCGTGAAAACCTCATAGGCGTCCTTATACTTGCAAGCATACTTTGCACGCAACTTTTCTGCACAAACTGTTTTCTTCTCCCCCTTAACTCGCCTATGCTTGCGTTCCTCCGAATTTTATTCAGTACCCGTATGAAAAGTCCTAGATGCGCGTTCTCGTGAACCTACGATGGAAATTTGTTAAAGCATTTGGTCAATTGTCTTCATGCATCTCCAATTCTCCATTTAATGCATCCTACGAGGTAAATATTGACGATTTATGTTACTATATGATAGATAGAATTACGTGGATGGATATTTCCTCGAATGTGAGCTCCTTTGATTATGTTTGATTATCTAGCCGACTAGACATCATGCAAATTTAAAGACGCAAAAACAAAAGAATTCTTGTCTCATCAATTCTCATTTAATAACTTTTAATGCCTGAAAAGTTGTATTATCTCACTTGATCAAATCTCTCTTCTTCGCCAGTCTCAGCGATTTTGTCTCTTCCCTTTCCTCATGTGATAGTACTTCAAAACGTTCATCTGAAGTCTGCAAATCATTAACGACGGCAAAAACGCTGACACAGTTCGATTGCATATGCAGAGCTGTATATTCGTCTGTCATGAGGTTTCGTGAACGAGATTTTTTTGTTCCCGATTTTGTCCTTAATATGTTAGATGCGCTTGTTATAGAAGATTCACTCAACTTTTTGTCAGATTTATTGAAAATGCATTCAGTGGATTCAGTTCACAGAGGTCAAATATCTATCTTTTATAGAGATACTCAAAATAGCTATAAAATAGCTACCTAATATGATTATGTGACTGTTATTTTTAATCGTGCGGTGCATCTTATGTAATGTAATTTGGATTATTAGGTTGCGATGTAAAGTTGACAAAAAGGTTATTGTGTTGTGTTTTAAGCATGTTATGGCAGCATTGTTATGCCCCTTAATCTGCAATCTGTAATAAAAAGAACTACCTTCCACTCTGCAAAAGGTTTTATCTAACTGAATTGCTATAATTCTATGTTGCAGGATTAAATCGACAAAGGAAGAGTGATTGTCATAATTATAGCTTAGTAAAACAAACTCTGCATAACATGAATTTTGCTAGAGTGATAACACATCTTCTTATGTAGATAACGTCAGGAGTAAAATCACGTTACCAATTGTTTTACATGTCTGAGAGATGCAAAAGAGAAATGCAGCTTCCTACCCCTCTCGTACGTTTATCTTTTTCGCAACAAAAATGAACTCATTTTTCCCTTCAAACTGCGATCAGCTTTCATCTTCACAGCTTTAAACATGGCAGTTGCATATTTTCACATCCAATTTGATGATGATATATGTTCCGATAATATAACAATAATAGTAATTCTAATCAACAGTTTATTCCAAGCTCCTTCTTATGAATGTTTGGAAAGGGTAGTTTACGATTTAAAAAGATCAGACCTTTAGTGTCACTAGTTCCTATTTCAAGGAGGGGCCTTATAGAGCGATAATTTCTTCCAAACGTACAGGCATATAATCGGTTTTTGACAACATGCTTAATACTCTGTCTACTCATGCTCATGATTTTGTTATGGTCAGATCGGGATAGACCAGGGACTCTACAAGTTGTTCTTGACTCTGTTTTCTATAGAATTCATGTGAGGAGAGTGTCGCAGTCATGGAGCCAAAGTCCGAGTTCATAGGGCGGTAGTGATACATGGCAGAGAGCGCCGCCATACTGGGACAATGCACATTACCACGCTTACATCTACTGAAGTAGCGAGTTATTGTTGCACAGCAGCATAGAGCGGCATGAGAGAAGTAGGTCTACTGACAGTGTACCGGTATAAAGAAGGATGGACTTGGTACCCTGGTCCGGGTGTTCGTCAGTCAGTTTGCAAGTATGGCCTTGTCAACAGTGCTAAACGACAATATCCTATTATTATTGCCACTAGATCAGACCTCTACTGCACACCACATGTACACGCACTTATGTTTCTCTGCATGTTCTTGATAGTGCACAATTCAGTGCCTCTGGCTTTCACGAGGTCGAAGAGATGCTTCAATGCACTTTGTTCCTGGCACCAACATGAAGATTGATTTACCAGCTGCCGGGGAATCGAACCCAGTCCTCGAAATGCTCGCACACTGAAAACCTCGAAATGCTAACGCGGCTCGAAGATCACCGAGTCTAACGAAGGACACTCTCTATGATCTAACCAGGGACAAAAATAGCCATTTTGATTGTGCTACTAGGAACAAGGCTCACTGCAATATCTTACTTCTATGTATGTGTTGAAAAGTTGATATTACCATAGCCCTCAGAGCGCATGAACATTACTTTTCAGTCCTTGGTCAACACTTTGCAGTTCGTGAACTTTTGTGCTGCAAAGAATATTTTCGTCATGATTTTATTTTCCTCATGTATCATTTTGATTGTAATTACGTTAAATGTCCTTGACAAGTGCCTAAATCTAGCATTTGAAACATTGGAGCATTACAATGTGCTCATTGTATTATATCGACCTAATGCAGAATCAAAAATATGAAATTGGTGAACGATTTATTATTAACACAATTATCAGCATTATTGGTATTTTGGCTTTCTGTCAGATAGCTGATAATATTCGATAAAATTGACTCCTCGATCTTCGTATTTTTTACTACTAGCTTCGTATATTTTACAAGCTGTTATCTTCTTCATCATTTCTGAGGTTATTTTCATTTTTAAGTCACTATTTGGTTCATTGATAGAATGTAACAAATACTGGACACTGATTTAAATTCAAAAGTCTTCTATTGCAATGTTTAGTAGCCTATGTCTACTCCTAGTCCATAGATAGATACATTATGCATTTCCAAGTATGGTCATAGACTTCTTAATGTATGGACGACAAATAGGACGCTAGGATATCCAACATATTCCAGATGGAGATGCATGCATAGAAATAAATTACTTTCACTCGATCAAAAAGTCCTTTTCAGAACTCTGAGCGACATCGTTGTCTCGATCACTGCTCTCTCTGGACAACGATACCGCTCCTCGCAACGAAAAGTTGACTTTTTATCCTCGTGAAAATAATTATTTCGACCTTGTGAAAGAAGGCATTGAATTAGACAGGTCGTCTCTTCTGATTGTCTTGAAGGGATGGTTGGTATCACGTGCTGCTGAGATAATGGAACAATCTGCTGACATTTATACCATAGCCATCGAACAGTGAGTAACGAGCTCAGCAATAAACATGCCAAATTATGTGAAGTTTTATCGAAAATTAACAGTTGGATCACACAGGAAAGATACATTGACGATGTCAAGTTGTACAGAGAAGTTTGTGAACGTTTTTTCGTGAGACAGCTGTCATTAATCATGATCGGGAGGACTAACAAAGCTTATGCGCAATTATCTGAATTCTTCGAATCTGCAGAAATACTGACGATCGGAGCATTTTGAAGGAATTCACAGCAATCCACAAGCGATAGACGACATTCAGTCGTATCTCATTAAGGTAGTAGGAATTTCTTTTAGCCTCTTAGTAAGTTCCTGCATGTTGCATCATTTTGACTTAGTTTTTACTTCTAGTAAACTGACGTGCTTAAATGATAATCTGTGGTGTGATCGATTCTCCAATATCGTGTGGGAGCAGTTGCTATTGTTCTATAGAACTCTGAGCACTCGCATTCGCATTCCCTGGCAATTGATGAATAGGAAATAGGATTACTGGCTCATTCGCACCCAACCCTATCTGTTTCAAGCTCTCGGTGTAGATGAAAACTCAAGGTGCCGATCTATAAGTTCTCATTGAGACTTAGTCAGAACATGGATTATGACAGCATGATTAGGAAAATGCGCAATTAGTAGCTATCAAATCTATATAGGCAGCAGAAATGACACTTGTACCAATATTTAGCAGTTTGCACGTAAATCATTTGAAAAATCGAAGGCTGCGGGGAAAAAAAAGAGGCCATGCTTTTTGCACATCTGATATTTTAAAGCATGTACTTATATACCCTGCCCATGATCATCGTCAAAGAGAGACAGCACACCACAAAGCTATTACACCTCTCAATCGGATTCACAATTGTTTTCATATAACAGCTTCTTTAATGCAACGGCCGGACCATTGCCACAGAGTAGCAGCACGATGACTGCGTACACCACTTCCTATCACTTCCAGACGTCTTAGATTTGGCTCTGAATGTCAATTCCTCCTAGTCCATTTCATTTCCCATTGCAAGCAACGTCACTTCTCACACCTGCAGCTGGCAAGTATTGCATCACCATAGCGTGACGTTAAAGACTTCTTCAATGCCAATAATTGACTCGAAACTTTGATTGGTTGGAATTCAGACAGATAACTTTGAGGATTGTATCACACTCCCACACCGTACTGGCTGAGGATCTTTGGTCATAAATCATCTCACAACATCAATTTCAATTTGAGATGTTGGAATTTGTTGACGGCTCCATCATAATCACTCCCTGGATGCAGACAGCAATCCCTCATGAGAACACACGTCATCTTGAATCAAAATTAAGACATGAATGAAGTTTCGTCCGTCAGTTATGAGAATTTTGTCTTACCGCTTCTAATATAGTCTCCTTTGCATCCAGCTGCTTATATTTCAATATTTGGCTGTTGTTAAGACACTTGTCAGTTATAATTTCACACCAACTGTTGTAAAACACACAAATTGTCTTTTTAGGAGACAATACTCACACAGAAAGATGTTTGAGAACAAGCAAGTGTTATTTGAGTTTTGTTACCGATTGGAGAGCATATGGAATTATAATGTGTTTGGATCGATATAATTATGTTTGGCGGATCGATTACTAGAACGATCGAAAAAAACACTCAGCACGTACAGAAAAAATCAACTTGGAAATGTAATTGCCAGGTAGCTCTTTAGCAACATGAAATTGAATGAACTTTTGCCTGAAATATATTTCATGGGAAAGAAATTGGCATAAAGAGGTTGGAATTGAATCACTTTGTGAGATCAGTAATTTCACTTCTATTGCATCTGCTATAATTCAATTCTCGCAATTTAGCTATCATGTCACAAAAATTGTTAGAAAAACGATTCACTTACGGAATGACTACAAATTGCCCTTTACGTAATGGTTCAACCAAATTGAAAATCAGTATGTTCTTGAACCGTTTACTAGCGCTACTCATCACATGCTTATTCCATACGAATCATCATTCCAATATCCAATTTTACTCGTAATTTCAACCATTTTGTTGGCATCCATCTGGCAATTTGAAGAATGTCTTGCTACAAACGGGTGCATTGCACAGTCTTAAAACTACTTGCAAAAGAAGCAGGTGACAGCAATTTTAGGACTGGTTTTATGCTGGCAAATATTTAAGTTCATACAGACAGTCAGACATTACCAAATAGAGCTTTCTTGGATCGACTGGTTTGAGAGACCGCCGTCTATCATAGAGGAAATCACCACATGTGCACGCAATAATGACTCCTAATATTCCATTCGGTCTACTTGCCACACCATCGTAGACTTTGCGGTCAGTTACTGAATGATCATCTCACGATCCGCTCTGTCTGCACCAACAAGCACACCCACGCACTCATACACTAACATGAAAAGGCCGCAATCCTGGCTAGGGGAGGCAGTAGGATTCCCAAGATACTTTCTGAGGACTACGGATGTGCTTGAAGGAGACGTCTCGTGTTTCCTCTATGGCCTGCTGTCAGTTTGGGTGTCACGCCATATCCGGTTAAGGTTTCGTCACATGTTATACTAACCTGGTGTCCATGAACTTCCAGGACCTTCATGATAATTGTTATTTTGTGGAATCCGCTTCTACCAAAATTATCTAAAAATAATCATCATTTATTGATTACATTAACTGTGCAGAGCAGGATAACATACGAGGTATATATAGAATGAGAGGAATTTTCTTTCAAAAAAGTGGTGGGTTGTCAAAACATAAATAGGAACTAGAAATTTCAAATGTGAGAAAACTGAAAGTCTTCAATTTTGGCTGTTGAACTTCAGTGTACATGTTGGATTAAATGATGAATTTCGACGTTATGTACTGCAGACAGGAAAAGAAAGACGTTTTCCACAAGGGGGAAATGGAGGTATCAGGCTGTCAGCTGATGGGTAGATTCCATCATTTTGTTGAAGATTTTCATCGCCAAGTCATTCCTACGATTCCGTCGAAATCTCACTAACTTGCTAACATAATGCATAGTTGCTGAAGATTTTTCAGCAGAGATATAAATTTTCAAATACAGACTGCCAGGACTTATAGTTTAGTATGAGGTTTTGATTGTAATAATAACAAATGCCTAAATTTTTCTTTCATTTAAAGCACGCGGGGTAGTTTCGCGCAATATATTTTGTATTTTAGAAATGGCAATTGAATTAACAGATACGCTAATCACAAATGAGTTAATTTTTAAAAATGATATTTGGCGATTTATGCTGATTAATGACAACCGCGGGTAATAGGAAACATTTCACAGAGTTCTAGAATTTCCAAGAGATTATTAAGAAAATGACAGAGAAGCTAACAAGTTTCTGCGTACACTGCAAATGAGAATATTTGAAGCACAATGGAAAAAACACTCGGCTCCCTTTTATGTATTGGATTACAAGTTCTTTTGGTTAATGTGCAAGTGCTTAATATGCACTTGGAGAATGTGTATTATTTCTTCCTATTCTTTTCCGTGGGAGTTTCATGTTTTGAGGTAAATGACAGGCAACTCCTAATACTACCACACCGGCTGTCACCTAAATCTAATCACTTATCGGAGGTTTCAGGTTCATCTCAAACTTTTTGGAAAAAGTGTATTTAATCGTCGCGAAGGCTGAAATGTCTACTATGCGTAGAGTAAGTATTTAGGTAGACTAGCAACTCAGTATTAATTAAATCCCCAATGTGGACAGTTTCGATTTTATTAAATGAACTCGAGGTGAACACAGTTGGATTGTTACCAAATGTGAGATATGCACCAATATTTGCAGTTTTGAAGAAATTACCACGGAATTGACTGAGCATGATAGTAGTACAGAAGGAATGATGGTATTTTACAGACCCTCCGTGTCATGACAGCCTTGGAGAGGAAATGTTTGTTAAATTAGCAATTCGATGGGTTACTAATTGCTTTCATGCTAAAACTTCAAGAGTATTCTTAAGCTTGATCATATCACAACCAACCTGCCACTGTCAGAGCAAAATCACATAATCAAAGACAATGATTTCAATTAACTTTGAAAGATGTAAATAGGCCCACATCACTATTTAGATTCAAGAAATTAAACATAGATTTAGTGAATCATGAAATCATGCCGGAGAAAATTGAATTAAAAATTTGAAATTTCAGCCTTGACTTCTTCATGAATCTTGACTTCTTCATGAAGACTTGCAGTATAATGCGGTTAATGAAATTCCCTTGATAATCAGCTCAATGTTCGCTTAATTGAGATACCTGCTAGCAAATTTCCATTAATTCCTTTTGATGTCTAATGAGTTTCATGCTACTTATAAAGTGCCTTCACGTCGGTAGTATACAAACAAAGGGATAATTTGCAAACATTAAGCTTCTTAAAAAATGATCAAATATTTCGTAAGTTGAAAGAAAGAGATACAGCAGACATAAGTTTCGCGACACGATCGCAGCCTCAGTGACTGGTAAAATCGTGCAGAATGACCAAATAATCAAATGTCTGACCAGAATGATCAGAATGATCAAATATTTTTTAGACCACAGGAACGCAATCTCTTGAAACAAAAGTTTTCACTGCATACGGACACTTGTTGAGTCGACCTACTCTACCTACTCTATGTTACTTTGTACATTTCAAACTAAAGGAATCAAAAATTCCGCCATAAATGTTGAAATTCTGTTTTGCATGGAATCAAACTTTTCATGGATGCTGTGAAAATCATATCATGGTAAGCATAAGCATTTTATTTCAGTTCAGTTCAAACTGAATTGCGACCTCTAGACATTTTCGTTAACTCACATCGAATTGTTCAAAGCACGTAAAATGCAGTGAATGGGACTGTCTGATGCATGACTGAATCAACTTCTAGCAGAATATGGAAACAATTCAAAAGGAGCGATATCAATTTCCTGACTATTTTGGACGTTGGGATGATAGATGACGAAAAACACAATAAAACCCTCCTCACAAAAATGCCTTCCTATGTTGAGTTTATTCAACGGGTTGCTGGCAATTTGTCAGCAACAAAATGGCGCATTAGGAATTATCGGCGAAGGCAATATATCTAAATTTAGTATAAATTGATGGAAGATGGACGCATTAGACATGAAGGTCAAGATATGATTACGAGTAATTGATAACATTTGTTCTATTATCTTTCTCTATTGCAATTCATTCTCTAAACGTTCAAATGACTTTTCGATTGGGATAGAATGCCGACAAGGATCGAAAGTTAATTTTTGTAGGAGAGTAGATGGAGTGGAAATAGATCATGTTATCGATTATCGCTTCTTAAATGGATTAAAGAAATCTTCACTTGTCTCTGGAAGTTCTTCTCTCTCATGAGTCATATTGACGTATGAAAATGTAGAAATTAATGAGTATTTGTTTTCGCTGGTAACAGGTCAGTGTTTCAATATCAAATTATAATCATCGTCAAGTGAATTAGATATCCTATCTGTTCAAAGGCAAAGTAGACATCATAATTGCCGCAACTAAGAAACTCTCATTCCAGGCATCTATATCTCAATTTTCTGGAATTTCATCAATCTTCATTCGAGAATTGACAGAAAACATAACTTTCTCATTCTTCATCTTATCCTATTTTTGGTGGCAGCTTGTTTCTGAGTTTCTCCAAGCATTGTTAAGGAGATTTTCCGCGTGTGTTGAGTTAAGAAATTCACATTTCTCCTTTTGATCTTCAATTGGAGATTTGATCGATTAGTACCTATACTGCATGATGACATCATCAAACCTTCTCATTTGTTGGGTTCAATCAGGGCATTTCTGATTACCAAAAGACGACTCTTTGTATATGTTCATATTCACCAGAATTGATTTCTCATGGGAGAATGTAAACGAAAGTCTCAACTGACGTCTGTAATTAATTTTAATCACATTTCCATGTGATGGACATCATGTCAAAGTTAATCAATAATTTCTGTGTTTCTACATATAAGGTTCAGCAAAACAGTGATCGAACCGGACACACATGTCAGTTAGTGTTTTATGATTGATGTTTAAGTTATTTCTGCAACCGAAAGTTAGGGCGCATCGATGTACAACCTAGCTGGTGCTCGCAGTTTTTTAGCTAGCCACTTGAGTCGATTTTTCATCAACATTAACATGAATTGGATTTCACAAAATCTCAGCAACTTGAAATGATTGGAGTTTGAAACACATAACTTCATTTACTTGTGAAAATTATATTCAAGCGATTCAATATAGGTATTTACTAAATACAGTCCGTTTCATAAAAAGTGGGTCATCCTAAAATTTGACTAAATAAAACATAAGTATGATACAGAAAGCATTTTTCGAGTTATCTCATGTCCCTAATATATTTAAATGTCCTTATATAATCTGATAAGCTATGATACAGTAACGGTTCTTAAGAAGCTAATATTTTGTGGCCCTACCCTTATTGTCAATGACATTGATTCGATGATATCGTTGATTTTTGACTGATCTAACTTTCTCCACTCTCTTTTTAACAGTGACGTAAGTTGTGATAAGCCATCTGTAGGTAGCAGTGAACGACGAACGTTACGTTTTAGAATACTCCATACATTTTCTATGGGATGGGATTCAGGAGAACGAGCTGGCCAAGATAATGTCCTAAGCCCTAATTGAGACTTGCATAAGTTGACTCTACTACTCCTGTGACACGTAGCATTATCATCCATAAATAACCAAGTCGATGGATCACCAAGTTGATCTGTCATTTGGCCATGTTCATTCGTAAAACATTCACATAGCGTTCAGAATTCATGGTTCCTTGCTGTATGTGAAGTTCAGAGCGGTCATTGGTTCAAATGCCAGCCCAAATCAGTAGAGTCGCACCACCTTGTACCCGGGGACGATGTAAATGGGGTCGACAATCATCATTATGACATCGATGCACATTTGTGTAAGGGACATTTAGTCGCTTGCTTGTAGCTCGCAAAGAAAACCCTAGTTCTAGCAAGGCTGACACTTTGCCTTTTGTGAATGCGATCTCGTTATTGTTCACTTGTGCTTTGTATTGTTTTAAACCGGTAAGAGATAGATTTCTAGCTGAAAGCAATCAGGAGTGCTGCCAACACCACCGCAACGAAGTCAGGAAGCTATGGAACATGAAGTCCAGTTAATCACATGTAGCAGTTACATTATTGTTGATGAATAATGATGCTATACTGGCTCTGATTGACCGATTTTCTATATTTTTGTTTTGCTTGATAGCTTTTGGCTTGTAGAACAACATATTACATAACAAAGGAAACAAATGCAATTTTATAAGAGTGAGGTATGATTTTCTGTAACATTGCTAAATGAAGATCAAATTATCTACTACTTTTTTATCTATAACAGGAAAACAACTCAATATTCATGCTTGAAATTTCCAACAATGATATTAGTAAGCATAACTGACATATCTTCCAAATTTCAGAGAAATTCGTTGAAGTTTGGCGGAGTTAGACAAAGTTGAAGTTAAGGCGATGTTTAAGGGTGATCCATTTTTTATGAAACAATCTGTAGTTACTCTATTCAGTTATGCTACTTGGTTTTATTTTCAGTCCACCTTTTTTAAGCTGTTTTGTGCTTTTGTGGAGCACGGCTGAGTAAACGCAACAGTGAATTCCTTTCGGGTGTACTAAAGGTTGTTTTTAATACATGCGCATGTAATTAATTGCATAAATTTTTCTTCGCACGTACTTCAACGTGAGTAAATCATTTGCTATGTTTCAGGTAAAAAGCGAAAAGTCGATGAGTAGAATGTCTTTCCTTATATAGAAGACAGTCCATCGATAAGGATAGTCAATTACTTCCACTGTAGGTGATATCTTAGTGTTAGCATAATCATTAAGTACCAAAAATTAACAGTTAAAGTAAAAAGCTGATACTTTCCTAATATCAGCAATGATTATGCTTCACCAGATGCTATTATAACGATCTGAAAATACATCCAGTCCGACAGCCAGAACGAGTTTCTGCAGGGAACGAGGCCGAAAGTGAGACTTTCACAGAATGATGTACACCCTATGCTTACTACGAATCGGCACGTCTGCCGAGTTCTAGAAAGTTCCTCTTCTTGTCAGACAGGTTCAAAGAAAAACACATGTAAATCCAATGGGACGCAAATTGCAGTTTTTGCCTAAAATGAAATTTTCCATGTTTTCACTTATCAACTGGAAAGTATCAAGTCCTGAGCCATCATGTTTGACATGGAATGTCTTCACGTCATTTCCTATGATGTACATGTGTTATTATCATGCATCTGATCGGCAGTGTATGTGAGAATATGATTGAATTTGGATGAACTTGCTCAAAATGTTTGTGTTTGCCGACATTAAGAGACTCGCCAAATCTAAATGTGCTTAGCTTTATAGACAGGGGTGCATGAAAATGAAAGAAAATGACCTGAAGACATTCCATGCCAAGAATTATGACTCTGGGCTTAGTACTTCTCGTTTAATCAGAGAAAACATAGAAAATTTCATCCTAGCCAAAAACTGCAATCTGCGTCCCATTGGATTTACTTGTGTTTTTCTTTTATCCTGTCTGACAAGAAGAGGAACTCACTAGAACTCGGCAGACACACCGATTCGTAGTAGGCAGAAGGTGTACATCATTCTGTGAAAGTCTCATTTTCGGCCTCGTTCCCTGCAGAAACTTGTTCTGGCTGCCGGACTAATCATGTTTTAATGAAAAATGACTGCAATTGCCGTCAGTCCATTTGCTTTCGTGAGATATGTTACTTTATGGAATAATTTGTATTAATGGATGGTGAAAATGAAAGGAAATGGAATAATATCTGAGACCTATTGCGATTGGTCATAAATGCTGTTTACTGTAATCAGATATCAATGGTTACATCATGGAAATTCAAGTTTTTGAGGGGTTCTGTATCTTTTCGCAATATACTTCCTTTTCACTTTCGATCCTCCGCTGAGATTCTCATATTTCACAGGTTTTGTGCTGTGTGAAAGACATAATGTGAAGTGAAACAGGATATAGATATCGAAAATGGCTTCGTCAGGTCTAAGGGAAACACCAAAGATCAACTAATAAACAATTAAATCAAAGCTAAGATCATTTGCACGATTTGATTTCATGCGAAATGATATGGCACCGATAGAGAAAGGTTCAGACAGCTACAGTCCACGCATGAATTCGATAAACACACATTTTGTGATTAAGTGACTACCGCAGTAATCCGATAAGGAGGAAAAGACAGATCAGATCACTCAACGATAGCGTTTGATTAATGTCAACCTTGCGGTTGTCAATTTCTCTCATGTTAAAGACAATAAATCTTCTGTTAACTTTCTAAACCTGACAAACAGTGATTCTATTGTGTTTTATTCTCACTATTGTTTCCGTATCCCTTTTCTTGTCGATAACCTTCTGACATGATTTTAGATGTTAAATCTATATCAAGTAAAGTAAATCAGGAACATGGGCCACCGGTATTTTGACATGCAAGTTCGTTGGGGAAGAGCAAATGTAAATAGAAATCTAATGTCGGAATATCAATGCGAGCTTCAGTGAAAGAATGGATTTTCAATTAGTTCTTCTATCAGATCAATTATAATATAGATTAACGAGTCACCAAATGACGGCCTTAAATGGCTTCAAATGGTTCTACAGATCATTCAGTGGAACCTTCCCCACACTTGGATTTTTAGAAACACGACAAGGCCGGTGTTACGATATTCTATTTCCCTTAGCTGTTTTCTCTGATCGGAAATTGTAATCTTGCTTGTATATTGCTATCATAGAGTGTGTATATTGGGTAAGCAGTAACTCAGCACTTATTAAATCCCCAATGTGTATGCACTTTCGATTTTAATAAATGAAATCGAATTGGAATTGCTACCAAATGTGAGATATGCACATTTTTGCAGTTTTGAAGAAATTACCATGGAATTCAATGATCATGATAGTAATTCTGAAGGAATTATAGTATTTTACAGATCCACCGTGTCATGACAGCCTTAGAGAGGAAATGTTTGTTAAATTAGCAATTCGATGGGTTGCTGCTTTCGTGCTCAACCTCAAAGAGTATTTTCTCAAGCGTGATCATATCACAAGGATCCTGCCACTGAAGCAAAATAACAGTATCAAAACAGTGATCATAAATTAGCTGTAACTTGGTTCACTTTACTATTCAGATTCAAGAAATGAAACATGAATTTAGTGAATCAGAAAATCATGCCGATGAAAATTGAATTGAAAACTTGAAATTTCAGCAAAAAAGCACAATAAGATCTCAACTTTTTCATGAAGACTTTCATTATAATGCGGTTCATGGAATTTCCTTGATAATCAGCTGAATTTCCGCTTAGTTAGGATGCTTATTAGCAAATATTCATTCCTTTTGATATCCAACTTGTTTCATGCCACTTATAAAGTGGCTTCATGTCGGTAGTATATAAATTTGTAAAATTTTAGCTTATAATGCGCTTTTCAAACAAGTTTTTGGACCGCAGGAACGTTATCTCCGCAAAAAGTGAATCTTATGATATAAAAATTTTCACTGTATACAGATACTCTACCTACTAAACTTGCTCTATGATTGCTGTTAGGAAAAGAGTCCTTGTGTCATTTACTATATCATATACACGGTTCTTCCGTAGTATGCATTTTCCGCTTTCTCTATCGAGACTTTTGACCTCATTGTGATGGTCTTACTCGTATGAACATGATTAAATGATGTTCCATAATTCCGCACGTTTGTAAGAAGACAAATAGGCTCGTGTCTGACCGAAAAATGTCTGATGTTCAATCAAAGTTGACAACATGTCAATCACAGACTCGATGGCCTTGGAATATCTGGTGCGGCCCAGGTGAAGATGATGCAATACCACAGTATGCAAAATTCCTCTATCCAAGTATTAAAACTTGGAGATCACTTCCTTCTTCGGAATAAAAGATGAGACGATAGAAAAGGAGGAAAATTGGAATCGACATGGTCGTCCGATATCTATGAAATCGTGAACATTCTGGGACGGAGTACCTTGAAATTGAGGAGCATGACCACTAATGCTTTTTTCACAGAAAGTTGTAGATGGAATACTTTTAAAGAAGTGCGGGAAATATATATGGCATGTTATTGACAGAGTAGGAAAATGTATCGGCTGACTCGGGATGCAATATTGGAACACAATAAGCCAACAAGACCAAGAGGAGTATGAGGCAGACAAGGAAAATAAAATAAGATAAAGGTGCATGGTTGCGGTTTCCGATCAGAAAATGTAACCGAGCGTAGATTTCTGGTAGGAAACTGAAGCAAAGTGAGTACTGTAACACCGGGCGCAAACTTCTTATTTCCTTCATGCTGCCTCAGTCGAATTTAATATGTTCAGTTTGGAATTATGTTCATAATACCGAACGGTGATGTTAGGAGACAGTGCTAGTTAGGATATGAACTTACCTGACACTGACGCATTATCTTCTTCCTTTGAACGATTAATATCAATGGACAGAATGTAAACACCAGTGCGTTCTGTACCGATTTCAGTGAGATATTACATAATTTTCAAAGAATTTCATTGAGGGATACGTTATGGATAACATGGGAATTTAGATTGCGGGCACCAGTCATAAATGCGGCTTGAAAAATAAGCACATGGTCGCATATTTTGAATTATGAATAATCGGGTAATACGTACATTTACTAATATGTAGACATACCCTTACTATATTCATCAAAAGTTGCATTTAGTTGGTGAGCATGTTTATGAGCTTATGAATACTAACATTCCTTAATTCTGAACAGGATAACACCATTGAATTGATTATTGATGCATAGCTTCCAACTGCATTCAAATGGTTGCTATTTTTAAATAAGACAGATCGCGGGCCGAGTCGGGGCTTTTGAATTGAAAATCCAGTTCCCACTCTGTTGCTATAGTGGAAGAACAGTTCGGCTCATTATTGAAAGAAAAATAAGAAGTTGCGATGATTTTCATGATGTAAAAGATATATTATTAGTATTTTCTCTCGATGTTCTTAAACTGTGCCACTGATTAAGTTGAGATTCTCCTGTCTATATGAAAAACAGTCAGCCAGCTACGTTGTATGACGTACTTAGATTATTAGTCTGCCGTTTTTTAAGATTTTCATTATTATCTTGATCTTCTTGTTTCCATCTCATATTTCCCTTTCTTATGGTTCAATGTACGCTTTTTTGTGTTTTATCATAACAAATATTGTTTGTAAACATTATGTTCATTTAGATCCTATCGCTGCAGCTTCACAGTCTTTGGATCAGTCCAAAATAAAGTGCATCAGGTACATATTGGATACTGTAATATTGATTATTGCCTACTCAGGGAAAACCCACTGAATGAAAGCCTACTTGCTGTGAATCTCACTCACATAAATCTCATTTTCTGAGAAACTCACTTGCGGCAAAGTTCTTTTCTGGAAGTTCACTCGCTGGTTACTTAATTAGCAGAAATTCACTTTTCGGAAAACTTGTTTACCAGAAAGGCATTTACCGAATGGCCAATTGACTGAAAACCAGGGCTGGGACCGGTTAATTTTTTGTAACCGGTTAATCGATTATATTTTTAACCGGTTAACCGGTTGAAATAGGTTAAATCAGGATTCCCGGTATTTATTTGGTATCACTGTATTTGGTATATCACTTATTTGGTGTCACCCTTGTATCACTGCTATTCATCTGAAAAGGATCGCGGCATATTGAGATACCGGTATCAAAAGGATGTTCGTGCTACAACTTGCCTTTAACGCCAAACCAATGCTGCGCTAATGGGTGACGCAGCTTGTATGAGAAAGTTGAAAGCTATGCTTCAGTTCTCCCTGATCCCTAGATTTAAGAGTTAAGATGACGTTTGCTGAAATGCTGCATTTCGATTGGCAGAGATGACCTAGAAAACCCGATAACACTAGCCATTGGCAGAGTTGCCAACTCTCACGCATTGGGCGTGAGTCTCACGCATTCAGGCCTCTTCTCACGCTCTCACGCTGGAGGCAAAATTTCTCACGCATTCAAGAAATTTCTCACGCCTGTTGTATTTATCTCACCCATTCGTATTTTTGATGTAATTCTTAACGACATTTCCAGATAGAACTGCACTTTCGCGTAAAATCTATGCAGTTAAGCGAAATAACATGCTAACAGGCCTTGTTATCTACTTCTTTGAGATGCAGAAAAAATGCGAATACTCGTGTTAGACGTCTCAAGATGCAGTATATTTATCTAATACAATAATCTCACGCATTCCACTCAGCAAATGTTGGCAACCCTGCAATAGATACAAAGAATTGGATTTTGCGCATTTAGATCAATCCACAGTAGCGTTACGTGTAGGGAAATAGCACGACTAAAGGATTGCGATTTGCGATGAATGAATTTGATTGGATTGTGAAACGGAGACTAGTTATCTCTACGACATGAAACCAGTGTAATCTATAGTTCAACCGGATTTCATTATATAAGATAAATCAAATGAAACGTTGCAACCGATTTTAACCGGTTAAGAGAAAGTGTAACCGGTTGACCGAGAAGATCAACCGGTTAACCGGCCATCGGTTGACCGATACCAGCCCGGCTGAAAACCCGTTGACTCATGTCTAATAAGAACTTATTAGGCACTGATGAAAAATGTTAGGAGTCAGAATTTTGATTGAATTGGAAAGATGCAGCTTTGATTTTTCTTAATTTTTGCTCCAAAATTGATTTCACATTGTTGCTACTTGCTTTCAAGAGTCAAAGAAGGTCCACGCTCAGACCAAGTTGCACTCCTATAAACAGCTTTCCGGTGAATGCATAGCCACCATAGAAGTCATCATCAGGTCTATTCAAACCCAAGAAATCACATAACTGCTCTATAATGAATGTGATGCATAGCAATTTCAAATATTTTTGAATAAAGGTATAATTATCTGCATGATGAAATTTACCTGAACACTCATCACATTTGAAGACTTTGTTTCTTCCACATCTGGAATTGTCGCATTCCATTTTCATCTGCGTTCAATCAGGCGCAACAATCTGATTTAGGCGTTTCATCTCCACCGCAGTCGAACGCCTCTCTCGCAGAGTATTATCTTCAATGATGTTTTAAGGATGACTAGAAAATTAGTAGGGATGGAAAAGGGCTTTCATTGTCGTCAGCATTACACTGAAAATGATAGTGATCCGATGATACGAGAGCATTTTCGAGTCGCCTCTCTATTACTTCAGAAGTTGAAGAGATGAAAACGATACTATCCAACTTAGATTTTCAGCGCAATGTTCAGAAATGCGAAATATTGAATTTGTATGATTGTTACATTTGATGAATTGTAAGTAAAAGGTCTTGATGTAGCCATGAGGCAAATGCCAGATGTTGCATTCAATAATTTCTTCTTAATCGAGGGCATTAGACAGCAATTATTGCACCATGCTGAACGTGATTCCCATGCCGACTAGAAAATAAGCAGTAGCAGACTTTGAACATTATTCTGATACAAAGTCCTTAGTAAGAGGAGATACACAAGAAAGTAACAAAATACTATTTCCTGCAATTAACAGTGGTACTTTAGAAGTCGATACAAAACACTCGCTGTTCGCATACTCCATCAGTGTTGAGAAGATTACAGAATTAATAAGTTTGAAATTGAAACGAAAGATCAATTGAAGAGAGCTCAAGGAGAGACGTAGAAAGTCAGTTCACAGTTGAACTTGAAAACAAAGAAAATGTGTATTTATGAGATTACGTTGTCTGGAAATGTTCTTCATAATTCATAGTTAGTATGTCTGCAGCTGTGGTACTGATATTTTTCAGCAGATAAGCGCGTGTACCTCTGTGATGACTCATCAGTAGTTTATTATTCATTTATCTGCTTCTTTCTGACTGTCTCTTAAAAGGATGATTAAAACTTTCTTATCAGTAGTATTGATGACATGTAGTGCAGTCTGAAATATGTTGTGCCAAGTGATTCAGGCAACTTTCAGCTGTGACTGTTCATCCTCCCACCTCGACAAATGCAGTGGTCATTGCTGATAATATCTATTGGTAAGCCTCTTATGTCGCTGAGTGATCGATTCTTAAGGCTGCTACTTTCATGGTTTTATCGGAATTCCTGGTTTTTCCAAATACAAAGTCCGAATAAGAGATCTGTATAAATTAAACTTAATCAGAGTCGTGAATGTTGTAGCGAGACTTTCTTGTTAATTTCCAAGTAGAATAATCCTGACAACTCCTGACAGTTGCACTGTAGATAGTTTTTTATTGTAAAGTGCCCTTGAAGTCCCATCAGACAAAAATGTCACTTAAATCTGTCTCGTTCAATAAAGGTAAATGAACAGGCCTTGAATTATTCTAATAAGCAAATGGAAATTTCAATGTGTTGAAGTCATGGCTGGGATCAGTTAATTTTTTTGTAACCGGTTAATGAGGATTCCCGGTATTTATTTAGTTGTCAAAGTTTATCGACAATGTTTCATATACAAGATAAATTTAATCAAACATTGTAACTGATTTTAACCGGTTAGGCGAAAGTGTAACCGGTTAACCGATCCCAGCCATGGTTGAAGTACAATCAAAAATCTTAACTATTTAATCTGGGATTAGGGTAAAATTGGGTGTTATTGACTGTAAAATGGGTTTTGGGCTCCCACGGCTATATTTCTTGGTTTTGATGTGAACTGTGATATCCAAGTAATCTCTTCTTACTCGAATTTATGGGTTTATCGATTTAACTTATGATTCAGGGTGAAAAACAAGGTGTGTGAGCTATAATGATGCTCGCATAGTATCGACACTTGGTCGGGTAATATCGACAGTCCCAAAAAGATGCGTCAAAATTTGCCAGGTATGGTAGACTTATGACATATATATATTGCATGAAGCGAAATTTTACATATTTGTTTTCTTCGATTATCTGATTAGTTGAAACAGTCTTGATAGGCGAATCCATCTTCGTCAAAGACCGCTTCAATGGTCGCTTCAAGGATTTTCACGTATACGAATATACGCAAAGGCTTCAGGAATTTAGACGTCTTAAGCTTATATATATATTGCGCACGCCTTGTTACACCTTTTGTATAAGATCAGGATCACAAGTCAACGTAGTTTAGAGGCCAGCAAAAATTGCAATTAATACGCATGAGATTCACAAGTGGCCCACAGAGACTTTCAGTTTTCAATTGATGGGCATTGCTTTCTTGGATATCTCAAGTTCCCTGATTCAAAAACATGTTGTAATCACAGGTAGGTGCGTTTCGATGTGAATGCGATTACCCTAATAATATGCGAAATGCCTCCATGTAAATCCAAAGAGCGATTAACTGGTTAGGCAATGAGCTGGCGATACAAGCAGCTGAAAAAAGCTCGTCTGTCACCTGATGCGACCGATGCGGAAAGATTATATGATTGTAACACATTCCATTGCGATTGTGTACCTCTCTTCTCCTTCTCAACGGAAAGGTACACATTTCCTAGTGTTTGCACCTAAGTCAACTATGTGGCGTTCAGAGATCATGGCAGATAAAGCATCTTCTCTTTTCTTTTAGCTGGTTGGAATTGAGATAACATATGTAACAGAAGGAAGTTGAATGCGAGGCATTAAGTAGAATGAAATGCTATGCTACTTTTTGAGTGGATACCTATTCACTGGATAAATAGCAGAAATCTGACCAGCGCAAAGATTAGAGGAAGCCCAAAATCTACATGTGACGTCAACTTGGAAAAATCGCAGATCGCTCTAAAGTACTAATACATTTAATTCAATTAGATTTGTTTGGAAGTGGTTAATGCGAATGCGATTATCCGATTCGAGTATTTTGATACATTATTCTACTGATTAATAATAAAATGTTAGTAAAAAGTAGTTAATCATAAAAGATAGAATGTTGTTTAACATGATAATTATCAAACATGCTGTTATATCTTTTCTGTTGCAAATATTTCATGTAATTTTTAATCAAATTCCTTCCACATTGTCGATGACTGCATTTTTTTGAATATTTATTTTACGGACAGTGTTGACGTACATATGTCAATTCAGGGCAATCTATTATCAAGACCGCATTTATTCCGAAAATGTGTCTGTCCTATCTATATTTGGTTGCTGACTTGAAGTCACACATTGAATCGAAGGTGTGTTTGAAAATATGTTTGATTTTAAAGCAAATCTTTCTATTTTTTTGTTGCAATTCGTTAGTCATGCATTGCAGTAAAATGATCTTGCAAAGCATGGGCCTTCATAGCAATCTGACGAAACGTGGGCATAGATATCAAATTCCAAAAAGTAATTGGGTAATTCGGAGCACTCACTGATGATCTTCGTAACTATGTGTGTGTATGCGTCTATTCATGGTAAACGCATACATATAATCAATCACTTGCTTTGTTCTGACCCCAGCAAAGATGCTAGACAAGTACTTTTATAGTGATGATGAGGAAGGTGAAATCAGGAAGAGGAAGCCTAGCTTCTTGAAGTAGCGATGTTTGCAAGGTGTGGTTCCAATTTTGAGGTCATTCCTTCCCAACTGCGCTTGTCGTGGGTGAGATTTGAACTTCTTACTTCCTCATCGTTGGTCCATGTCACTACCCTCTGAACCACTTGCCACTGCACCAATTTATGGCCCATTTATGTTTATAACTACATCGATATCTTACTTGAGTTGAGTTATCTATTCGATTCAGATGAATTAAGCAATCTTGCGACTTCTATAAATAACCAAGCTTCAATAAGCTGCATTTCAAAAAGAGAAATGAACTTTAAGCCTATAGATGCATTGAAGTAAATTGATGTGGGAGGATGTGCGAATTATATTAATCTGTGTAAGCCGATCACCGAAACGCTTAACTTCTCCGCGTGGATCGGCTGTCATAAATCCAAATCCTTTCTATTTAAGTTTCTTTTTCGAATAGTTTGAATCAGAAGAGCGATTTGTCGATTTTCCGGAAGTTATCTGATCTGTTTCACCATTAAGTGATAGAATTAGTATTGTACTCACATGACTTGCAGTTATTTTGCGCTCTTGACTTCACGTTTTCTTCAAATGTCTAATAAAGGAATTTTATTGTTTTTGCTGTAGGCCTGTATCAGATTACGGACCTTCTGACAGTCAATGCGTGCATTGTAGATCCAACAAATGTGAAGCATGATTGCCTGATAGCTTCTTAGTGCAAGATGAATCATATGCTCGTAACATACGCAATATACTCATATACTTCTGTCGTGCAGGAGTCTCACGACGACTCCATGCGTGCATTTCGTTTTTTGTTTATGGGTCACTCTGCTGAGCTGACCCCGAAACGGCAAGTAGTCCTATTCAACAAAAAACAGAAATCATTCTCTTTCTGATGGTGCCACTGCCAACCTCCTACATTACTTTATGTAATTATTTAGGAGGAAAACTTTCACTTTATGCAGTATCATCTTTTTCAATTGCTGTGTCACAATGTTATCAGTGGTCTTTTTTTCAATACTTCAACTATGCCTTACAAACAGTGTCGACTCTGGCGAATGCTTTTGCCTACCGTACATAGATTCTTGATTTCTTTATAGCAGAAAAAATGCTTGCCTGTTATAGCCAAAATGTCCAGAACAATTGGTTGTTCATCATGTACAGTCGTGACCAATAGCATTGGGTCACTTGCAGGAGCAGAAATGTTTGTCCCAATTTTTGTGATATTCATCACTTATGTATTCAATTTACAACAATGGTTATGGTAAAAAATTGATTTTGCATATCTGTCCATCAAAAGTCACAGAACATTTTAGAAAAGAAGGGTCTCCAAAAAAAATTTTGTCGCTCTCAATTGACATTGGATTTACATGAACTCGTAATTCAAACGTTTCTTGTTCAGTGTAACAGTATTGAATGATTTTCAAAATGCATACACTTGATCTACTGGAAAGAATTCGTTTATCAAAATTCTTTTGAAATGGGCTAGAACTTTCTTCAGAAGTGATAGCATAAGGAATCAGCTTAAATGACAGATACCGCACGAAAATTCAGAAGGCGAAATCTCTCCGCTGCCTGTGATCTAATTCGGAAAGATGTGTTTTCTAATTGATAAATATTTAGAACATTGAACATTGTCTCTTTAATGATGTATAAATTGTGCATCTACGCATCAGCGTCATGCAAAAGTGACATTTTAAAAACATATAATTGACTAAAACACGACACACTAAAACACGAAAGTATGCCATTTTACATGCAGCATTTGCTTTGCTTCCATCACAGAATTAGATTCATCTGCGCGCGCTTCGGTTTCCTGGAAAGGAAGAGTTATATGTAACCTTAATATCGAAATGGCACATCACATAATTAGACAACTTGCTCCTCCTCGAATGGATAATTCGTGTATCACTTGCTATTGGAAATGACAAACAATAAGCTGTCAGCAGAGGACACCAGAGCCAGTGAGAGAGGCGTGCGTGCTGTGATATCACTACGCACACTCCAAAACACACATCGCTGTCTTGGCTACCATTCGATTCAGTGCATGCACGATGCAGTAAGGAATGGTGAGAAGACGATGGTGAAATCATCAAGTGAACTAATTTTCGTACGCCTGCTACTTTTTTTAATAATGATCGGAAGGGCCAACATTATGGAGAAAATTTGTGGGCAATGATTTGAATTCTTCGAATCTGAAGGAATTGTGGCAATCGAAGCACTTTGCTGGAACTCACATTAATCCGCAAGCGACGCACGACTTTTTTTCCTATCTCTGTAAGTATTAGGAATTCCTTTTTGCCCACTTAATAAGTTCCTCGATGTGCCGGCGATTTCGAATTAATCACACTTCTAGCAAACCGAAGCAGATAAACAAAATATTTAATTCTGTGGTTTCCATGGTAGCCGATAGTGGCCCCATTCTTGGATGAGCGACAACTCAGTAGAATCACTCCGTCTAATGCAATACCGGTCCTGGAGGTGGTCGAAGACTATTGGCTACGTATGCTTATCTTACTTATAAGACTTTTTCGTGAATTTTTTTTAGTAGTGATTATTTCACGTAATCATTTCAGGTTAAGATAAGATAAACTAAGTACATACACCTGATAGTCCCACGAAAAACGATGTCTGTATCAATAAACTGAACTTTATGAACAGCGTCGATTCTTGTCATGCTTTTTGCTTGACCTACATGTAACAGCAAATAATTTGCCAAAATGTTTTAGACAATGTTCTACACTTCTGTTGATGAATGTAAGACTGAACATGCCTGTCAAACATTTCCGTGAAAAGAAGCCTGGATTATTGTTTATCAACCAAAATACATCGAACATGCTCATGCTTTTGTTTATACACGTACAGGCATGTTTCATAAAAGGTTTCGTGCTTCCTAAGTTTTCCGTTGGAATATCATCAATTTTAGATAATGTTTTACGAAAAGTGTGCTTTACGTTCCTCGCATAAGGCGTGAAAATTTTATGCATAACTTAGATAATTAGCGATCTCATACTTACACCCTTCAATGTTCTTCATTCGCACAATTCTTTTGAAGAGGTTTTACATGTAGCTGTCGATTCTATCTTTGCTGTGAAAAGAAGTCAGGATTTTGAAATACGAGAGTGCATTCTGCGATAAGATAATTGCATTTCAGATACTTTCTTGCTCCTGAAATCCGATTCTGAATCATTTTTAGTTACTACGGTTCATGCTTAAGACAGCAAGTGACATCACTGCGTCCTCGATCAATGGAAGACAAGGGAGTAATGCACATCGTACATCTAGATGCTGTACTGGCAAAAACTTAAAGTATTAGATAGTTCCATTGACTTTTATGCCTTATTTATAGTTTTCAGAAATAGATTTTTAGTGATAATAATAATAAGCACTATATTGAAGAAATGAAAATCAGAAACTACATAAGTAATACTTTTACAGATGATAAAATGTCACAGCTTCTCATTATACAATTTGCAGGCAAAAGGAAGAAACGATTTAGAATGTTTAGCGGTTGAGCAATAAGGAAGACGATAATGCCCTGTAACAGGTAATTTGTTTGGTAAAAGATGATGTAGCGGATGATCCGGGAATTCACACTTTCTGAAATGTCTCAGCGTCAAAGTTTCACGACGAGAATTCAAGCAAGGCATAATTGAGCATTCACAGTTGTCTTCACACATGATGTGATGCGCGCGCTTCAATACCCGAAGAAGTTTGAGAATCGGATTAGAAATGTTGCCGAATAACGGTGTGGCATAAATTATGAGGGAAAGGATCATGCCATTGAACACGGTGAAAAGCTTCTCTTTCGTTACAAATGGTCTGAGGACTCTCAAAACATTCAAGCGGCGCGAAGCGGAGCGAACGACGTTACTGAAATGGTCTTCCCATGACATGCGATTATTCCACGAGACACCCAAGATATGAAATGATTCAGAAAGAACAATATCGTCATATAGTGGAATTGATGCAGTTTTTGACTTCTTGATTATGATCTGCTTACATTTCTCTAGATTTAAAGTCATCTTATAGGCCTCCACCCATTGTTGAATTCGGTGTAAACAATGTGGTGACTGATCCATGGTAAATGCCTCAATTAGAAAAACATCATCGGCATATTTCACTATTCTAGCTATAAGATGAGTTGTTGGGAGATGTTAGTTCAGTACCATGAAATGTGGAAGTTATTCCTTCAAATAACCATTCTATAGTTGAAAATGATAGACTACAGTGATTTTCTACAAGGCGAAAAAATGACTACTTATATTCTCAATAAGTAGTATTTACATGACATTTGAATATCAATTACTGAATTCGACTTCTATGGTTTACAAGATGATCATTATGTGATTCATGAACATCTATTTTGAAAAATCGAGGCGTTTCTTTGAATGCTATCACAAAAAGGTCTGCAAAAGTGGCAAATTTCAGACATTCAAAACTTTGATCTTCTGGTGGTCCAAATCTAACGATATTTGTCGACGAGTTGAAAGACACGTTGACTTTAAGAGTTTAAAAGCCGTTGTTCGGTCGGCCTAGCTTCGCGAGCAAAAATGGAACAGGAGGCGACCCCTTCCCTCCCGCTATGGATAGGGTAAAAATGCACAATAGCCAGCCTGTAGTTTGATATATTTCATTGAGGAACTCAATACAGAGGCTTTTAGTCTGTGAAGGGCAGAGGAGCTCTCAGTTATAAACTGATGCACATTTCTGATACTGGAAATCTATTACGACTTGAAGCTTTGAAATCCTGCTACTCTCACATGTGCAACCGATAGGCTAGCTATATTGTGAAACATCCCATGTGCTGCGAGTAAGAATGGGCTACGCGAGCTCACGACACTGAATGGGTTGAATGCTTCTGAATCTGATTGATTTTCGTGTTCAAGTGTGCAGCCTGGAGTGTCCATGCAAGCAGATATTGTGAGACAACTCCGATGAAGCATGAGTTCTGGAGATTGGGGCAAATATTCCAGTACTGGCAGAAATGTTTTACATGCGGGTATTTCAGGTATTTATTTCATCGCATGAATGAATTGTTGTATCACAGAACGCATCGGCTAAAACGGCTCTGAGCCGAGCCTATATTCCTCTATCTGCTTAAATGCCCATACGGAACAATAAACAATGTAAGTATTCATATTTTGCAAACACTATGTAAGTAGAATAATTAAATATTGAGTTGCGTCCTTAGTTGAAAAATGGGAACGTGACTGGGTAATACTATTTTTTCCCCACATTTTTCAAGATTTACAAAATCATCAAATTTCGCCAAAGTTAGTCACCTTTGATTTAGAATCGACTTCATCTGTTCCTGAGTGACACTACAGCACGACTGAGAAGTCTTACTTGAACCCTGAGATGAAGGATTGGTCCCTTGGATACTCAGTTAGAATACAAGGTACAGCTGTGATCATGAACTTCGTGACAAGTAGTTGTCTAATTCTGAGGCTGTTAATGTTCTACAAGTCAGATAAGAGGAGTTTTACACACTCAACGCTATGCCACGTCAGTGAGAACAAGTAGGAGCAAGAGAAGATCGTTGACGATGCAACACCCCCCCCCGGGCGTCAACAACAGAAATGTGGGGGGGGAAGTAGAAGTACCCATGGCTGAATAGCTGCTATTTCATCCAATATCAGGAATCATCAGCAGACCTTGTTCACATCTCTGAACATCTACACAGCTCCCTATTTAAAATTGCAGCCATGCCCGGGTAAATTTGAGATTTGCAATTAGCAAGCTAGTGAATTTTCGACAGGCATTCAAGAAATATCCTTTCAAACACATAACTGGCGAATCGCCTAAGTTAGTGCGCCTACAACAATTAATGAATGCTGCTTTGTGTGTTTGCAAGTTCATAGCTTAGCTGCTTTAGCTGTCTAACCATGCGATCTTTGCCATGAACCTTCGATAACCCGTAAAGACGAGTACATTTTCTCAAAAGCGGCCGAACAATAGCGAAAAATTATTTACTTTGCTTAATACGAATCTTAACAATTGACAGTAGCATATAATACTCGTATGTTAAGAATCTAATATTCGCTTCGCACTTTTTGTGTCTGACTCTTTGTCATTGATAAACATCAAATTAACGATAGCTTCATGGTCATTTCTTCTCCACTATAGAGCTAAGACATCAATGGCGTCGTTCTCTGTCGAGATAACAGGGAGAAGGATAATGAAAGTTTTATAGCTCTGCATCACGATGAAGCATCACAGCTGAGTTAAATAGCCAAGAGACTCACTTTCTTATCTAAAGCCACACATCTTCTTATCTTCATGGATACGATGCGGTTCCTTGCTTGTAATTTGAAATTTATTGCGCGGATGAAATGAAAATGCCAGGCATAAAATTGTTAGTTTTGTTCGACTGTAATAGGAAAGTTGAATATTTGGGTTATGTTGTTGAAATCGGATCTGTGTAATAAATGACATCTTTTATTGTCAAGTTCAAAGAAAGTTAGTATTTCACTCTCAACTTTTTTGATATAGTGAAGAGCATGAAAGTATTTAGTAGGACAGGGAAGTGAAGAGAAGGAAGTTATATGAAGCATCTCCACTTCCGAGTTTTGCCTCCCTCAATTTCGCTCAAATTTATTGACTTTTTATTAACTTTTTTTAAACGGTGATGTTTTTTATTATCTTTTGGGGTGCATAGATACCGTTCGCAAAGAGAACTCAGACATAGTAGTCTACTAAGCTGATCTAATAATCTTTTAGGATGGGTGTTGGCAACAAAGCCGGCCGCGGGATATCAAAATTGCCTTCATGCGCGACCAACCAGGTCTACAGTAATTTTCAAAACTATTAATAACTTGATTAGTTTCTCCGTGCTATAATTTCATTGTATTATTTCTAGCAATTTTGTACTGCTGAATTGATCAGGACTTGCACAATTTTTATTGGATTTAGGTCTTAGTTTTATTCAGCAGATTATTTCTCTATTGAACATAATTCATGCTAATAATGAATGGGTTATTAATCATCTTATGACTTCTCCGTTAACAGAATTGTAAAGAGGATGTTTTAAATAAATGAATTGTAATTCAATCTCGGCCTACATGCAATTCTCACCTTAGACGGGCCCTCTCGGATGATCGGGTGGTATGAGGTGGTCCCTCAGTTCGCTGTTTCCACTCGCTTCTATCCGCGGCTACGTTTTCGCTACGCCAGACGCTCCTGTCTAGAGCGTCCACCGGGTTCACCTGTAGTGTCTTCAAATCCTTCTGTATGCAGTCCATCCATCGCCTCCACGGTCGCCCCTTTGTCTTTTTCCTTGCACCACTTGTTCCATGGTCGACTTCACTTTGTCGGTCTTCTCCATCCGCCGGACGTGTCCGTATCATCTCATTAGGATCTCTCTCTCTCTCTTTCCATAATAGGGGCCACTCCAAGCTCCTTGCTACTGAGTGCTTGCTAATGATAACAATTTTGAAAGCTAAACTCATTGAACTATCAAAATTAAATGCATATTAAAGAAAATCGTCTGAGTTGTATGCCACAAACATTTAGTGGTTTTCTTTGTCATTCTTCAAGTCGACAAGGTGAGATATTTAAAATTCTTAAATCTTAAGTTGAAATGCAGTTTACTTTAATTTGTCTGGAATGGATTATTTTCTGCCCAAAACTGTCAGGTGCTTCTAATGAGAAACTTCGTACGGAAGCTGAACGATCGTCGCCTTGTTATTTATTTTCAAACTAAAAATGACTTCTATTCTTTACCAGTAAAAAAGACATCGAATGTGAGGTTGAAAGTCGGAGAAATTTGCTTCCAAATCCATCGACGGCTTCATTGTTGAACTTCTTCAGTTTCAATGATCTTCAACCATCTCAATATACGAGGCAGTGAACTTTGGAAATGAATAAAGTCATGCAATCGCTTTTCATATCGTGCTTAGGATATGCAAGTAATTTGCGCATTTACTTTTCAGTAAAATGATGATCTCTTGCTTGTTGAAGAGAGAAAAGTCTCATATTATTATTTGTACCTCTTATGTCTGTGTATACGCGACTGTAGGGAAGTACTACAATAAGAAAATAATTTAGAGATCGTACATAACTGTCGTCAACCAAATGTCATTGATTTTTGCTCCTGTCCCTGTCATCAACTCATATCAACTTCGGTTCACCTTCTCACACCCACTTAATTAAGAGAATTCTCCGATTGTCAGCCCTGTGGAGACAACTTCCATCGGGTCTCGTAAATCGATCAAAATTGAGATATCATTTTTCGGTCTATAAGTCGAGTAATTGTCATAAAAGCATTTTTGAATTTGCAGAAGTTTGCAATTGATCCGTAAGAGGTACGGTGCATAGAGTAAGTATATTAGGCAGAGTAGCAACTCAGCATTTATTAAATCCCCAATGTGCATACATTTTCGATTTCATTAAATGAACTTGAGTTGAGACAATGCCAGATGTGAGACAATTTTTGCACTTCTGGAAAGGTGTACACGAATTTGACTAATTATGATAGTAATACAAAAGTAAGAAAAGTAATTCACAAATCATCCATGTCATGACAACCTTGGATGGTTTCTTAATTAGCCATTCGATGGGTTACTTTAGAGCTTAGCCTTATTATAATAAGATTATTTTCTTAAGCGTGATCATATCACAAACTACCTGCCACTGACTGAGCAAAACATCATAATTAACTTTATGTAAATGGGTCCATATTCGTATTCAGACTCAAGAAATGACGCCTTGTGAATCATAAAATCATGCCGTTGAGAATTGAATTAAAAACATGACACCTCAGCCAAGAAGCTCTCAATGAGATCTCAGCCCTTCTTTGAGGACTTGCAGGGACTTGCATTATATTGCAGTTCATGAATTTTCCTTGATCATCAGATTAATTTCCGATTATGTAAGATGCTTTCTAGCAAATATTCGTTCTGATTCATTCCTTGTGATATCCAACTTGTTTAATACTACTTATAAAGCGACTTTATCTCGGTAGTATAGAAACACAAGAATAATTTGCAAAAATCAGCTTTTTAAAAACTGTACTTAAAAACTTTTTTTGTACCGCAGGAACGTAATCTCCATAAAACACTGAATCTTTTCATATAAAAATTTCAGTGCATACAGATACCTTTTGAATCGCCACTCTACCTACTTATGGTGCGGTGTCACCTTTCTTGCATTATCTTCAGGTCAATTTTAGCTTGTCCCTATGGTTGTAGCCGCCAAGTAAGATTTCAAAACATTGATCTAATATATCTGATGAAGTTCATTTCTATGGCTGTTGACCGACAGGATTGATTATGACATGTATTGATGTATTTTTGATTCTCAGCATAATCGATTCACTGATTTAGGACTTTGTTTGGAAACTTACTCGTGTACCGGATTCTGTTTGGAGAATCTAAATATAGAAGCATGCTTGTGATCATACGCAGCTTGATTTCTGATTATACAAGCTTCTGGTTATAGTTTTATTAGACAAATTTTAACTACAATAACGAGCCACATCATGCAAATGTGCTTTATTGTTTCAGAATTCTTAGGTTATCCATTTTCTGAATGCATTTCTGATGGGTTGTGAAATGTATTAGAAAATTCCTATTTCTTTCGTCTTTTATTGCTCCTCTATTCTCAAGGCAATTTCTACGAGGTCAAAGATACAACTCTTCTTCTCATATTTCCTTCTCATCCATATTGTCATCCACAAAGCATTTGAAAGTTTACTTTGTGTTGTTGGTGCAGTTTTGTCACCCAAATTTTTGTCGACTTGTGCACGAGCGTCAACTGCAACAAGATTTTTTTGTCTTTGGTATCATTGAATGTTGATTAACCAGAATTCAATTTACGTAGCATACTGTTACAAATGCTTCAATATCATCAGTGATTTTTCAATAAATCCATCATTTTATTCACTGAAGTGGACTTTCATGGTAACATAGGTATATTGATTATTCTATTTTGAGTAGTAGAACCCCTCATTTTCCACTTATTTTTGCCATGGCAAAATTAATTTAACCGTGCCCGGTCCTATACCCCATGCGTGGAAAATTACCGCAGCCGAGTGATAAGCGTGCCCGATCAATCCCTTGTTGCTACGTTCTCGATGTACTACATGTTGATTCTGACAGCATCCAGCTCTATTCTATAGGTTTTACCACCCATGTATCCAGTAAGGAAATCATCAGTTATCATGACACGATCGATTGTCAATATTGGTCAAGCAGTTGTCCGATTAGTTCAATCAGCTGTGTTTACAAATGATCGTTTTATATTGACTGATTATTTCTTATGTGGATACATGTGTGGTAAAACTTATAATATTACCAGGACGGGTATGAAATTGATTTTGTGACAATGACTAAACTGTCTGACAATGAAACTATCTGCGAAGCTTTGCGGTTATCTCTATTGATTTAAATGGCATTTAGTTTACAGTATATGCATGCTCTATTCTAGACGGATAATTGAATTAACATGTATGAGAGCAGATTTACAAAATTCTTTTACTAAAACGAGGGTTGTGAATTTCTTAATCGTGTATGCTCACAGCTCATTTATTCTTTTTGTTAAATGATACAAAAACCTGGATTTTCGAAGAAAATACACAACATCAACTGACAGATTGGATGCTTGTGAATCCCTAGATTGAAATTTTAATTATTCTCAATTCAAAGCGATGCAAGCACTTAGACGTGCAACTACCCGGCTCGTTGTCAAGCAAGACAGTTTCTGTCAACTTTGTGAATTGTTTGAAGTCAACAAACACCCTCAGCTAACATGTATCTTGGAACTTGACACACCTCGTGTCAATATAGAAAAGGCTCGAAAAAGGAAACTTTGAATTAAAAAAAAATGAAACGCAGAATATTGCTGACTGCCTCTGTAAACATATCTCTCCCGAATGTGCGTAATCATCATCGGATACAATTTCACTTCCATTTAGAAACTCATTTTTTGATAAGTCCTCGCATGATGGTTTTTTCATTGTTTTTGCAGTTGACGCCAACTCCATAGCAACTTTCAACGGAGCAAGTTTTATCTCTATGTCTGTCCACAAGGAAGCAATGTACAGCATGCAAGAGTACATTTCACTAAACATCAAGACACGACAGAAAGATGGTTTTCTATTTTATACTGGTGAGTTGAATTTTCTATAATGTAAAAGCGTTGAAGTCCCACACTTTATAATATCAATCGATGAACAAGCATATTGAAAGTAGGGTTTACAATCTCGAGGCGTTTTCTCAATCCCGGGATTTTCGAGACTGGCTAATCGCAATCCCGGGATCCCGGGATCTCGATCGAGATTTATATATACTGTATAAATGTTAGATTCATATCGAATATCAGAATCTTAGATTTATATATACTGATGTTTTCAATCATTAAGTTTCAAGAAATATTTCAAAAGACGATACGTGCTTGTAAAATGTATATCTTTCAACGTGAACTAAACAAACATCTACAGTAGGTAAAACTAGTCAACTCGAAAAAATATTGGCGAAGTAAGGTAAGACACTGAATTGTGTTATCACTCATTCTCGACCGTAATTTCGTTAAGAACAAACCGGCCGCCGAGAATGACCTTTCGGATTCTACCGATGTTGGAGGTATCGATTCCGAGATCAATCGAGAGTTCTGTAACATAATTGGGTACTTCTATTCTTTCCCTCCACATTTTCCAACTTTTCCGAATTCATGAAATTTCATCAAACTAAGTCACATTTGATTTAGAATAGACTTGATCTGTCACTGAGTGACACTACAACACCACTGAGAAGTCTTACTTGAACCCTGGGATGAAGGATTGGTCCCTTGGATACTCAGTTAGAATACAAGGTACAGCTGTGATCATGAACTTCGTGTGATTGCTGTCTACAGACAAATGACGAGCAGTTGTCTAATCCTGATAAATAATAAGGCTGTAAATGCTCTACAAGTCAGATAAGAGGAATATTATAAACTCAGCGCTTTCGCGTAGTGAACTGTCTTTAGGAGCAAGAGAAGATCGTTGACGATGCAACACTCCCGGGCGTCAACAGAAGAAATGTGGGGGAAAAGAATAGAAGTGCCCATAATTGTTGCACACTGATTTGCACTAGCCGTGCTTGCAAGTGATTTACAAAACTCCGAGAACTTTTTTCTTGTTCTAACAATAAAGAATAGCTGCCAGATGTTTGTAGACTGAATAGCACCGACATGCATTTAGGCGCATAGATATCTGACAGTTAAACAACAGAGATTGATGCCTGTAGATGTCAGGTATTCAAAGTCGCTTCCATCAAACAATTTTTCTTTAAAATAACTTTAAAATCAACCTTTAGATAACTACAGTCAAGTGATGTTGAATAATTCCATGTTTGACTTAAAACTGACAGTTGTCGACAAGGAATGGTTGCTGTTGAGAAAAGCTGGCTGTTCTTGCTCTGATTAGCGCCGTTGATATAGTGGTAAACATGCATCTTGATGCACATTCGTTGAAATAGACATGGATATTCGACAATTAGCTGTTCAATGGACCATGGAGATAAGTAGCCACTATAAAAATAGTGAAAAGCTAATACTTTTTTACCATAGTCATAGACAATGACCTATTCAGGCAAAAGCAGTCAGTTGGAGTGTCGCAGAAGGGATTCTCAACAGTAACTGAGGCTATTGACGGCAAATGCCTTACAAATGCTTACATCAAGTTCTAACAATAGAAAACTTCGATCAGATATCGAAATTGTCAGATATCTAGTCACCGTCAAGGTACGGTAGCGCTGGAAGTAGGACGTCTTTGACTGCACATATTGCATCAGTCCTCCTTCATTTACAATTGAAGAATCCATGTGGTCACAAAGAGAAAACTGATGGTTTGCAAGTAATTTACTGTTACAACACTTGCTGATAGTGCATCTGCAAGTGATTTGCAGATCGAGTTCGAAGAAACGAAAACGACACTGTAGCAACATATGCAAAGTCAGTGTGCAACAATAAAATCTCTAGAACAAAAATGTAGCTTTGTGCAATACATAATAGTAGCACAAAAAATCGCACGCATTTCCACTTAGAAACACTTTTCAACGGCTGTAGGCCTATCATTAGGTTAGAACAGTCACACATGTGCAATTCTGAGCTTTCAAATGGTCACTCATGCCCCAACTTATCTCCCCCGGATGTCAATTTCTTGAGTCAATTTCTATTCTAGTCAACTGCAGATAAACAATGTATTTCTATGACCTGTATCTTGTCAATGCATTTTGTAAAGATTCACAGTAAGTTTAAGTTCTCTTTGAATACACCATCATTTTGATGAGGCAGCTTGCAGTATGCCGCCTAACAGCCATAATCTGCAGGTGTTTCAGCAGCTTGATTCTTCTTCCAATCAAGCAACAGTGTCAGGATTAGCGCCTGATATGACCATCACACACAGCCGGTTTCTTCCAACCTTCTGACTTAAGAGCGAAGGCTAGAAGTCATATTTGCGGCGGAAAACCTTCAAACTGGTGCTTGATTCGGCGGTTTTAGCCGATTTTTTAAAATTTATTTTCGGATTTTCAAGACAGAAATGGTGAAACTAGAGATATTTCATGAATTTTACTATTTTTACGTTAAGAACAACGTCGGACGCATGGGATTGCAACTTCTGGAGAAAATCGTTGGAAGCCAGTTATGGAACTACATTGATTCCGACAAACTTCTGCCCTGTTATCAGTCTGCTTATCGACGGGCTATTCTACTGAAACCACGCTTCTCAAAACAATGTCAGATCTACTTGAGTCGATGGACAATGGACAGATATCTCTCCTAGCAACCCTTGATCAGACTGCTGCCTTTGATAGTGTGGATCATCCCACTCTCCTACGTCGGCTTCGTTGTTCATTCGGAATATCTGGAGTGGTGAGTGACTGGTGCGAGTCCTTTCTTGACAACCGAAGTATCATAGTGAACCACAGATCCTCGGGTTCGGTTTCTCGACCTTATGCAGCTGGTGTGCCACAAGGATCCGTGTTAGGCCCACTATTGTTCTTGATCTACACAAGTGACATTGCTCCAATTGTAAATGGCTTTGGCCTCAATGTGCATCTTTGTGCGGACGATGTCTTAATTTAGGGATCGTGCAGCCCATCTCATACCTCGGAGCTACAGGACAGATTATCCAGATGCGTGAGTGAAGTTTCCTGTCTATCATCAAACCGGATCTTACTTAATGCATCGAAATCCAAGGTCATGTGGTGTGTCTCACCCAAGAAACGTAATAATTGGCATTCTCCTTCGGTGAACCTTTGTGACACGATGATATCTCCTTCAGCAGAAGTTCGGTGTTTGGGAGTTAGTATTGATAGTAATCTGTCTATGCAACGCAACATCTCAATAACGGTTTCTACTTGCTTCTTGGCTCTCAGACGGATAAAATCAATAAGAAATTTCTTGTCATTCAACTCAGCGAAGAGCTTAGTAAGCGCCTTGGTACTTACTCGACTGGACTATTGTGTGTCGTGTGGCCTTCCTGCATCAAGTTTGAGTCGTCAGCAAAGAGTCATCTCATCAACACAAGTGCTCGTCTTGTCTACAACTTGGACCGCCGATGACATACAAGTCCACTCCTTGGTCAGCTGAAGTGGCTTCCTATAGAAGGCCGAATTCAACGACGCTTGTGCACTTTGACTTATCAGTGCCTGCAAGGCATTGCACCATCTTACTTGTCTGACCTTCTACAAGATGTCACGATAAATCTCAATCGACGGAGATTACGGTCCGCTGAGACATCGACGTTGGAGGTGCAGAAGTGTCGACGGGTAACATTTGGCGGTAGAACATTTCGATGGCCGCCCCGAGGCTTTGGAATGATCTGCCTGCAGAAGTGAAGCTGGCTGACTGTTTTAGAAGTTTTAAAAGACTTTTAAATATATGTCTTTCGAATTAATTTTATCTTTTGTGAATCGGCCTTGAAATCGCTTGCGATAAAACGCCCTTATGTATTGAGTTCCGAAAATAAATAAATAAATAAACTAGTTATGGATTTCGGCAATTGGACGACGGGTGTGAACATGTTCTCTAGAAGTATTCGTAGGATACTTCCATGACCAAGAAATGGTATATATAGTCCAGCAAAAGTGCAACATTGGAATTTTGTGGGAAATGTGGCAATTCCCACGCTTTTTGTTTAAGATTTAGCGCTAAGATTTTAAATAGCTACTTTGACTGAGTTGCGCAAATTTTTATCGGACATACATGACCGCACTTAGAACCCTTTCAGTTATATTATTCATTGTTGGAAAAATCAAGTATTTGGTCTTATTTTCATTAGATGACAACGATTGATTTCGACTATATTCCATTAAAACCAATGAATAATGCTATCAATCAAGGCATTTTTCAAACTCTTTTCAGCAATATTCAAGAACATTGGACTCAAATACATGTATTAAGTCACATGTAAACTGCCAGCAGCTCTCAGCAGTCAGATTTGATTTTTGAAAACATATATATCTTGCTCTCCATAAATATGCTTTTTTATCTTCGTTTTTCCATGGCCAGAGTGTTCCATATAAATATTGTTATCGGAAGTTTGCATTTGGTGAACGGCACTGCGTCAATCAAAGTAATTTCCCATTCTGCAGCGCAGCTTCTGAATGATAAAATTTCACTTATGAATAAACTCCATTCAGTCATTCCCATTTGGTTGTTCTGCAATAAATAACAACATTTTGAATAATCGCTGATGCTGGAAAATAAATGTGGAACATCGAATGGCACGAATCACTTCTTAAGTCGACCAGTAGCGAATTATTCATGGATATCTCGCAGCTACTCGAGACTAGATCGACTTAATTAGTAGTCTCGGAATACGTCTTGAAACTGCATGTCAATCATTCGACGACACCAACTAGACAGCAGAGCAATCAATTGTTCGACGCTACAACTAGTCGGCAGAGTATTCAATGTTTCAACGCTACAACTAGACGGTAAACTATTCAATGGTTCAATCACAGAACCAGACAGGTCGTGTCTTCTTCTGTTTGACTAGAAGTTAGACATTGGAACATGTAGCGTTAATGAAATGGCACAATCTGCTGACATAATAACATAGCAATCGAACTGTCGAACCATGAGCCACCAGTTCAACATTAAACACGTCAAATTGTGCGAAGTTTCAGTGACTTGTTATCAACCGGATCACACAGCAAAGAGACACAGACGATGTTAAGTTCTACATAGAAGTTTGTGAATGTTTTTCGTGCTCCTTCTAACTTTTTTAATAATGATCGGAAAGACCAACATTATCGAGAAAACTATTGCGCAATGATCTGAATTCTACGAATCAGAAGGAATCTTGATGATCGGTGCATTTTGAAGGAATTCAGAGCAATCCGCAAGCGACGCACGACTATTTTTTCAATCTCTGTAAGGCATTGAAAATTTATTTTTGCCCACTTAGTAAGCTCTTCCATGTGCCATCGTTTTTAATCAGTTTGCACTTCTAAGAAAGTGACACGATTAAACAATCTAATTCTGTGGTGTCAATGCTACAACTAGTCGGCAGAGTAATGAAATTGTTCAGCGCTTCAAATTGACGGCAGAGCAATCAAACGTTCCACACTACGGGAACTACTAGCATGTCGATTGTTCGATGACACGGGCAAGACGACAAAGTGGTCAATTGTTCGACGCTGCCAACAAGAAGGCAGAGCATTTATTGTTTGACGTCGTTGAGGTCAGCTGCCTCTTCGCGTGGATGTTGAGATGAGACCAGTCATAAAAAGAAGTGCAGCGGAAAGTTCGGCGTTTATGCTTGAGCTATGAATTTAAGCGGCGTGGCGAAGGTGCAACACTGTAATCCAGTATAATGTCGAACAGTAAAAATACGATGTACAGTATAGTCCACGAAAATTCTTCACGGACCGTATGTTTGGGACTCCTGTGTAGGAAAAGACCTTTTGCAAAAAATATCTTCTAAGAAGATTTTTATAGCGACTTGTTGTATAAAATAAAAATCTTAATTTTCATATATCATTCTCTTCAAGAAGAAAAAATTCATAATCAGTTCTGTAGTTAACCCCGTTCCTACCGTCTATGAATCTATCATGACCGCTGAAATCTGTCATTTCATTCTGTTCCGGTGTTACTTGTCCTCTGCCATATCTGTCGATCGCCACCGATAGCCAAGATTTTACATTCTTACATTAGCCAACAATAACCACTATTGGAAAGATAAATATTGTGCAGTGTCCATGAACTTGTAGTGATGAAATCAGCGGGGGGTAAATGCAGCGGCGATAATCCGAGGGATAAATTAAGTAATCACAACAGATATCAAGCAGCCGTAATATGGAACGATAAAAAGATCGCAATTGTAGGATCTTGAATTACATAATCTCAGGCATTTTCAATCGCATGAACAAATTGAAGTATTCATACACTCGGCAAAATATTGGTTCCATTAAAATAATCATGGACTCTTGTTTTTCACTCTGCATCCGATAAGACAAATTTTTGGAAAGTCATCTTCGAATTCCGTTTCTGTATCTGGGTTTGTAAATCACTCAAAAATCGTACACGCCTATAAATACAGAAGAGCACTGTAAACCGTAAATATCCGTTAAAATTAATAGCTAAAATTAATTTCAGGGTTTTTTTTACAGTTTGAACTAATTGTAAATATCCGTGAAAATAGACATTTGTATTGTCTGATATGAACGTATTTTAACTGTTGCATCATCACTCATCACGTTATGACGTCATCATTTTAGCAGATATTTACGTATATTTTCTGTCAAGCTTAACGGCTATTTTAGTTTTTGACGGTGCACAGTTTACAGTGTGGTAGTATACCGTATGAAGAAGATGTACTGTCGTTTTCAATTTGAAGCAAGATTTAGAGATTTCTCTTTATCACCATTTTCAATGCAGTGATGAATTTATATTTATGAACCTTATTATTCAATGTTAGTGATATCTTACAAATTCTAATGCTGAATGTCATTAGCCCACTAGGCATATAGTCGATCAGTAATGTCATGAGAAATGTCCAATTTATTCTAAATGACATGTATTTTTGAAGATTTGTATTAAATGACGTTGAAAGAGGGATGATGCTTGTTCAGGCAGATTGTAAACAACTCTCTATTGATTCTGCGCAGGCATAGTTACAAGCACGAGTTGAGATTTCCAAGTTAGGGTGCTTCTCTCCCTCTTCTATGATGCCACCAAATATCAGATTAAAGAACAGATACTTCAGCAGACACTTCGGGTCCAGAACCTTTTTCAACGCATAAATGGAGGCTAGACCCTGTAAAGTACAAGTGTTCGTAGGATAAAATCTAAAACAAAAATGATGAACATAGTCGGATTTCTATGGTGGAAAGGTACTATGAAAAGAGTCAGTAGCTCTAGACACAGGCCATTTGGCAGATCCATGTTATGGTTAGTCACTGATCTGAACAATGTCATTCTCAATCCACTGCAGTACTAAAAAGATCACTTTGTTCTTAGTATCTAGACATAATACATTAGTAGGCCTACCTATACAAGTCAACACAAATGTCTGTATTTTTTGAAATAAAAATTAAGCGGAGTATGAAAAGCAGTACTCCGCCATGTTTATCAGCAATATCCATATTTACCACCTTGTAATGTTCATAATAGACTGTTCAGGTAACGGTGCGCAACAACTCTCATCAGCGCATTGAATACTTCGCCAATTGCACTTTGATTGTATATTTCGTGTTCAAGTCGTGCATAATCTCAATTCCATTTCTTTGATATAGAAATGCAACATGAAGCTGAAACATGAAAAATAGCATAGACATCGATATCCTGCCTTTGCCACGTACAAGAAATAGTGATAGAAAACTTTGATGAACTTTGATTTTGGAATTTGATGAGAGTTTCCACAGCTTTGGTCAGCTGTGAATTGTAGGCCTAGTCCCAATTTTCTAGAGAAGATTTTATTCGTGAGAATTATGATACATCTCTACTCCTGATATCAATTGGCGAGATCAAATAGTCGCTATCACATGTTTGCGTGCAGTCCCATATCTTGAAAGACTGGTTTTCCAGATGTACATTAATATCAAGACGTATGCATATTAACTTGTCATTAGAATGCTTAAATTTCATCATTGATTCCAGATTTTAATAGCAGATAGTTGATTGATGTATTTCACATGTCCATTTACACCTTCACACCGTAGACGTTATTTGTAGTTTGTCGGTTAAGCTCTCACGTAAAGTGGAAAACCACAGTCCGCTGAATCAATACAGGCGCAGAATTTAAAAGCCACATGCCATCATATCTAGTTTTATAAATGCAGGACTATGAGGCTTTATGTAATATGAACGCAATACGCGCGCTTAGGCTGTTGAAATCTAGCGATCTCTTTAGGAAATGACCTAAAATGACCGAAAAATAAAATATTGATGAGGACTATTTACGCAAATATGACTCGGTCAATAATAAGATAATTGAGCTTCGTGTGTGATACATTTGCAAATTCTCGAGCTTTTTTATCGAGATTTCATCTGTGAATGTCAGAAATTATGGATTAACGAGGTAAACATGTCTTTCATTCAACATTCATTCTGGTTTGCAATATTTTGTTATAATTATCTATTTAAACTTGTGAGAAACACAAATCATCAAAAGAAAAACATGTGGACACTTAGCTGTCGCATGGGCATCAGACCAAAACATATGGCATCATATTTTGAAAAATGTCATTTTTTACTACTTCTTCCTTATTCCTTAGTTTTCAGATGAATGATCCTAAGACGCGTTCGGTAACCTAAACCATTCCGCGGGCCAATAGATCAAGTTTAGCCGTCTCCAGGGCCGCAGCCGCTAGGAGTAGCTGATCAATACATTTTGGAACCTCTTTACAAATTTAGAGAAGCCATGAAAAGGCTCAAAACTTCAATTTATTATGTTGTTAACGATTATCAACAAAGGTCTGTCGTGGTGCATTGAATATCTAGAGAGAATGACAACTACTAAGTCAATAAATGACAGCAACACCCTTGATTCCCCTCCCGCACTCACCTGACCTAGGAATCGAACCGAAGTCTGCGGCGGAGACGAGCTCGCACCGTCTTCACTAGGCCACGCTGACGGTTCAGAAGGAATGTGAGTGAAGGCAGAAGTCCTTCAACTTCCACGACAGACCTTTGTTGTCAATCTACACTGACGAAGTTGAATGACATGCTGACATGCTGTCTCGCTACAATATGAATGCTGGCAGCATTCTGTCAATAATAGTAGGACAATATGCTGTCGATATCACTTAAAGGGAGATGACTTCTGCCTTCACTTGCATTCCTTTAGAACCGTCAGCGTGGCCTAGTGAAGAAGGTGCGAGCTCGTCTCCACCGTGGACTCCGGTTCGATTCCTGTGTCAGGCGAGTGCGGTAGAGGATGCACAAATAATTGGGCACAAATCTCGTTTTAATATATATTTAAAAAATTTTCAACTTCCTTATCATTACGTTTCGATGCAAAGTAGGTACGAAGCAAGCTTGAACAGATGGTAACTTTCACTAGATTAAGGTCAGTAACCGACTGTATGAGCGAATGAAAGATAGTAGCGCTAATCAATTTCTGAGAGTCTAAATAAATTACCAAAACAGATCTAAAATCGAATTTCCTGATCTGTGTTATGCATGAAGACTGGTTATTGATGGCATGTATTGAACGGGAACTTTTTGATGATCGTCGAGGTCATCAAACTCATGCATGTATATTTCAGGAAATTCCCTTCGTCAAAGGACCATGACCCGCTGACAATCCATCATTGATTACAGTTTCTCCCAGAATGATCAGAGAAAAGTCACATAATTGATTATATCCGTTGCAGAATAATGAGACTTCGTGGTGGTAAATGAGTTGATGTGAATATTTTGATAGAGAATATGTGAAAAAAAGGAACTATTTGGGAGTAACATGGTTGTAAATCATTAACTCATGTCATAATAAAATGAGTAAGAATGACGTGTTTGTACTTGTCATTACATGTACTTTCTCTGACTAAATGTGAGATGTAATTTACATGCACGCAGCCTGCTGTGTAGTTGCTTGGTAAAAGTGAGCTCTGTGATAGTAGGTATTTGTGAGCTGATAACTAGGAACTGTTGATAACTAATCTTTTTTAATAATTTGCCTTAACTAATCTTCGTACTGTTAATAGGAATTCGAAATTTTAAATCACCAACTTTTTTTAAACATATTGAAATTTTTCTGAATTTTGGTTAGGAATATCCTTAATAATTTTAATTTATAAGCCGAATGTTTTGAAATTGATCAGACACAGAAGTGCTACTTACGGGCACTGTGGCCTTGCGGTAGATTGTTTCGCTCCGGGTCAGGGAGACCTGAGGTCAAACCTTGGTCGGATCAAACCTTGGATTTCTAAAAAAGGTGCATTCTGCATTTTTGCTAAATACTTAGCACGAAAGAACGAGAATGGGATAGATGGATTCGGCCACGTCGAAGGGAGGCGTGTCGCCTAATGTGCTTCCGATTATAAATAAGGCAGGGATTGCAATTCTCAGCGAATTTCGTAATTTCCGAAAATTAGCCAAAGGTTCTGTTGGGTCTGGTAATTAGCTCAAAAATTTAATAGTAGCATCAAGCTATAAATTTTAGCACGGAAAATCGCAGATATAGTCAACTAAACAGCTACATGTACATGCGTGATTCTATTTCTTCTATGGAAGAGGCCCTAACTAGTTGTTTTTATGCTTATGATTGGAAAGAGTGAGGAGAATTTTATGATGTTGTTATCATTATTCTTGAATGCTTGTACAAACTTTTTTGACTGCTATCCGGGAATCATCTTTAGGTGCAAACGAATCTAATGTCCGGTCAATTCTCCTCTTGCTACTGATGAAGATATGTAACTCATTACAACCTGTTCAAATCTACATTGTATCATGCCATATCTCCTCATTGTAAATATCATTTTCAAACTAATTATTTAAACTCCTGCTAACATCAATACATTGTTTTGTACCTGAAAATGATTGCCGCATAGCAGTCGAAAAAGTTTGTACATGTATATAACAAAAATGATAATAACATCAAAAAATACTCCTGACTCCTTCCAACTATAAACATATCTATTTCCTCTGATTTGTACGCAGGCTGCTTCAGACACAGACCCCCTCGATGTCAGTTGATAAGTTGAAAGGAACTTCAATATGATAAGATACCTCATGGCAAGTGTTCGCAACTTCTTCCAGAAAACAACTTGAAATGCGTTATCAATGTGATTCACCCTTATCAACTTCTTTTTATATCTCCTGAAATAAGTCAGCTAGAAGTTTAATTTTTGTACATGTATAATTGTTCATGTAATGTGCATGTAGGCCTACATATACATCTGTAGTATGCATGTGCATATGTAATGGGAATGATGTGTCGTGATATTTTGTAGCTACACCAAAAGTCATGGTGACGAATAGTGGACGGAAGTGTGACAAATTAATAGGATATATACATGTAACACTGTATAGATATACTTGATTAAAAGTTTGCAGAAATACTTTAGTTATGATGAACAATTTCTTAAGAGTCAAAAAATATAAATAAAATCATAAGAAATGAAAAATAATTGAAAATTAACATTTTTGGTTTAAAGGTCTTCGAATCATGCAAAATGGGCACTACCATTCGAAAGAGGAGTAACCGAATGTGGAGTAACCCAATTTTCAAAAAGTTTTATCCATCGGAACATGGAAAATTTGATGGGGGCTTCGGTTATGTGACGCTAAAAATCGCCCGGTCCTGACAGGGTTACGATAAAGTTTACATAATGATGTTGTTGTTCTTCTTGTATAAAGAAGTGATGTAAGTTAGTGAAGTTCAAAAGAATTACATATGTTTGACTCAAAGTAGCTTTTATTTTAGGGTTGTATTTCCTGATAGGGGCACTTAATATCTTATTCGGCAAAAGCGTGATATCCATTGCAAATGTACTTCTTTTTATAATCCGAGTGTGTCTGTGTGTGTGCTGTTATTTCCAATCCAATGTAGTATTTTACTTAATTTTACTTGCTTTTTCTTACAAGATTGAAAATCAGATAAAGTCTGTCATTTTGATGAAAAGCAAAGAAAATATAATATTTGACGGAGGCCTAACTTTTAGGAGCTTTACGTTTCTGAGTCCTCATAAGGATGCAGTACATACAGACTTACATAAATCATCCAGAATCTAATTATTTCTGTGAGCATGAATAATTATCATCTTTGCATGAGAGCAGAATGTGTTAGTCCTAATTTATCCACATGAAATCACGTGATCAATTATTTGATTAGCAAGTTCATTATCCACACTCACTCTTTCTTAGAAATATACAGAAATAGCTCAATTCGCGTTTACTGACATATAAAGCACGTATACTTGTCTTGTGACTTTATTTGGGATTTCTCGCTTTAGTCGTTATCATCGGGCGTGTCTGCTAATCTAGGCATAAATAGGAGCACAGAATTATTATCATGCACACATCGATATAATAAGGTGGAGCTGTGAAATATCTTTCAAATGGATGTGTGCATCATTTGCTGGTTGGATGTGATTGTGTGGGAGGCGTGGCGGTAGTTTTTCGAAAGTAAATGTTTGAAAACAAATTTGGTCCATCTGTTTATAATCACATCTATTAATAGATTTCCAAATCTGTGAAATGGCTGGATGGTAGGCCAATATGCATTTAGTTGTTGATAAACTTGCATGAACATAGCAGTATTGCAGGCAAGGTTAACAAGCTGAGTGAACCGATTTTGTAGCTACGTTGCTTGATGGAAAGGTAATTGTTATTCTCTAGGTAGAATTATACTTTTTATGATGATGCCGACCTCCAATGTAATTCATGTCTATTCTGAAAAGTCAATATTGCATCTGCCAACTCACAAATAAAGGGAAAGCATGTCAGTGTATATTGCAGATATGAATTATTTATTTGCTTGAACAATAGATCGTATGAAACATCTTTTGTAATGATGCGGTGAACATAATCTCTGCACTTTCTCCGTTGAAAGCGGAAAATTTGAAATCTGGCAAAAAGATTTAGTGAAAATTGCTTGCATTTCAAAAGTATGTGAGGCACGTCGCCGTTCGCTCATGAGCAATGATTCTGTAGTGCGAATGCTCCATATCGATGTAAGACAACAACGAGTGCAAAATACATGAAACTAAAAAGGATTCATTATGTTTTCTTAGATGATTTGTGATAAATAAATTATCAATCTCTAATTATAATAAATAATAATGGAATCGGGCAATTCAAGGCGAAATCATCAGTAGACCGTGATTTATGTTCAAACGCAGATAAGAATGCTTTAGGTCAAGGACGCAACTCACAGAGTTAATTAGAAAACCTGTAGTGATGGACGCAGTTAAAATATAGTTTCCGGTTAACCGACTTTTCAAAGTTTTGTGGTGATGTTAAATGCATAACTTATTTGGCTTGTGCCTATTGACCTATATGTGCATCTATAGACAAATACATCAGCGCACTTGTCATGATGTGCTTGCTTGCATTTGATGCAACTCATTCCAGAATTCTGATTGAATGTTTTAATTAATGTTTCAATAAATGTTGTTCCCACCAAAATATTTAATTAATTGAAATCGACATTTGCTGAAAACGTTCAAGCTGGCTGTTTTAGTATGCGTTTGAGTATAACAGACAAAACTTCCATTAAGCACTATTTTCATACATTTGCTTTTGCTGCTAGGACTTGCATAATGTTAAGAACAACTGATGACTTGTGCAAATTGTTTGAAACTAGTCTGGAGCTGTCTTCAGGCCATTTCCTATCATGTATGTGATCGGTGATACATGCTAAAATGTGGCAAAATGTGTGGCTTGTGTTTGCCGACAATTAGTAGACTTGCCAAATCTGAATGTGTGTAGCTTCATAGATAAATGTTCATAATCATGATAAGAAATGACTTGAAGACATTCCATGCCAAAAATTATGACTCTAGGCTTAGTACTTTCCAGTTGATATAGTTGATATATACTTTCCATAGAAAATCTCATTTTTGTGAAAAACTGCAATATGCCTCTAATTGTATTAACATGTGGTTTTCTTTGATCCCCTCTAACAAGAAGAGGAACTAGGTTGAACTCGGCAGACGTGCAGATTCGTAGAAGGCAAGGGTTGTATATCATTCTGTGAAAGTCTCATTTTCAGTCTCGTTCCCTGCAGAGACTCGCTTTGACTGCCGGACTATTGAACGTTCTTGCAACAGGTTATTGACTTCGCTACACCCACCAAACAGCACAGTATTCTGCGTTTATAATTACTTGTAGACTTTATATTATAGGGCTTAGGGGCTTATTCTATTGTTCCACCTTGCCATCTCAACGGGGGCCTCACTCAATTCTAACAAAAGCGTGTTCATACTCATACCGTCGATCATGGGATGGATTCGACCAATGTAAGGATAGGATAGTTATCCTGTCCTCATCATGTTTTCCGAGTATTGTAAGTCGACGAATTAAGAGAGGAGAATGCTGTATACTTATTAAGTAATAAAGCAGTCATCATAGCATATACTGAAGGCTTATAAATAAATGCGGACGGGGAGGGGGGGGGGGGGGGGCGAAATCCGGACACCACCTGACACGACAGTAACGAAAATAGTCAATTTTCTGTGGACGTCCTTTATGGATGGCCCCTTAGTTAGCCGAGAAGGCATCAGATTTCCAAAGATTCTGAGAAAAGAACATACAAAGTATAAGTCAATAATTGTGTAACTGATTGTAAAATTGATTTAATCTTTCATGATACAATTGAAGTTCAAAACAGTGCACAATTTCCTCACGAATTTTATTGCAGCACAGCTCAATAGTAAAGCGCCAACATCGTCTGACTTACCGTCTGGTTGGCGTAAAGCAATAGAATCCAGACTCAAGCTAATGTCTCCTATTCCATTAGTGTCCTTCCACCATTGACTGGTTATCCATCACTTGTCAAATTACCAAATTACTGTTTCCATGAGTCGTCAGCGCTTTTTATTATCATAATCAGTTACGGACAATAGCTAGTTCTCCAGATACAGAAACTCCATCCCATGAACTTTCAGCTTTTCAGAATTGATGTTCAGTTGTGGTTTCAAGTACAACTCAGGAAAGGTCATTTCATGGCTTTCTGACTTCATTTAACTGACAAGAGCAATTCTATGCAGTTATAAGAAGATGCGCGTTCAAAATAAAGTTCGTTGTCTCAGGCAAATAACGGAGATGCATTTATGCCACACAAATAGTGAGCAGGACAGACAAGTCAAATTTGGAAAAACGCCAGAGGAATATACGACTCTATGTATCGTATGATGCAGTTTAATACGCAGGTATAAAAGTATGTATCACTCCAAAATCATGGCATGAATATCTCACTGTAATTCTTTGAACAGAAGCCGCCGTTGAAGGAGAGACACTCTTATGTGGGAAATATATAACGAGAGACGCATATCAAAACTAGCGATAGATTAAGTTTGTAAATTTTATTCGATACAAGATACAAATGCATGGATACTGAAGAGCAAGTTTGTCTATTAATCATGACTATGCACATCTCTCTATCGATGTCTGTAGATATGACAAAAACAAGTAAGTCTTATTCGAAACAATTGATTCTTTTGCCAAATAAGACTTAGCATTTAGCTAACTGAGAAGTTATCTTCATAAGGTCATGACTTCAAAGAAGTATTTAGGAAAGTGAAAACACGAAAGCGCAACTTATATAAACATTTATCTATTTCCAAACTTGTCCCATTATTATTCCAGGGTAATCATAATGATGGAATTTGAATTTTCTAAATATAAGTCCTAAATATTTAATTTAATAGATTATAAAAGCATGTATATTTACGGATCTAGTCTCTTTGTTCGACACGCTCATTTATTCGAAAAAATTGATCATCGGATATCAATGCATTGCTTTTCTATGACATACATGTAGATCATTTATGGCATAAATCATGGGCATCTCAAACATTGAGATCTATCTATGCGCATAGAAAGATGTCCAGTATTGTCTTAGTATTGTCTTATTAGTATTTGTTAATATATCATAGTAGTATTTTATTATAAAATTTTAATAACTAATAATTAATAATAATACTTAATAATATATTATAATAACTAATAACTAATAATCATTATTAACTTTTTTTAATTAGTATTTATTATATCAGTATTGTCTTAGTCTCAGTATGGTTTTAGCGAAATACCCCCTGAGGAAGAGTGAACGCTTGAAACGCGTAGGGGTTGTACATATCTTTTAATTAACTATTTTAATCCGGTCAATAAATTTCAAGGAGAGACGAAAGCTGTTTTTAGCATCAACTGAAGTATGTCCGGTATTCATTATCAATATAGAGGCTCAAATCAAAATTTGAATGGGAAGTGTTAGATAACATAATTTGCGATATTCATTAGTTTGCCTCCGTAATTTGATAAGATGGAGAGAGTTTCAAGAAACGAAAACATCAAAAGATGAACCTCTGCTTATTTGTCTGTAATGAATATGCCTACATTATTGACAGAAAGAGGAACGAGAAATCCCGTTGGAAATGTACTGAAGTTAATTCAAAAAAGTGCAAAACATATGAGCATAACTACAACTGTGTCGAACAAATGACCGTGTCGAACAAATGAACCTGTCGAGCAAAACGACCATCCCCATATTTACAGTACATGTACAATGTACAAAGTTAGCATAATTTCGCCTTATTCTAATAGCTAAGACTAATGTACATTATCCTTTAAAAACAGCTATTCTTTTTTGAGGAAAATTGTTATTTTGTATTATTCTTATACAATATTTACGTTTCATTATTTGCGAATGAATTAAGGAGGCAGAAGAATTTACCATAATGTGTTTTTCGAAAAGATTTAAGACGATCTTTGAAATAAGAATATTCAAGTTTCATGAGGCATTTCACATTATTGAATTATATAAAAATTTCGAGGCAAGTGTTAATCTTATGGCATCGTTCAATATAGCCAGAGTAATGCGATGAACCGAATGTTGACAGAATAATAGTAAATATGACTTTCCTGTGCTCAGCAAAGATGCAACAGGTGAATATTGATGCACAATGCTACCTGTCATTAAGGTTGGCCTAAAACATGGGTCAAAACCCAAGTTTCAATTAATGAGTGGAATCAAGTAAACGAAGTACATTCTTTGTATTTTGTGCTGCTTGTCAGCTACTAAATGAAATGAATTTCACTGCTAAACCAACCTATAAAAAACTAACATTTCTTCCCAAATGAAGACGGTTTGGCATTCTTGGTTACCAGGCGTAATGCTAAAGATGTCTGATTGATCAGACGAAAGGTGCCTCGCAAAAATTGTAGTTTGCAATTTCTTGGGTGGCACTGTCCGAAAATAAGAATAAATATATACAATGCTCACCTTGAACGAATAAAAGCATTGAAAATTGCCACAAAGTTAATGTATTTTCAGACATTTTCAAAAAAAGGCAATAATTTTTTCTCAGGTAGAGAGGAATCCACAGCAGAGCCTGAACACAACCGCATCATCAACCACATGGTATCAACAAAGCAAAACTTGAAATGAAAATAAAATTGAAATCGATCACGTAGAATTCAGATAAAAATCGGATAAACAATTATCGATGACATTGATTTTAACTCTTGCTCTCAACTGTCAGCTCTTCTACTGGAAATTTGGTGTTATTCATGATACAATACTATGAAAATTATTTGATCTGCAATTGAGTATGCTTTATTAACATATTTATGCGACTAGAAGAAAGAGAAGCATCTGGTAGGCACCATACAGGTTTGGTAGGCACTACCAAACGGTAAAAAAGCTACCAAATGAAAAGCATTAAAACATTTGGTAGCAAGCATTTCATCGGTTTGGCAGTGTAGGGTTTACAGTGTAGGCCAAAATTCTTATTTTATGATAGTTTCATCACAGTATTGATGTATCGACAGTAGGTCGTAAAAATAAGGGCCTAGTGATTATTAATGTCTTAGTAGTCTATGGATAGCAACATGCCTACAGTCTGTAACTCCATTGTGTTCCATGCCTCAATAATTGAGAACGTGAACTCATGTGCTAGAGTCTGAATTCTGAATTTATGCTGATAAGCTGACTAATTGAAGATTTTTGAGTTAAATGATGATTGAATTACACATTGCTGATAACAAAGTAATTGTTTTCATTCATCATTCAGAAAAATTGACTGACTAAAATAGAATGCATTGCTCCGTTGTGAGTGCATGGTTAAATATATTTACAATGCGAAATTGGAATAAATTCATTTTCATATAAATGCCGGCTGCCGCAGACATTTTAGGGGTGTGAAGATATAAAATATATGAAATATATAAAAATTCAATATGCACAAATGCAACAAAATACATGTAAGCTCACAGCAAATAAAACATGTGCGAACATTCAATGCTCGGTATTGTCAATGTCAAAATGAAATAGCTAATAACCACAAGTATTAGTTCTTTGAGATATTCCGTGAATTGAGTGGAATTTGGATAAAAAAATCAGAACCTCATGGTCTTATCATGTGGTTCTCCCAGGATTCAAATCAAAATATTAATTTTTATAACTTGATTTACATATTTACGGCATTAATAGAAAACCCAAGTTTTGTAGGCCCTATCATTTACCTAAGGGCCAACCATGCTGTCACCATTTATTAAATCAGTTCATATTCAACCAATCATTTGTCTGTCCAGTGTCCTTCTCATGACTTAAATCCTCCAAGCGTTCCTATGAATTTTGTGTTTGAACTGCACTCACGGATGTCCAACCATGTGCTGCTGCAATATTCTCATGAAATATTTATACCTGAAAATTGCTACGATTCTGACCTTAAAAGATGATTAGTTAGAAAATAAAAGGAAAAAACAAATGGCAGCAATTAATTAAATGCTGACGGATGCTGCAGCACGTTTTGTTTCATCCTCTGCCTCAGTCATAGAGGCACCGCACTATAGTTCTGAATGCACCCTAGACAGACCCGGCCATGTACTGTAGCGCGGCTAACTATGGTGTCATGTATCTTTGGCATTGAATACAGAAATTATTAATTATTTTTGCATTATGCAAATGAGGTTGCTCATCATGACTTAAATGCTGATACCATCCTTTTAGAAAAAAAAATCATCGAGGAACTGATAGAAACAGTTCGATAATGACGTTTTAGCTGAAAATAATGATTGAAATTGGTCCGGGTTTTCAGGAAAGAGACAATTTCAGGGAAAAACAGCCTCATAGACCAAATTCAACTTGGCACCACTTGTTGTTAACCCAAGCAATTTCTTATTTCCCATTTCCGTGTTTTTGGCAGCAAATTTTAAAACAAACGGCCAATTTTACTCTAGGTTTTCAACATAAAAATTCAATATGCATTGTTACAATCATTCTATGCAAATTCAAAAACAACGTGAATGATGACTTCAGCTGTCAAATTCCCTAGAGTTAATGAAAGGTATTTTAATAATTATGTGAAAAATCACGAATTTTAGTACAATAGTAAAGAAGATCTTATTGAATGAGGAGCACAAACTCTAGTCGAGCAACACAAGAAAGAGACTGTATTTAACATTCATACAGTGGAAATTCTGCTTTTTAATTTTCAGGTACCGTTTTCTTATAATTATTTCTTTGAGTTATTCATTTTATTACATTGCATTACAGAAATAGATTGTAGGATTCATCATTCTTCCTTACATGAAGCGTTGTATGATATAAATTGCCAGGAAACACTCCAGGTTAAGTACAGAAGTAATGAAGAATTTGTCTGTCTTAGGCTGAAGATCTCCACTGACTTTCCAATCTATTTCGACATTCCAACCGAAGGAATTTGTCAATACAACGAAGGCAGTCGGCAAATAAATAATTCAATATTATATATGAAGTGTCGATATATGCGCTAGACGATATTATCAACTCAGATATTGAACAGATTTGAACCTTGTCTAAAACTTCATACAATACTTGATGGTTTAAAAAAAAAACCGCCAATGGTTATTCTGAAATTTATGTTTGACAATTTGTGCCACTCAGACATTATGTATATTCCAGCGGCGATTATTGTCTCTCATTCCTAGGTAAACACCTAAACCTATTAAACTAGAATCAATAAGCAAACGGCATGTCCAACTATTATGTAATTGTCGGTGTCAAGTCACTTCGACCCCATAAATTAAGTCTTCTTAATTGACCCTATATAATGGGGTTATCAGATCCACGCTTCTGCATAGTGCGTAATTGGCTACAGATATAGATAAATTGATGTGCTTTGTTCAATTTCCTGCCTATTAGCTGGCTGTTACAAGCTCCATCTGTCTGTTTCTTCGATTTTAACATCTATCAAAGATTTTGAATTCTGCGTGTTGTGGGTTATTTTTCCTAATGGATATTTCGACTGTAATTTGCATTCATTAGTTAAAGCATGGCTCGCAGGGGTCTATTCTGCCTATCTGAAGTGGATTCACTCAGTGATAATCAATTTAAGGGTAATAATAAATTTATGGGGTCGAAATGTCAGGGGGTCGAAGTGACTAGTAACCTATTTGTCCGCCTTTTATCCTATCGCTTTAAAATGCATACGAATATATGCAGCATCCGTACACTTCTACAGCACTTTCTGTCTGACCAACAAACTCATCGGTTTTATACAAAACTTGCAATTCAGTACGAAATTTGTTTGGCAAAACATGCATGATCTTTATCAATTGTACAAAACAAACCATTAGGAGATATGACAGATATAGCATTCCCGTAGCACTGGGTAATGTTTGAGAGGAATACTTACCCTGACGTCCGCCAGCTCGAGATATATACATTGATGACGTTTATCAACGAACGATGTTTCCATGCCAACACATAATCACATCATATGTGTGTTTATCTTCTTGATATTAAATCTTCTTTCACCACGTAGATTTCGCCACTTTATGAGGTGTTAGTAATAATTAGCTTCAAATATAGTAGTACAAATGCTAATAGTTACCTAGAATAAGAATTAAATTTCTAAAATTTACTTTAAGGACGAATTGCTCTATCATATTGGGAATGAAACGGTAAAATTTGGTTCAACATGATAATTTGACAATAAACACTATTTACCTTAATTACCCTAAGAAATCGCCACTGGTATATTCTATGATCTCAGAAAGGCAAGAAATGCGAAGCGGGCTAGGGTTTCTACGGTTTTCTTGCCCGCTAGGGTCTTGGCGAATGTATGAAGAATGTCATGCTTCTATGAAAAATCATTTTGCCCTGCTAAATCTATGTTAGTTATTTGCGCAATTTGTGCATGATTGTCTCTATAGCATTAATTCCACGAGTTTGGGATACTTCCGTACCCGTCAAGATGCAATCACATCCGTGGGTCCTCCATCACATGTCCATCACGCACGCATGTGACCTTTGCATTTGCTGTATGGTCAAGACAACTGAAACTTTGGGCTTTTCATCATTTACGATTGTATTTTCAATATATTTTGGCTTACAATAAAGGAACTACAAGAAAAATTCGATTTCGAAAAAGGCTTTTAAAAGACATAAATCATCAAGTGATAAGATGCCTATTTCTTGGCTTATTTTAACCGATTAGTGTATCGCTTCCTTTTGGACGATTTTATCTTAAACCTATCCGGTAAAGCGCTTTACTGATTTAGTATTTTTGTACCATCGACCTTTTCAACCAACGACTCCGCCTCTTTAAGCGTCTCAGGCCAACTATCTCTCGTAAGAATCATGTGGATTAATGTCTGGGAAACAAGATGCGAGGAATTATTTGATGTTTATCTATTCATTGCGTAATTTAGTTTTTAAATGTTCGTGATTGATGTTACGGTAAACGATAATGCATCTTCAACATTCTTATCTCTGATTTTGCACAATGCTATCTTCCAAGCAATTTCATTCTCATTTCAATAGCAGTAATCATTGTTACTTTAAGAGCTTGGGTTCGGTTCACGTTTGTTTACTCCGAATTAGCAAATCGGTAGGTTTTCATGGATGGCATGGGAAACTTTGTAAGTTTGTTATCTCATAAACTTCACATTATTATCTTGAGTCTTGTATACGACAGTTGCATCCTGAATACCTACCTGTTCTACGGATCGGTACATCGAGAGAATAGTTTGCCTGTCGATTATGTGATTGCTGTTTATGAGACAAAAGCAAAGTGCAATCGTGAAAGGTTTAGCGAAACAGTGATGGCAATCTGCTGTTTGTTTCCATAACTTATTGATTGTCGCTAGTTATTTTCTTTCTCGTATCCTGTGACAATATTTATTTGACTATGTATACTACACTTTATGCATCTAAGTTCTAATTCCAATAGATTCGGTAGGAAAAGTGAGTATCACCGTGCTGTACTTCTTGTATTGTAAATAAAAATGATCTTATTGTAAGATTAACTTCTCTATAATAAAGGAAGACAGAGTAAATGAAGCAAGTAACGTTTTCATTAAAGTGATAGCAACCAAAACGTGCTATATGACAACTAACTATCAAATTCTGAGCAAGAAAATATGCTGAATAAATCTTGAAATGTGATAGGGTAAAGTCGGGTATTATCGAAAATTAATCCACTTTTCCAAAATGATGCTTTAGAACTTCAGAAACTCATCTATGCGTGCAGCAAATTGCACCAATAAGTAGTTAACTCTCAAAGGTCCAACCGAGGCTTGGTGGAACGCTTCTGATTGCCTCATCCTGACAGATATCAAAGCGTGAAGTAAGTCGTAGAATTCTACAATATATTGCCCCAATCAGTGCAACTCAGTCAGCTCCTTCTGACAGCCAAGTGTTGGGTCATTCCTTAGCATAGGGGGATGCAGTTTCACTGAATAGTAATTGCTCCGTCGAATTCTTTGGTTGTTTTAAGTTATATTGTCATATGGAATCGATGCAGACATGTCAGTTAATATCGATACTACTGTCGGTATTACCAAACATCATTTTTTCAACAAGATACTGACTAAATAGACAGTATTTGATCATGATTGTTTACTGTCTCATAGAATGCTACGTTCACAATATTTGAATACAATGTATGAATTATATATTATATGAATTATTAGGTCTATTTAGACCATCCGTGGAAAATGTCGGGTAATATCGACAGTTAAAAACAGTTTTAGAGCTCTCACGGTTGCATTTCTCGGTTTTGATATGAACTATGATATCCAAAAAAATCTCTTCTTACTCGAATCCATTCATCCACCGATTTAAGTTCTGATTTTAAGTGAAAAATGCGGTGTGCAGCATAGGCTATAATGATATACGTATAATATCGACAGCAGTTCCCTAAAGAAGCTTCAAAAAAACGGACTAGTAAAATAAACTGAAGACATCAGCATTATATGAAACGACATTTCACACATTTGTTGTCTCTGTTTGTCTGAAAATGCGAACTCCACTCTCCGCTGTGTTGCACGCTTGCGTTACATCCATGATAATTGTGCGGAATTCTCTTCCTCTTTGACGAAGATGGATTCGCCTATCTAGACTATTTTCAGTGTATGAAATTTAAAATAATTAGACAATCAAAGAAACAAGAAATGTGCAAAATTTCGCTTCATACAATATATAATGTTTTTAGTCTACTCCTTGGCGCACGAAAAAACGTTCACAAACGTCTCTGTAGAACTTGGCATCGACTGGTCTATTTGCTGTGTGATCCGGTTGATAACAGTCACTGAAACTTCGCACAATTTGGCGTGTTTACTGTTGAACTGGCTGCTCATTGTTCGATTGCTATGGTATTATGTCAGCAGACTGTGCCATTTCATAGGCATTACATGTTCCAATGTTTCCTTTCTAGTCAAGCAGAAGAAGAGACGACCGGTCTAATTCACAGAATTAGATTGTTTAATCGTATCACTTTGCTAGAAGTGCAAACTGATTCAAACAGATGGCACATGCAGGAACTTAATAAGTGGGCAAAAAGAAATTTTTAATACCTTGCAGAGATAGGAAAAATAGTCGTGCGTCGCTTGCGGATTGCTCTGAATTCCTTCAAAATGCTCCGATCGCCACACTTCCTTCAGATTCGAAGAATTCAGATCATTGCGCAAAAGTCTTCTCGATAATGTTGGGTCCTCCGATCATTTTAAAAAAAGTTAGCAGGCGCATGAAAAAACGTTCACAAACTTCTCTGTAGAACTTGACATCGTCTGTGTCTCTTTGCTGTGTGATCCGGTTGATAACAGTCACTGAAACTTTGCAGAAATTGGCGTGTTTAATGTGGAGCTGGCTGCTCATTGTGCGATTGCTATGGTATTTAGTCAGCAGATTGTGCCATTTCATTAACGTTACATGTTCCAATGTTTCCCTTCTAGTCAAACAGAAGAAGAGACGACCTGTCTGATTCTGTGGGTTTGACAAACCAGACCAACGCATCATCGACATGTCACATTAATAGTCCGGCAGCCAGAACGATTTTCTGCAGGGAACGAGGCCGAAAGTGAGACTTTCACAGAATGTTGTACACCCTATGCCTACTACGAATCGCCACGTCTGCCGAGTTCTAGTGAGTACTAAGCCCAGAGTCATAATGTCTGGTAGGGAATGTCTTCAGGTTATTTCCTTTCATTTTCATGCACTCCTGTCTATAAAGCTAAACACATTTAAATTTGGAAACAAAACATTTTGAGCAACTTTATCCATATTCAACCACATTCTCGCATACATTTCCGATTAGAAGCATGATAAAAGCACATGCATGTCATAGGAAAAGACCTGAAGACATTACATGTCAAAAATCGCTCTGGGCTTAGTACTTTTGTTTAATCAGAGAAAACATAGAAAATTTCGTTTTAGCCAAAAACTGTAATCTGCGTCTCAATGGATTTACATGTGTTTTTCTTTGATCCTGTCTGACAAGAAGAGGAACTCACCAGAACTCGGCAGACGTGCCGATTCGTAGTAGGCATAGGGTGTACATCATTCTGTGAAAGTCTCACTTTCGGCCTCGTTCCCTGCAGAAACTCGTTCTGGCTGCCGGAGTATAATGCAAACAGATTGTAATCAACCCCTTATTCACTGCAATCGTTTCGAAAACTGATCATTGAGTTCTACTTTCAGCTTCAGGCCAGTGTGTCGGAACTCATAATAGATACATGTGAAGAATAAAGGGCGAATTGAATGAAAAAGAAAATATGGATGATGAATAATTCGAACTTTTAACTCAAGTCATGATTTCGTCAATTGCTTCCTCAAAACTAATCAATAATACATGCAGCCATTTTGAGCTTTGTCATCCGCTTTACAATGTAATTTTACCATGTGAATCCCCTTTCAATGTGTGTAGAGGATTCATCTATCGCTCTTACAAACGACTGGGAATAATTTTTTCATGTCCCTGACATTGCTTCTCGTTTTTCCGTACTGGCGCTGCCTTTGTCCTCCCAGAAGAGTCTTGTTTCTATCCATCAGTTTTGAAAAGTGACACGAAAAACTAGATAAAATTGAAACGTGAACACAGCTATTAAAGTCAAGTTTTGGCGGTTTGTTGACACTACGCGATTGTCGGCTTCGATTGACGACTCGGGAAGCAGAGTAGGAGCGGCTTAGATCGAACCAATTTTGACTTCCTCTGAAGGATAACTGCTATTGAGAACAATGAAAACTTCAAAAAGTTATGAATTATGATTTAAACCAAACAGGATCTCCATGATCAAGAGACAAAATTTTGAAAATTATAGCAGTAGTGAAGTTATTTCATTTGTGATAACAAGGCCATTTTCAATTTCATCAGTTGTTTATTGGATCCAGACCGATCCCCAGGCAGCATCCTGGAAATTCATGCCTGGGGGCCGTTATTGCATGGTCAAATCGCGGCCACATGAGCCGATTATTATTAGGGCTGTGCGCGGTGCACCCGGGGATGTGATTTTTCCTGATTTTTTTGGGTTGATTTCGATCATTTTTGAGACAAGGCAGATTCTGCAAAAAAGTTATAGGGGGTACAGGGCTGGGTGGGACTTTACATATTGCTTAATCGTCCTTGACAGTAACATAGCCGTTTTTATTTCTCAAACGCATACATATTCTTATTTCACTTCATTTTCAGTAATACCAGCCATTATTTTCAGTCTGATCATGGATTCATTTATGTTTTATGATATCCGCCAGTTGAACGATGAATTGTGTGAACAGTATTCAAGAATCTTAGATCAATCGCATTATTTGAGTTATATGTAATATAGAAAACAACTCGTTACATTGAATTTGACTAATTTACACGCGACACGTGGCTTACAAATATGACTCCTGTATGATTATGATTGTTTCATTATGACTCAATGCTAGGTTTTAATCACATCTGTTGTCACACGGTTTCGCCTAAATATACACTTAAATTAAAAATACTTAGTGCGTTGCTTTTGTTTTCATTTTGTGTCTCTTCATTTCTGTCATATAATCGAACATTAGCTGGCTATATGTGAATGTCCCAAACTAATGTTCCTAAACTATTGTTAATGTAGTAATGACTGTTTATACTGCGCCCCTTCGAAAATTGGTTTCTTGATTTTTTTCGTTTGGACAATCACATCCTCTGATTGCACCAGTTCTCGGGCCGGTGCACCGAGATATGCGAATTTCGATCAAATTGGATACTTAGCTGTATATAATTCATTCATTTTATCTGTTATCTTTGTCACATAAAGTATGGAGAGGAAAGTATTGAAAGCGTTCAGTAAAATTAATCCGTTTGGGAAGGCAGTCAATTCTGATTATCAATCCAATTCAAATTTTTGATTACTATATCATGAAAATGGAATTCTTTGAAATCACGCCTACATCATGAAATTTTTCTTGATGTTGAAAAAACAAATGTGAAAATAATGACGAGAATTAAATATTGCAAGTTCGTGATAGATCATTTAATCTCGCTTCCCGCCACTTCTGGATTTTGAAACTCCACAGTGAATATTGCGTCCCCTGCTGTTGCTTCTCTTGCAAAGATATACCTTAGCATTCTAGTGGCCAGCAGTCCGAAAGATTTTTCGGCATTCGGCAACATTACAGAGGGACTGCCTGTAGTGGAGTTATGTTGAGATGTTTACATTCTTGTATAGTAATTTGTAGATTACGTTAACAACATTGTTTCGAATCTTTCTACATATCCTGATGTTTTGAGGTATTTTCAAAAAGAATCAAAATGCGTTTATGATAATGATAAAAATAATAGAAAACTAATAATGACATAAAATAATACATACGTTTCGTCCGGAACTGATTTTTTGTAATTCAGGCATTGCAACAGCTTGACATTTTACTGTTGCTCATTTGTGTAATTACTGCTTCATCTAGTTTTACCGAATTCCATCAGAACTATCATTAGAGACACTACATGAAAGTCACTTGCAGGCATTGGAAAAATTAAATAAAAGAGTCCTATGTACTAAGTAGGTTTCAAATTCTTTGGCAGTGTCAGAATTTTCCAAGTACTTTATAAAGTTTGCATTAAATTATAGAAAATTTGAACATTTTCTGAAATAAATAGAGACCTTCCCTTGAAGATTGAAGTCTCAATTAGCTATCACAGGACAATCTTATCTAGAACGCAAAACAAATTATATTTCAACTATATTTAAATAAGTGCTTCATCGTCACTTCAAAAAATTTTCGGTTCACCGCTACGCGCAGGTGCAGATAGCGCACAACTGTAATTATTACTATAAGGATATGAGAGCCTTTTAAGCGCTTATTTATTTACTGAATTACTGCAAAGAATCCTTTTTACCACTAACGAAGTCTCCGTTAGAAAATGAAAAACGGGAGGTGTTTCATGGCTTTGGTAATGAAGATAATCTTTGAGAATTTCTCCGTGTCATATGTAAAAGCAACTACTACATAACAGCTGTTGTTTCTGTGCGCATGTTGCTCTTTTCTCGCCTGGTTGGTAAGAAGCACAGCTATACATGACAGGTGAATTGATACACGGCATAGAAATAGAATGTTTATCTGAAGTTGACCAGAATGGAAATCGATTCAAGGTCGCGGCACATCCGGGGGAACTAAGTTGCGGTATCAGCCAACAATGAAAAGCTTAGAATTTCACATGTGACTGATTCTAACCCTATGATGCAGCCGTTGACATCAAAGTGCAATGATCTAAATGAAAATGCGTGTGATTCTTGTGCCACTGTTGTGTATTGTGCGTAATTTAGCTATGGTACAATGTGGAAAAATGAAGGCAACAATGCATCGCGTAATGATGATATCTGTATCAATCCATGTGAACAATGTTTCAGAAATGTCAGTTAGAGTATATCTATATGTGTATTCATAGCATTGCTGCCCTCAAATGTCCTACATTGTTGCCCTCGAAAATCCATGTTAATGTTATATTAATAAATTCGGCTCACCATTGACCTAGATGCAAAATTTGTAAAACGAAGACAAGGTCAATAATGAATGTTTAGAAAAGCTTATAAGCTTGTTTAAGCTTTTCAATACATTTTATCATTGATGACCTTGTCTTCGTTTTACAAATTCAATGTTATATTGCATGAAGCTATACTTCCAATCTAGAGGTTTTATTGCAATTTATACAATTTATGCAAATCATTAAGCGCCAAGACATAAGAACTGCTGCATAAGTTTTGTTGTATTCTTCTGTACAGCTTGGAAAAAAAGATTTCGCACGACGCATTGTGTTTATTTTCGGTAGCAGCAGCTGGGACTTTTTGATGCTGAAAAATTTCAGTCAACTGATCATGTAGCAAATTGTTTGGTTTCATGATGTCTAGAAACAATTTCTATGCTTGATTCATCCGGCGAAGATTCAAGGAAGGTAGCGAAGGAACAGTGTCTGGCACAGATAACATTGTGACACCGCTTTTGTGTTCTTTCAATATAGAAAGAGTTCGATTCACTCAAGCCAACAAACACTGGAGCATTATACTCAAGAATATATCTTACAGCTATTATATCTTGAATTAGATCTACTTTGGATAGCATGTTCTTTAATACTCATAGAAATAAACTGTTTATCTGAATCTCGCTAGAATGGAAATTGACTCAAGGTCGCGGCACATCCGGGGGAACTAAGTTGGGGCATGAAGAACCAATTAAAAGCTTCGATTTACTCATGTGACTGATTCTAACCCAATGATACAGACGTTGGCAGGTGCATCTAAGTGAACATGCGTGCGATTTATGTGCCGTTATTGTGCATTGCATGAAGCTTAATTTCCTTTCTGGAGGTTTTATTGTTGTCAATTTCTATGTTAATACTCGATGAAGGTATACATGTTGACTTGCTTACAAATATGGTTCATGTGTGGTGTCCATTTCAGCTCATAAGCTTATGTTACCCAGAGAAACTTCATTTGAGTACATTCAGTAATGGACAAACTTGGTGTGGTGGCAGCATTTGACTTTCGAAAATATAAATACTTTGTCTTATTCATGTTGAGTACAAGATCATTGTTTTCGGTCCACTGCTTAACATTGTCGATTTCTTCGTTCAATGATATCGTGGGGTCAGAATTACTATAGTATGAAGATATCAACAATGCTACATCATCTGCGTACTTAATCACCTGCATACGTAATCTGTAGATCTGTTAAGACAAACGTTTTTGCAATGTCTTCAATTTTTGATATTCTTCAATCATGAAGTACACTGATTACGGAAAGTAGATACAAAAATGTGCTCTTTCGCTGACCAACATAAATTTAGTCGCAATTTATCGATGATGGAGTGACAAACTCAAAAATGAAAGTCGTTGCAGAGAGTTATAAAAATTCGTTTTTCTTATAGAATTATGAAAAATTTTGAAAATTCATCGAAAGCTATCTTGAACAAACATAAATATTGCTATGGTTGGGTTATGACGACATCATGATGTAGCCTATTACGTGGAACTGTTCACATTCTTTGGAACACAGTAATTGATACTGAAATGAGATTAGATTATTCACTGTTTTTTAGTTAATGGCATGAATGTAGTAAAGAAATTATTGCACTCGTACTATTAATTCTTCTGTCATTTATGACATCCACGTAGTATTTTGTATTTTAACCTTCTTCCACTGGGGAATTTCGCCCCCTGCTGATCTCCCAAATTGTTATGAGAATTTTGCCAAACCACACATCAATCGAATGGGCATTGAAAAGGAATTCAGAAAAACAGCGTTATGTTTAATTTTAAGGTCATCCTTGGGCTGAGGTGCAGATCAAACGTCAAAATCCGCCAATTTTTAGCAAATTTTCATCAGATCACTATTCACTATTCAGATTACTAAATTTTCACTAACCGAAAGATCTGGTCAAGGTTGTTCGTAAAATGGTGAATATTGATCGATATGAGACTACATCATTGTCATTAGATGAGGTCAAAGGTCAAATAATTCAAACTTTTGGTTCAACTGAAATAGCACTAAAATCTCACATTTTGGTATTTAGCTTTTGCAGTTGAAGAGCCAACCCAATTCAATAAAGTTTTATCGACACACTGAGGCTAAAAGCAACATAATTCTGAAAATTTTTAATAAATTGCTGATTAGATGCAGAACTAAAAAGTACAAAAATGATAAATCATATTTGAATTTCAAACATGCATGCATAATAAGCAGATAATTTCAAATTCAATGACTTTGCATTCGTGAATATATTTCTATATTGATTGGAGGAATACTTTTATGTAATCTCAATTCATTTCATCAAGAATTGATGCCACAATATGCATTAGGAGTGAATATACCGAAATCAGACAAAACATTCCAAACATTGTAATTTTTAAATAGATCTCACGCCAAAAGTATTGTGCCAAATATATTTTCTTTCCGTCAAAGGTTGCATAATGCGCAGAAAGTAAAGTATTAGAAATCTGGTGGCCATGGCCTTCTTGGTTTAATGAAATTCAAAAAACTCGCCTGGGGAGAGATATAAATGATGGGCTTAGTGTTTTCACCATGTTAAGGAATGGAAAAAAATTCAGTCAAGCCGTTGGACTATTGAAATGCAAATTATACGAAAAATGGCAACACTCTTGCCTATGCAGATCGACTATTGATCAAATTATGTAACAAACAAATACCATCTTTGAACATGCACAGCTTTTGACACTTTTCTTAGTTGTATTTCCATGATTGTGCACGCAATATTTAAATAAATCATGTATTGGACTCTCTTATCACTTCGTTTCTTAAAATATTCTTTATTATTAAACCCATTTAAAGTAGAGTCTTTAGATATAGGCCTACGTCCTGATTTCTTCAAAAGTCACGTATAGGTGATAACTTATCTTGTAAGCTAATTATAGCTGATATTGAAATTATAGTGTCCCCATCAAGTCCTCAATCATATAATTCTAGTTGTGTGACTTCAGCATGTAAATATCTGTACCATTTCTGTTGTTCCAACAACTGCATAGTTTCTGTGATGAACACACTTCTAGTTATGAAATGTATGCTTATTGGATGCACAGAATTAGATTGGTTAACCGCATCACTTTGCTAGAAGTTCAAACTGATTCAAAACAATGGCACATGCAGTACATTAGAAAGTGGGAAAAAATTTTCAATGCCTACAGAGATAGGAAAAATAGTCGTGCGTCGCTTGCGGATTGCTGTGAAATCCTTCAAGATGCCACGATTCCTTCAGATTCGAAGAATTCAGATCATTGTGCGAAAGTTTTCTCGATAATGTTGGGTCCTCCGATCATTATTAAAGAAGTTAGCAGGCACACGAAAAAACGTTCACAAACTTCTCTGTAGAACTTGACATCGTCTGTGTCTCTTTGCTGTGTGATCCGGTTGATAACAGTCACTGAAACTTCGCACAATTTGACGTGTTTAATGTTGAGCTGGCTGCTCATTGTTCGATTGCTATGGTATAATGTCAGCAGATTGTACCATTTCACAGCCATTACATGTTCCAATGTTTCCTTTCTAGTCAAACAGAAGAAGAGACAACATGTCTAATTCTGTGAATGGATGAATACTAAGTGGTTTGAATGACAATCCCAGAACTTTTCAGATTTCAGAGCTTTCTTGTCATAGCTACGTCCTTTAGTATCATGGAAAGGATTTCTATGTTGGTAGCGATATTCTTCAGTCAGATGACTAATGATGTATGGAAATCCCTCTCTGAATTCTTACTTGGTACACTGAGCAACAATTAAGTGTTACATGGATGAAACACTTTTCACTTGTGAAGTATTTTCGTAGCTGCGTTATGGAATGTGTGACTCATAAAGCGATTTAGTTCAAAGATAAAATTGAGTTTGTTAACTTTTTCTCACCATCACCAGCCTCACGAGCTCACTTTAAGCCTTTGCGATCTCTTTTGAGATTGTTTGCGGTTCCGAAAATGAATATTCAGTGGCGGGAGGTGACAAGGAAAGTCTACATGCCACGAGAACTCGTACTTGGGGAAACGGTGGGTGATTCGGAACAACACGCATTCCTTCATCACGCCAAACTTCAAGATCTGTATGTAAATAAGATATTCAAATTTCAAAGCTCTAGTTATTTTGAAATGAATAGTCTAAAAATTAATTCTTAGAGATATTCATGTAATGGTTTGAAAGACGTTCTCCATCACCATTCTCGACAATATTTGCATTTCGAATGAGAAAGGTATCCAATTCATTCATAATTACACGACGCAACGTCACCCTGTCTTCTCTTCGATTAATTTTGAGGATAGAGTGATTACCGAAGTTGATAAAGTCGAGTGACAGAGTGAACGACTTGTTCCTATCGCACAAAGAGGCGAATGAAAAATGTTCAACGTCAATTAGAACTATTTTCGACAGTGATTGGGATGGAAAATTTTCATAAAAATTATCGATATAAATCTTAACGGTGAAGATTGATGCACGACGTTTACTTGAATAATTATCAAACATAAGATTTGAAAAGTTTTACTTGTTCATAAGTGTATCGAAAAATGTCGATTTTAAAACTTCCGCTGAAGCTTCTGTGCTATATTTTCCGATAGTGGAATAATCTTTCCAATTTTATAATATGTACAATGTACATATTGCCATGAACCAACTTTTGAAAACGAAACATTTTACTGTTTATTTGTCGCATTCAAATTCAAAATAGCTGGTTTTTCGCAGAGCACTGGACGCAAAATGTATATGCTGAAGGTGAACTAGGCATGTGATTTTTTGTAGGAATTCCTTCGGCGCCCTTCAATTTTTTTCAATTATTCCATTAATATGTTTTTAAATAGTGCTGAACATGAAGAAGATATATCGAACATGCATAAAGGACATAAATGATGATTCCATTCCGTTTTCTCAATTTAGTAGGAACAATTTGGTAGTAATTAATAAATCAATTGGAACGAGCATGCGGCAATTGTATTGGTCAATACTTTTTGTCAACATCAAAATGGCTCACCAGGGTTCCCCCCGGGTTTTCATGGCTGAAGTTGCCCAGGTAAAATACCGTTAAATCTCTGTTTGTATGTTAAAATCCCTTGAATTTTACTGAAAACTTATACTAAGGGCCTTAGCAGAGAAATCAAACAATCTTTTTGCTCGCAGTCAAGTTCGCGTACGACAGCTGCAACCATATACTAAGTAGGCCTATATTAGATAGAGTGGCAACTAGACAGATTTTCAGTCGACACGCTGCCTACTATATGGTTGATCAGATTTTTCAACAGCACAGTCATTGTTGACATGAAGAACCAAATTTCTTGGAAGCTCCGTACGTCTTTATTGATCACGTTTAAAATACAGATTTTAAAAGAAATATGCACTGTGCATAATTCTAAAATTGTGCATATATTATAATATGTATTTTAAGACTTACGGAGCTTCCAAGAAATTTGGTTCTTCATATTAACAACTCTGCCTACTATATACTTACTCTCTGGCTGCAACCAATCGGCTTGAGTGAAAAGCATTATCAGAAAATTTTTGAAACTGTAGTTTTGATTTATTTATAACCCACATAAGGTCCGCATGAAGTTTGAATTCATTGGAGAAAGATTTCTTTGTCAGATAAAGACTACACCAGATCACTTAAGACATCCGTTCGTTAATATCTGTTGAACAGTTCAAAATTGACATTAGGATGAACTGAATGCAACTTCAGACGCAATAGCTCCTGAGGGTATCCTACTTTTCTCCTTTGTAAATTCGAAGTTTTGTGTGCAAGTTTTGCGAAGTGCATTCGAATCTTATTTGCCATTAACAGAGAACTTTTAAAAATTAGATTTAATGATGAGGAGGGATGCTCTGATGATAGTTTGATACAAATACACACAAAGTTTGTTTTATTTGCTTTAAATCCACATTGTGCTTGTCTATATTCTCTGTGAGTCTGTGTGACACTGTGTCTCTGGATAACGAGAACCAACTCAGCTTTTGCTTGTGAAATCTGTGGTTGTAAGGAGTTAGAGAATTTCGCCAGGATATACAGCATACTGAGCATAGTTCATCTGAAATGGACCATCTAAGATATTGTTAAAATTCAATCGACTCTCTTGCTCTCTACAACCGTGTCTATCGCACATTAACCCGCTATGCATCATTCGGCATCTTTCAAATAGGCCCTTCTACAGTATAGGCGAAAATTTCTGCATGTGTTGGCGGATATGAATCGCCGTCTTTTGGGCATCAATCTACTAATTGAGCCATCGGCGAGGCAGCAAGGACCCTTTACAAAGCTAGTAGCTTTATTCCCCCTTATAAAAGAATGAAGACAAGCTGGACAAGAAATTGTGATATCACTTAATGGATAGATGCTCAATAACATCGCTTCAGCCAACCAATTTTGATCATGATCAATTCAACGAGTCATTTATTTTCATATGTATCTAGTCGAAATGATGAAGGCTTGTGTTAATCTTTACCCTAGTGTGTGGGGTTCTCCTCCTCCAGATCTTCTAAACTAAGCTGTTAAGATTAATATGCGAGATCTGGGTATGAATTAATCAATGAAGGCATCAGTAAACAGCATTTAAAATTTATAATTTGTTTTTTGGCTTTCAAAGTAGGCTACAGTACCAGTTTGAAGCAAAACTCGTAAATGGACAGATCTCCGGCGTCCGTTCCTTCTTTGATCGATCTCGACATAGCGCTGTCGAGCGCTGGACGCTAGAGAGTCATCACAAGATTGATCAACGACGGCGCGGGACTTCATTTGACATTATAAGAATACTTTGTAGTTATTTTCTCACACGTTCTGCTGATACATTTAGTAGCGTTGATGAAGTATACACAATGCAGACAATTGCGTATACTCATTGATCATTATATGAAGTCATGCTTCCTTTCAACTCCAAGGTAGTCTCCGTGGCACAGTGGTTAAGTGCTTTGCCTAGCGATCTTTCGGTCCAGAGGTCGAGTCTCGAAAGTGTCATTGAAAGTTGTCAGGAAGGGCATCCAAACTAAAAGATCACAACGCTCCAGCTTAAAGTCTAACTGTGTCATCACCGTCCAAGCCACCGGTATGGGGAGTAGTTACGTCAAACAATCATATGTTTCCTTTCAAATCAAATTGAAGTTTCCAAAATCAGGAATTGATATGAGACCAAAAAGATATTCGCGATTTCGTAGCTGTTCAGACTAAAATCACAACTGTAAAACACATTGAATTGACGAATGTGAAGTATTTCTAAAACGGAAGCAGGTTTTCTCTTCAGGGAGCAAGATCAAAAATCAACCAGTCACAAAAAATTAAAAAAAAATACGAACAAATAAAAATCATAGATTATATAAAAGTTCAATATTTCCAATTGTTAGCGACATTTTAGTGATAAGAAAACTGCATCTCTTTTGAATCCCGAAATGGAATAGATGAGCGCATTGAGAGAGTCTTATGAATTCGAGATATTTCAAACAACAACTCCAAGTCAGTTTTCAGAAAGCAATTGGTCTAATTCTCATCCAGTTCACTTCAACTCACTTCTATGATGCTAATATTGAATTTGTTCAAAAGTTTTGGTTTTTCTCTTATGCGTGATGTAGACTATATCGCCATATGGTTGCTGAGATCTATTGTTTACGCTGACGCTATTTTCCACAATCTATCAGCTGATTTTCAGTGCACATTATGCACTTCAATACAATATTGAGGTAACAGTTCACAGGCAATCTCAAAATTTCATCAAAACCATTAAATCCTCTGAAGATATTGAAGTCGAGAATAATTGCGTACTTCTTATTTTTGATTAAAACGCCATTTCCTTAATCAGTAATTTTCCATTCAAATAGGTAATAGATTTCGTAAGATATCATCACATCATGAAATGAAAAAGCTCGTACATGAATAAATAGGGAATTGTTTGCCTTAATAATTCAATAACCGTTCATTGTTACGAAACGAATTTAATCTTGAAGTTATTATCCCTCACTTGTATTGTGTTTGACACGCAAGTTTATTTGAAATTTGGTTCAAGACGCTCTCATTTGTCACAAAAGTGGAAAATGAGTCGTACTAGCTGTCGCTTTGAATTACTTGATGCATTTGCAAGCCCCTCACTCGATTACTGACGTTCAGAACACAACTATCAGCCACAGATTTCCATCAGCAAGAAGATGAACCACTACCGAGTTGCCTGTGTTGTCTGACATGATTGATTTGGACTAAGTTATCACTACTGGCGCTTGGCGAGAACACTGCGCATGATAAACGAGAACAGTGGAGAGTTTTATTCAATGCAAAATGGATAGAGAGGATGCTGAACGAACAATTAAGATATTGTCGAATACTTCCATGTGGAAATTCGAAGCAATTGGTGAGAGAGGTGTCAAGGAATGGGATCTATACACAACCATTCGCTTTGGAAGCTCAAAGCAATACTCTCAGCAGTGTTGCCAGCAGGAGGAATCATAATTTCGACCTTTACTAGAAAATAGATCAAATTTGAGCTGGTACTTCATTATCGAGGAATATTTAATTAAATCCACAACGATCATATAACTGCTTCTAAATGAACTCTTGCGCGAGTGGTGTCAATGACAACATGACATTTGAAATTCTCTATTGGCAGCTTTTTTGTGGAGGTAAATGTCTACAATATCTTAGCTCTTGAAAACAGTATTTAATTACAAAATATTTGATATTGGAAAATCGAAAATGGAAATTAATTCCAGTTCGTGGACTAACACCCAGATTTCATAAAGAAAAATTAAACAAATGAATTAGACCGCCCGACTTTATACAATTACATGTACATGTTGCAGGCCTCTCGAGGGCTTTAAATAGTTTACCGTGTCTTCTCGAATAGAACCCACCATCGAATACAACTCACCCTTAACTAGAAGCCCACATGAGTTTAAAAAGGATAACTAAGCTCAAATAGAATCCGCAACCAAGTCTTGAAAATCTTGAGGATAAGGTCTCAATCTTTTGTAAGTGTCAAAAGTTACATGCAATTAGACTAGAATAAAATGTAAATCATATGAAGTATTAGCGAAAATTCTTGGAGTCACAATACTTATAAACAGAAATACATTCTCTTTTAATTTTATTTTGCCAATATACTGGCAAGCAACTCTTATATTACTTAACCGGGACGTCTGTCTGATAATTCAAGTGGAATCATCTAAAACTAAATCAAAATCCGTCAATAACAAAAAATGAAAAAAATTGCAATACCTGAAAACAAAGAAATCATCGGTTATTAAAATCGTGATTTTCGCAAAGTTCTATTTTCATGATGTAGAAAAAAATCAAAGTTCGCAAGAAGCAAGTAGCCCAGAATTGAAAAATGTTCTCTTATCTGAATTGATTCTATTGTGTGCTTGAAATCTTTTGTCTCCATATACGCTGTGACCTGCTATAGGATGGAAACTTTTGCTTGTACTTGAAAACATAGTGAAATAACAAATTGGTAGAAATTCACACATTTAGACGCGGAACCAGCATGTGTAACCTGTCCATTGAAATTGCTATTATTGTAACTGAAGTCCGCTAACGTGCAGATAGCACACAATGAAATATATAAACTATTTGTATATAAAAAAGTGTAAGATAGTCCTGAAAAGGACTCATTAAGCGTTACTGGGCTGGAAAAACGTTCAAAAATGACAAAATTGGATGCTGCTTGCTCAGATCCAGCGAACAAATATTTGCATTTATTATCCATAACATTAGCAATTTGCATGATTACCTTCTGATTTGTGATGATCTTAATAATGCACTTCGTGAAAAATGTCGGTATACTGTCTGGAAACCAGTGTCTCTTCATAACGTTGCAATTTTCGTATGCAACGTCAATGAAATCTGAATAAGATGTCTTAGACATGAATTGTCGATTCAAGTTTGCGATTCTTGATAATTGTAACTCGAGTGAGAAACATAGATAATAAGCCACATAGGAGTTTGCCACAAAGAGTTTCACATGCTAATAGAGGATCGTTGGTGCGTTGAATAGTTTAACCAACGGCTGTCTCATGAGAATGCGTGACAAACAAATTTACAGAAAATCCATTTACTTGGGAAGAAGAAGCGAGAATCAAATATCTTCTCATAGGCTTTCTGCAGTAACTGTTGGGCATCTCTTCTGTTTGCCCCGTTTTAAAATGAACTTTCATGTTCATTTTCTACATTCTATCCCTCTATCGACAGAACTGAAGTCGCTTTGATCAGCAAAAATATTTCCGAGATAAACTTCTTCTCTTACATAAAATCGATGTCAAGTTAAGTCTTGAGGAATCAAATGCAGATATAATTTACGCGACGATGAAAGTGCACCTTCGTTTAAATGATGAGAAGTCTCGAGACGTTCCGCCGAAAAATCAAATGTCTGTCTGTCTCCATATTGTGAATTACAAAAACCGTAATAGGAATGCCTGGAAATCACAGAGCGCGATTTGCGCATCTTGATGTATGGGATGAATTAAGACCAAAGAAATCCGACTATTCGCCTTGCTTAAGTTTATAGGTGTGTAAAATGACAATAGACCATAAAAACGCAACAGCCAATCACTTAATGCGAATACAATAGCTCCTCGACTAACTCAATGTTGTCGGCTAAAAAGAGTTTAGCTTTTCTGTCATAGCGTTTGATGTCGCCTATTTATCAAGACAAGTTGTACAAGCTATACCATTTTGTTAAAAACTGATGTTTCCTGGCCTACTTCCATCTGTAGTAAAGTCTTCTAACTTTCCTTTTGTCGATATGAAACAAAAGATCTTCGAATATTGATATTTCTGTGTAGGACAATCAAAGATCAGATAATCCGCTTGACATAGCTGTAGGATGCCTGCCAGACTTCGATCAGTTGAAGGAATTCGCGACTGCAATTCCGCTTGCTTTCGGAATAAATGAAGTTTGGAAGCACTCGGTGACATAATTGGCTGCAAGATTACACCCTAGAGAGAAAATATCATTGCAAGTCTTGTGCTAATGAGGATTTTGAGAAAACATTGCTCTGCTTTCATAAGGAAAGTGTAATGGAAAGGAAATGCTGAAACATTGTTTTCGTATCAGTCAAACAATTAATTTTACTCATACTGTGAAAATTGTGACTATGGTATCTGAAGCACTATTCTCCTCATATCGTAATTGAAGTTTCAAATATGAAAATATTAACTTGTGTCTTCCCATCACACAAATTAATGATGAACACGGAACTCTATCTACGGAAACCGCTTCACCCCATTGTTCATAGAAATTTGGTTCATAGAAGGTAACGTCACGTCACAACACTGATTTTCTTCACAATTTGTGATATGCATGAATCATTCAAATGATTAACGAATTGTTGTGTTCATTTGTCATACGAAGCTAGTGTCAAGATTGTCGTCTTTAAAATCAGGTCAATATCGATGTTTGGAAAATCATTGTCTGTTTTACGGATATGCATGTGATACAGACTAATGATCAAATGTATCAATAGCAATGTTTCATTATTTCACTCAGTGCAACGTGTCTTCTTTCGATATACTGCTTTGTCATGAATTCACATTGCTTCCGTGCATATTCCGAATACGATCCACGGAGGGAATTTCAACAAATTGGATAGGAACAGATATTGTATGTAAACATGCATGTAGACATGCTAAACTGTAAAGATAAAGTTGCATAATCTATTAGAGGGTCTATACCACAACGAACTATCTGCACATAGCACACTCAATAGTTTGCCGATGACAAAAAGTTGAATTAAAAAATGCAATATTTGTGTATTAGCCTACAGTATTAACTGCAATATTTCGCACACAGCCCTGTATGAATCATCAGGCATTGTGAATTCATGCCATCAGTTGATTGAAACTGGAAGTTGAGCACTCAATTAATTGATATTGGAATCGGCGAGCAATCAATTGATTGACATCAATTGATTTTAATTATCCCTGTCTAAACGGGGTTGGGGTACACAACAATTTCATTGCAAACATGCTTTCATGAACAATTCTTGTTCGTTTAACAATAAACCTCTGTCACATTTATTAACAAATTAACGATGTTGTTTTGATTATAGGCAACCAAGCTACTCAAATACACACGGTGCTTTATCTTCAAAATGGACGACTGCAACTTAAGATACAGAACAGACACGAGATCAAGAAGACAGCACCAATCGGATGCGAAAAAGGTTGGGACAAAGTATGTTCGGATAACCAATGGCACGCTATCAATGTGACTTGGAGAAAACTAGAGGTAAGTAGTTGAGAATTATCATGTGGGAAGTACCTTGCCCGGTGTCGGCTGAAAATCATGCCTGTCACCTTTGCATCTATTTTCTACCGTCTCCTTTTGTTCACTCACATCCTGATGTAGTGGTTTGAGTAGAAACCAATCGCATCGTCCGCAAAATCTGTCTCATGACCAATTGCTTTCTGCTACAGCTAACCTCCAAACAAGGCAACCTGGTCGTAAGTCAGACTTTGTAATGTTTCATGTGTGAGCCATGTGTTTGAGTGATGGCGAGAATGCGTGTTAGTGCAGTTGAGATCCCATCATGATCTGGTCAGGATGTTGCTTTGAACTATAATTAGTAACAACGATGGAAGGATCGTCTATGAATTGGAAAATCATATGTGACGAGTTCTATTGACATGCGCAGAAATAAGTTTATGAAAAGCGATGATTAGAGTTAATAAACATGGGCTGTTTCAAAACCAAATTTTTGCTGGAAATGTTGAAATAATGACATTCGATATAAAATGCATTTATGCAAGGTAAAAATATTGACTTTGATGATATATTCTTAGCACAGAGATAAACTGTTTCGTCTGCGTTGTTTGGTCTAGAGATGACATTTTTTAATGTTGGTGGTCACGATTAGAACTAGTCACGAGGGGCAAGAAGATCCATTTTCCATTGAACGTAATGCAATTTGAAGTCTGAATTCTGACGAACTAGATCATTGACACCGCATGGAACGTCCACAGTCAGTAAATTTGGATAGTGAAGGGTCGAACGATGTGAACAATATTTCCATTTGACGAATTTATCACTTAGAAACATTGAGTCAAGGATATGTACTGTTCACTTGGCAGATGTTCAGACTTCAATGTGAAAACAGTAGATTGTGTGTTCCCTAATGTGACTTTCCTCACGCAGTGCGCGCGCTTGACCAATAACGTAAGCCAAAGGGAGACATATCTCTCTACCTCTCTCTACCATTGTATACAATGGCTGAGACAAAATCACGTCACCTCCAGTGTAACCGCGACAGCCGAATCCATCTCTGTGATTCCTAGCCTACGTGTAAGTGACTTCTTGGTGTGTCACTCACCAATTATATGTGGCGATAACTAATTGTGCATTTATGCAATACTGCCCACATGTTCTATTTTAGCAGAAGTATAATTAAGCTTCTAATATCAATTAAATATCTATGCTGTTGGAGGGATAAAGGGACAATTTCAAAGGTTTTGTTAAATGTTTCAGTACAATAAACTAAACTTAAACTGATTGCAGAAATGGATTTATAACCGCACTTTCTGCATAGCTTTCAAAGATGAATTTGAACTAAGTACTTGAACATGAGTTTTACGCTTTGTTGTAAGCGTAGTTGTAAAACCTTGTTTTATACCACGGTTTCAAACAATTGAAGCATGATTTTAAATACACAGGGCTATTTTCAAGGGTAAATGAAATCCCAGTAATTGATGAGTATGATACAGAATAGCTGACTGGCATCTTCACATTTCATTCAAAGTGAGATCAGATTGTGAGACAAAGGAATCCGTTATTCTACCGCCTGTCCAGGAATTGCTGCATCGGTGAATGCGATAATAATAGCGAGAATACTTTCAAGAAATTGAGTCGCTGTCATCAAATAAAAGTAAAACATACAGTATCCTTAATTAACGAACAGCATGTTATCGATATTACAGACATAACAGGTGCTTTGATTCCTACATCAAAACACATTTTGAAGTTTGATATGTTGTTCAATTGAAATGACACGATTCAAAATGCTGGAAGAAAAGAAGTAGCACAAATGTCTAAAGATAATAAGAAAAAGAGTCTATCTCCTCTATAAGCACTGTATCGTAGAGCTGTAGCTCCATAACACGAGACCAATCATTGCATGAAATTTCATGAACAGCATGAATACTGAAGTGCTTGGGGATTTGCATATCAAAGTAAAACAAGCAGCAGAGGCGATTTTGTAATTGGGTGAGAGTGCTTATCTGTCCCTATTCAAGTGATGACTCCATAGAAATCCGGCAATGTAATAACAAGGTAATAGAGCGATTTCTATGGATGATGCTATCGTCAAATCGAGCTAGGATAGACAGATGATGCCGCATCAAAATAAGTCAGGCTCGCACGTCGGCTGTGCGCACAATGTTCCCGCTGGCACTGCACTTTTGTCCAGCTCTGAAGTAAGATAGCCTTCAGCAGCAATTGAAAGAGCTCCTCATTACATTGATCAAACATTGGAGGTGGTGCTTACAGGCTCAGTACCACTGATAAATGTTTCATAAACATTTGCGATGTCTAGCTTTATGTCGGATAATACATGCACTTAGAATAACAAACGAAGGCTAATTGCTTCACTGTGCCTCAGTAACTCGATGGATGCGATAATTTACTTCTTCAGCCAAGTGTTCATGGATGAAGTATTATTGCAGTAAAACAATGATGTTCTGATATTTCCCCTGATATACAGGCTAAAACATGTGAAGAAATATAATTTTGTTGTTCCACTTTGTAAATATGCTTCAATGTGTAGGATCTACACAATGTCAGAGTCGCTAATGACTTATTTCGTGAGATTTTCAGATATGGAAATATACATTATTTATCAAATCGATTTTCCTCCTTAAGTACACTCAGATTTTGTTTGAAATTTAGTCAGTACACCAACGAGTAATTGATGCCGAATCTTATATTACTTCTAATTTTGTAACAAGATATAGAGTGAAGAAAAATAATTTATCCAAATTTGTGATCCTTCATCAAAGATCAGTGTACTCAGGAACACAATGTTTTCGATTGGCTACAAAGTACGAACTAATTCATTGAGAATTAGCAAGGGCTAACCTTAGGCGAAACACAATTAATAATGAATTAAATCACAAATCAAACTATTCAGTAAGTAAAACCAATGTGAAAAATAAGAATAAAACACAAATGTAAATGTTGAAAATATTCAAATGGTAAGTAATGAAAAAAAGTACTGTGTAAATATAAGTAGAGTGAGAAAAAAAATTGATGACTTACTCGAGAACTCCTGCCTGTCTGCCACACTGTGTGTTGGGCAGTGTAGTAATTGCGGAAATTGCTTATATGTATTGACAGAACTTAATCTGCAGGTCTGGTCGCCCAGATGCTGAGTTCACGAAAACTGAACTGCAATTTATAACACAGCTAATGTCGTGTTTTCGCTTGTAGTTGAGGGCGTCCATGACAGTCAGGTAGACCGATCATGTGCACACAAACAGTCATTTCTTTAAGTGGCTGGTCATCATTCTCAACTGACGAAGCAAATTAAAGACATTAGGTTGTTCAACCACGCCAGTTTACTAGAAATGCAAACAAGTATAAAAAGTAGCTTGCCTGTCAACATTGTGAACATGTCGTGAGTTAGATTTTAAGATTATAATCGTGAAATACAATTTCCGTGGGAATGGAAAATTCCGCATCGCTCAAAAGACTACTTGTTATATAGAGCCAAAACACAAGCACCACTGGAAATAGAGCCACTCGTACAAGATGATAAATTTAAATCGTGATTGGTAAAGAGGAGTAATTGAAATTACCAATCGCTTGCTTAAAAGATATTGACGAGAAAATTGAGATCGTTCGCTTTCAGTTGCGGAGTTGAATTGAATGAATTTCTTATTCATATTAATATCCTCGTTGTAAAACACCCAAGAATTAGTTCAAGCTTATTTCCATGAACTTTTTTGCTGTGTTTTCTCACTGAAATCAACCAGACTTATTGAGAGACCTCCAGAGAACCAGATAGACCGGAACAATCCATCACTGTTATTTGCATATTCCCACAGCAACAAAAATGTTGCCTTTTTTGTTTTGATCAAATAGTAAGAGGGGAAATCATTGATGTTCCAAGCCGTCAGTATTTCAAAGATAAAGTCAACAGCCTGTGTAGTTTAACAGAAAAAGTGAAAAATTGTCGATTTTAAGATATTTTAACGCAATGCATTTGTCCGACTAATTTGTCGCCCAATCGTCAGACCAAGAGTGTTTGATGTTTGATTTTCTTGTTAAAAGTGGTCCGTGTTGCCGATGTCACTTCATGTATTGCATAAAACACAACTGAATCCTAACTAGGGCTCCCTGTTTCATCCAGCACACGTTCTCTTACGTATTCGTTTCATAGACTTATGTAGAAATGCGTACGCTTCGTCACATTTGATTTTCCAAACCTCATAGCATCCTAGTGATTGCGCTGCAGATGTCAGAGTGTGTTTGGTCAACATCCTGTTCGCTTGAGGACGTTTGCGATTGAGTGCAGCTTAGAAGGGGATCATGAACAATCTTGAGACGGAGAAATGAAAATTATTGCCGCTGGCAGAAAGCTTTGGATTGATCTTCAATAATGCATGGTATTTTGTCTGATAGGAACTTCTTCCGTACTTCGTGTTTTTCAATTAAAAAAATTAAAGATAAAATGAAATTATTTTGAAATTTCAAAATAAAATATGCTGTACGGGGAAATGTTCCATAATCAGTGAGAAATTAAAGAAGAGTGCTCTGAAGTTTACCACTGTATTGGATTGAAATCAGGAATTGTAAGAAGACTAGTTCTGCCGTAAGGCCATACTGATGTGCGGATGTGCATTAGCTTGTAGTGATGATTCTCATTCAACTAATGATCGTTTATTACATGTAGTTGCATGTGTTAATATCACCGAGTTCAATCTAATTTCAATCAAATTCATGTTTAATAGACATGCGTTTTGTATATTAATTATATATTCTCCTATAAGCTAATAGCTCAAACGAATTTTGCGTTAGATCTACCAATTTTGCAAAAATTGATGATGGTTGCAATGATAAGCACAATAAATAATATTCTTGCTACTTCGAAGTAGAATTTCTAAGAAAAATGCTCTACCTTAAGAGTATCGTAGTATCGCATCTGCAGATTAGATAATATTAGTTATATTGATCCATCGGATGCGTCTTTCTATCTTGGGCCGTTATTTGAAGTACAATGAATCGTCAAGTACCCTATCTGTAAGATTGATAGACAATATTTAATAGTACTAAATATACTTTCGCTTCTTATGCACGTGTAAAATGGCCGAAATGCAGTTCGACATCGATGTTTACTTGTAAATTTCCTAGCTGTATCGAAGCAAATTTCTTTGACATAGCTACTTAATTCTCTGATGATATTTTCCGAAATTGTTCACTCAGGAAATACACTGCGTGGTACAGCAGAAACAGGGTTCCTACTATTATAAGTTTGATGTCTTAAGCAATAAGCCCCACACCTAAAAAACGAAGAAATTCTGGAATGAGCAAATGCGAACACAGAGAAACAAACGATGAACTACGTGTTAAAGAATGCACACATAATATCATACATTAACTCGCAAAACATATTAATTTCTTAATGTTTATTCAAGATGAAATCGCAGTGCGAAAATCGAAGAACTTTGCTAAATGAAACATTATGAAACATCATTTTTAAAACAGATTCTTGATTTGACCAGCAATGAGATTCTCTGATGTTCATTGATATTCAATTAAGCTCGTATGATTGCATTTCCCGATTTACTGTCAACATAAATCCATAGAAACCAAACAAGAATAAAGGACGGTGTTTATTCATTTTCAGGTATAAACACCTTGATCTTGTTCGCCGTAGATGTTGTCTGTAATCGCAAAATGTCCGTTTCTTCTAAATAGCATGTATACAGCGTTCGAACGTTAAAGAATATTTTAACCAAATTCAGTGGTAAATGTTGGAGCGCTATTACTTCCTTACTGATCATGAAATGGCAAGTTAAAGTAATGTAATTGCTATAGAGCGGTAACTAAGATTTAATTAATATACACGATTGTTTGTGATCCCCGTCAGATATTTCTGTCCTCCGCTTTGCTCAGTAATTTAGCTGCTCGCTCCGTAATTAGTTGCCCTCTTGTTATTGCTAGAAAAGTTGCTGTGTTCTGATGACCTAAGTAATTTATACTCCAAACGCTAAGAGTTTGAGTCCCCAGTTCTGCACAGACTCGCTGCTGGTTCCGAATGTAATTACCTAATCTCTAGGAATCATTGAGGACTTTGTAACTTCATTAGAAAATTTATCGAAGCAAAATGTCTCACAGGTTATGACATTTTCATCTAAAATGAAATGGATTTCTCGAAGAGTTCAACATCTAGTTTAATTCATTAATACTTCAATCAGTTTTGGTTAGAATATCACATCAAGTTAATTGTATGCTGACATTATTCACCAACTTAGATACCGGCAAAGCCATTGATGAAAAATATGAAATATAGATGTGGAAAATATATTCAAGAGAAACTTATCGCTATTCGTGTTTCCCTAGATAAATGGATTTTTACTTATCATCAATGACATCAAGCCTTGACGCATAGAAATAGATAGCAATATAAAATCTCTAGAACGGAAATGAAGATTCATGCATACACAATAGCGGCACAAAAATCGCACGCATTTTCACTTAGATACACTTGCCAACGGCTGAATCATTGGTTTAGAATCAGTCACATGTGCAATTATAAGCTTTTCATTGGTGGTTCATGCCCCGCCTTAGTTCCCCCGGATGTGCCGCGACCTTGAGTCAATTTCCATTCTAGTCAACTTCAGATAAACAATCTATTTCAATGGTTACACGCATCAAAGCTAAGAATTGAAATCGTTGTTATTTCAGCAATGCGTCCATATGACATTTTGAGATGTTTTTGCTGTTCTTGCAAAATACCAGATTTCTATGCTTTCGACCTAATTACATGTACCATGCGGCTATCGAAACAATCTATGTCAAATGTTTCTAAGTAAATGCGTTGACAGTTTTTGCTACATCCAACAATGGTATTATGGAAATTCACCATTTAATGATGCACTTGCACTATGCAATGTATTCGCCAGACACAATGATTTGATGCATTCTTTTCTTCTAGACGGAATAAAAACTGCAATAATTACACTGGAAAAACAAGATTTTCATAAGATTTTCGCTTTGAGAAATCATTTGATATCTTTTGATAATCAAAATACAACACAGTTTTATGTATATGTAATATAAGTAAGCATGGATGTTCTTCATCTGTATATTTATATAATGCCGCGGACATCATTACGCTATCAATGTGTCTAAACTAGGGTGGAACCGTCATCTTAAATACAGTCTATACCATCTGCTGATGGAAAACACACTCACCCCATTGGTTGACTGTAATTTCGTGATTGACCTAGGGATAACAACGCCTTCAATGCGTGTTAGATCTCTGTGTCAGATACATAGAAATCAACCACCGTCTCTTATCAAATGGAGCAAGGCATAGAAATATCTCATAATATCTCTGTGAACTAGAATAGCGCCACTCTTACAGAGAGATATTGGCACAGCGGCAAGAGCCCCACCGAATCAACTGACTTCATTAATCATCCAGTGAACGCTAAATCATAAAAAATACATGTTTTTGTAACTAAATAATTTAATTTATGTTCTTGTTTTGAAACAACTTTTCTGTTTCTCTAAACCCACTCAAAGTTCTCATGCCTCCCATAAATATCACGAGGACATTCATATAGATTTAAAATAAAATGAAAATTTGAATGAATAATCGATTAGTTTATGCATGAAAATGTACATCAGCATAGCGGAGGACAGACATTAACATACTCTCTACATTCACGGCGAAATTATCTTCTCTTCAATTCATCTAATTCTCGGAATAAAATCGTTGCGCTTGCGACCAATCTTGGAAGAGAAAAACACTCATCTAATAAGTAATCAGTTTCAATATTTATACAGCTATTTTCAGAATTCGGAGCCAGTAACGGTTGCCGGCAATGAAACAGTTTCCTTTGTTACTTTGATTGAAATACAACGTCTTGTGAGCATGGCTGATTTCGTTGAGCAGTAGATAGACTTCAATTATTCCTCGATGAGCCACCTGTCGAAATGAGAGGGATTATCCTAGGCGATGTGGCACCTGGAAGTGGGATAGAATTTTTCTCAATTTTCATATTGAATTATATACGCAGCAGAAGTGTTGGATTAAGTAAATATTTTCGTGGAAAGATTTTGGAACATAGTAAATTTGAGATAAAGTTTCTTATATGATCAATTCAGATGCTACTTCTCCTTCTCTTAGTTAATCACAGACATTTAGAATGACAGCTGAGATTAACCATCAAACGTTGTGACGCGTTCGCCCATCAATCTGAGCAGAGAAGCGTACCACTGCTGCCGTTGGGATAACATAAGTATTCCCCATCAATTTTGTAGAATTTTATCAAGAATTCCATTTTCTCCGTGGCACAGTGGCTGTGTTCATGGCCTTGTGATCCTTGAGTCATATGGTCAGACCTGCAAATGGGCCTGGTATTTTTGAACAGGAACGAGCCCGTGCCGGGTAGAACCAAAATGGTAGAACCAAAAAATTATCGTTTAAATACGAGGAAATATTTTAATGTTGGGACTAATGCTATACAACATGTTATATGATAATGGTGAAATAGCGAATAAATGATTTTGTTAACCTTCATCGAGATGATTTTCGCTTTTCATCAATTCAGGCAGCATTGAATCAAGGCAAACGTACCAGTTATAGAAAGAAGGCAAATCATGATTTCGTCTTTGATTTTTTTAGAAATCTTTTGTCTTTGATTATTGAACAAATGCTTCCTTTAATTTTTCTCCAATACTTCTTTTAAAGAGCTATTAGATGTGAGTTAATGACTGCAATTTCTGACATTTAAATGGGTTCTATCAACAATATGCAAGTGTAAGTGTCTAGTATATATTAGGAATTAGGATATTAAAAATTGAAATTTATAAAGTCGGTATTTGTTGGGCAATTTCTTAGGTGTCACATGTACGCTGATAGTAAGCAACACAACCAGAAAAGATAAACTGGTTCATTATTTCAAACAGTCTGCTTAGGAAAACTTGTGGTTGCTACTTTCCTCCACTCTTTTTTATCCAAACTTATCCAAAGCTTTCTCTATCCTCCTTCGTTCATTGCTGCAGAGTGTTTTATCAAGAATGCAGAGTATAGCCATTTCATGAGTTTTAAGCTTAACCCGATCAATGATTTAACTCACAATCCTCGAAACAGAAAGCCGATTTTACTACAAGACTATTCATTATGCCAGTAATGCATGGTTGCAATCGGTTATTCTTTAATTGTGTTCTTTTGGCTCTTAAATGTTATCTCCGCCAGACCTCAAATTTTCAAATTTGTCTGTAATTTATAAAACTTGAGCAATCATCACGAAACTTATGCTACTGCTTTATGTATATATTTTCTATCTGCACACATGATTTCATGCAACATGCATTCATCGCAACTAGCCTGTCACTAGGGTAGCACTTCCTTTCGAAATCAGCTTTTTTAATACATAAATGAAGTTGACACATTACTAAGTGTTAGGCTAGCTAGCGCTATCTTGCTGCTTCGTACCTTATTAATGTAGCTAGCAGCTTCCCTAGTGCTAGCTGAGGGACTTGTTCTGGGATACTTGAATATTATTTGCTATTTAGCCATGATTATTGATATCACATGCCTTTAGTAAGCAACCTAGCGCTACCCCAAGTTGATGATTAGGCAAGTGATAACTACATTGATGCGACTCCTGACCTGCGGAGATCGCTCAGACTCAATTTCTATGGAAATTTACTTATGATAGAAATTTCCTTCAGCTATCTACATCTCCGTGGCACAGTGGTTAACTGCTTGGCCTGCAGTCTTTTAGTATAGAGGTCGAACTCCAAAAGTGTCATTGGAAGTCGTCAGGAAGGGCATCCGGACTAAAAGACCACAACGCTGCAGATTAAAGTCTGACTATGTCAGCACCGCCCAAGCCCCCAGCATGGGGAGTGGTGACGTTAAACCATTATTCATCACATCATCTACATACTTTAAAGTTTTGTAATTGTTGATTAATCTGAGCAAGTTTCAAAGTAATTTTGAAACTTGATGGTGTGATAACTTTTAAGAGCCATGCGTTTCTGTTAAGCGTAAGTCAACTTCCTGAGAAACGGAAAGTAGATTATTGTCCTAATGTTGACCTACTTCGCAACCCAAATATGGAGCCCATTCTTCTCGAAATTCAAAGGCGTTGTTCGAATGCTAAATGTATGGCTACATTTGAAGATCATAATATTCCAGAATTAGACCCACCAAACGTTGTTGTTCCATAGTCTTGAATTCTCTCTTGAATAAAGTGCCCGTTCAAGAGACAAATGTTTACTTTGATAATTTGCCAATCGGATTTAATGAAGTTCAACGAGCCTGTAAAAGCGTATGAATAAGAAGCGATAGGAAGTTAATCCAATCTCTGATGGTGGTGACGTCACAGTTTGCCTTGTAGAACATTTGCATCATGCTATTCAGCTGTGGCACAGCGAACGCACATTTTGATTGTTTTATGCACTTGCATGCAATGTTGATATACGAACACTTTAATTGGTTGTTTTAACCACTGCACATTACTGTTGATGATAGACACAGGAATGTTTACAAACCAATTGATGTTTCTAGACGTTTAGAAAAATACACGTAATTTGGCCTCATATTTTGATGTAACATTTTGTGTCATTGTTGTTTAACTCCTTGTGTCATTTGGTACAATTATTTTGCATTTTGAATTTCCTTTACGCAAATGTTTGTGAATTATATCACAAATTCATTATAAGCGATGGAAGATTATATGCTCGATTTTTGTACTGTGACTATTGAAAATATACTTTTGTATTTTATAAAACTTAAACACAAGAAGCATCTATGTATAGTAAATTAACCTATATGTACATGTATAGTACTATGGTCTCCATTGCACAGTGGTTAAGTGCTTGGCCTAGCGATCTACTGGTCCAGAGGTCGAGCCCTAAAAGTGTTAATGGAAGTCGTCAGGAAGGGCATCCGGACTAAAAGATCACTGCGCTCCAAGTTAAAGTCCGACTATGTCAGCATCATGCAAGCCCCCAGTATGGGAAAGCAGTATTGACATTAAACCATTCATTTCATATAGTAAATTAACCGTTTATGCGATTATGATGTTATAATGTGTAAATTCAAGTCCGAACCTGATTGGTTATAATTTTGTCATCATACCCACGCGTGCTAGTCGGCCACAACCGACTGGTTCTGTTTAGTGTCGTGTTGCAAATCCATCCATCCTATTAGCAGAAGGCGAATGTAAGGGATCCCATTCACAAATGTGACTTTATTAAATAAAAAGCTGTAAATATGTTTTTGTATGTTTTAAATTTTTGCCTCTGCTTCAGTACATTTTCATAATGATCTTATGAAGCTGTATGAATTTGTAGCGTGTATTATATGTGTACATAACTAATGCGTATTTCATTTTTTCAACATAAAAGACTTAGCATTCAATGCCTGGTAATGTGTAGATTCTATGCTCGATCATTATTTATTATCTAAGAAAAACCTGCTGCAGTCAACAGCTACGTTTTCACTGACTTAATATTTCGAAGTAAAATATTCAATGGGATTCTGTAAATGTTTTCATGGGGCTATATTTCAATCAAACATCGATATATAAATATGGAAGATGAATGTTGCAACAGTTCAGTATGCAGTTCGGAAGTGTCAACCTAAAAACATAATTTTTCTTATCTGATTCGGCAAAATTGTTAAACTTATTGAAGATCTTTCATGAACAATATAAGATTATCAATCACTGAGTCGCATATGGAGGTAAGACTCAAGGAATCAAAAACTAAGATAGTCAAATATTCAGTAAAAATGAAGGCAAAGACATCATAGTCCGGGAGCTAGCGTGATGTTGTGCAGGGAACGAGGTAGTACATAAAACTTTCACATAGCATAGTACACCTCTAACCTACTGCAAAACTTCGCGTCTGCCGGATCAGATCATTTGCTTTTCAGAAATAGAGAGAATAACACAATCCTATGTATTTCCAGTGGTAAAATTGTGACACTTAAGGTCATAAAAGTTACACAAACTGGTATTTTGTTGAACTGGTTATTATAGAAATCATCTACAGATCATGATCTTTCAAATGAGTTATCATTCAGTGACAGAGGATGAAGTAAAGTGTACAAACAGACACTTTTCGTTGGTATAACTGCAAATTTTAACATAGAAATTTCAGGAAAATTGTTGATATACTTTAACGAAATCCTCTGTCAATGAATGATAACTCATTAAAGATAATTCAATACGCTAATCATGATTCTAACAATACCAGTTTTCAAACAAAAAAACAAAATTTGGTGAGTTAGAACCGCTCAAAATTCGAAAAATAATGAGTCAACACAGACAGTGTCCTGAACAGAAGCCACTGGAAAAACACAAAATTGTGTTAAATTACTAGCAACTGACGTGGAAACGATCCCGTACTGGCACAAGTTAAAAAAAATAAAACTCGCTCGCAATTAGCATCACACTTCTCCACAACGTCACGCACCTCTCCAAAGAAGAAGCACCAAAGTAAGATGGATTTGTTTTTTCAGCAGTAATACAATCATAAAAGCGGAAAAAAAGAATAGCTACATTTTTTTTAATTTTTGTAAACTGCATAAAGCACAAGTTTAAAGAATGACGCGTTATATCACAACGTTGGTTCCATCGAAAATCATCGCCCAGGGATTCTCTTCGGGGTGACGACTTATGGCCTATCCTGTGTGCCTCCGGCCTTTGGACCGTACTCCCAGCAATTGAACTGAAATGAAACATATCAAAGTCAAAACTGATGATTTATGGACAAGAGCTACGGACATATCATCAATGAAAAACTTAAAGTAGAAAAATATGATTCCGGGGTTTACTGGAACGCCTCAGGTCTCTGAAGTAAACATTCGGAGTTGGAGATCTACATACTGACATGAAATCACGAATAGATTTCTGAGTGCTAGATGGCATGGGCATAGAATGGAAAGCTGACCAGTGACTTCAACAATTTCTGCATAAAATGATATTGCTTCTACAAAATCATAACTTAAGCTGCCGTCAGTTCACCTGGGAAGAACTTCACTCTACAATATCAGTTAGCGATGAAACTTGTCGGCTTAAATGGTATTTGCTCAATCATATCGATCAACATCAAAATTAAAATGTGATTTCATTGAAATGTTGCACTAAAATAGATGTATATAATTTAATATAAAGCCGAACTGTTGATGACAAAATAAAAAGCTTTCAAATTGACAAAAAACAAAAAGAGGATAAAATTATTCAAAAAGAGAATTAAGAAAAAATAGACAAAAATCCAAAAAAAAAAAATTTAAAAAATCTATTAACTCATATAAAAAACAATTATCTTATCATTATAAAAATGAAAAAAGATACTTGTAATTAATTTATTTCTCAAATAAATGTTTAAAAATTCGTAAATCAAAAAGAAGATCTATCGTTTAAAAAAAAGATATGATCGGATGCTTTAAATAATGCGGGAGGTTTCTCATTTGTTTTGGCTGAAAGAAAAGGCGGCGTAAATAAATATAATATAGCGGTCGGTGCTAATCAGTCCATGTGAATGATGGAAATTGAATGATGGAAAAAATAAAAAACTGTTGGCCTACTTTAATACTTGCTCGTAAATAAAATACGATGCGGGAGATTTAAATGCGTATGCGGGCGGAATTCGGATTGGTGGGAGATTGACTAAAAAACGGCGAAGAGAAACGAAACATGCTCCATGTATGAATATAATTAATAGCGGCCGCCCTGAAATTTTTTAGAGAAAAAAAAAGATTGAATGTAAGAAAATGAAATGGCACAACACACAATCATCAGAATGCTCCTTCTCGCTCTCGAATGAAGTAAGATGTATCGCTTGCTATTGGAAATGGCAAAAGCTGAGATGCAGAGAGAGAGTGAGCGAGAGCGTGAAAGATGATGTGGTGTGCTTTGCTTTCGCGTCGCACATACCAAAACACCACATCCCTGTCTTGCTTCAATTCCATGGAATGCACTACAATGGTGACAATGCCCAGGCGAGGAAAAAAAAAAATACTTTAATAAAATTTCTTCTTCCTGCTACTTTCTTTAATAATGATTGGAAGGGTCAGAAAACTTAAAGAAATGATCTAAATTGGAAGAATCTGAAGGAAATGAAGAAATCGAAGCACAATCGATTAACTCACATTAATTCGCAACTTACGCGAAAGCGACGCACGATCTTAAGGCTAATAGGATTTCTTTTGACCACCTAATTCCTTTCCTCAATGTGTGCCGTCCATAATACACATCACACACTTCTAGTAAACTGAAGCAGATAGACAAAATATTAAATTCTGTGTGTTGATGTAGATAAACAAGGCTCACAATCCGATGGTTACCAGTATATGATATTGGAAATTTGTTTGGAAAACTCAAGTAGAAATAGCTCAAGTTTTATGTCAATATTCGGTGCACCACATTTAAAAAAAAACCGTAATTTTCATAACCACAATTACAAAAATGAATCTAATGATAATGGAGGTTTGTAATTGAAAATTGGATATTTGTAAATTGAACTATGCTGGTATTGTTGAAACCGCTTCAGCCCCTTCATCTGAATGATTCAAACGACCCTGAGGCTGGTGTTGCAACAAGTATGCTCTTCGATATAGGCAGCAATTAGTGAGACACCGTCGGCCAGGCCCTACTTCTTTATTTACAGAATCATCAAAACACGATTTCATTAATTAAGAGCCTGTCTGTAAATGTATTCACGAAAAACTTGATGAATTTTTAGGACACGACGTAACTTTATACTGCTGCATGTTCCGTCAATAAAGCGACTCTTCGCTATAGTCGAACATTGTCTGATTTCTGTGAATAAGTAAGAAAGTAAGTTTATGTACTATAGTGCATACCAAATAATTTCGAATCATCATTCATGAGTGTTAAAAACGCTGTAATTAAGAAAATAGTATGGCTATGGCAAAATGATTATTTCGCATATCTGTAGGCCTAATACACATACCACATCACTCAAAACATGCAGAAGTTGGTTCTGCATGTCAATTTATCCTGTTTTTGATGGGAGGAATGGAATATGTTTCATGTTGACTGACAGACAAGGATGGATGATACGCAATTGATCGTTTTATGCATTTCATGTTTAACATGCCGTAGCCAACACATTTTAGTAAATATTCAGACACTGTTCCCAAATGTCACATAAATGCAGACATGATCACACTTAAAGTTGCAAAAACATGTTATGACATTACTGAGCTGTTAGTATGTCATGTCTATTCAACACGGCATCGATGTTCACACGCGCATTTTCTAGATTATTTTATTTTACGTTCATCTGAAACATTCGAAAATCAAATCAAGAGATATCTATTTATTATTCTTTTAAAAAATTGTTGCATTTTTATAACAATTTATTTAATCATGATAATCAGATTTTGTCCTACATCATTGAGTTGACGTAGGGCTTTCATACCTGCCGTAGCGGTCTCTTTCTCGGTCTTGCTTGGAAGATCTTTGGGGTTTACATGCAGTTTCTAATTGGTCTTTTCACTTATCCTCTTCAGAATGCTACTCCGCTTCATTCCTTTTGGAGACGTGCTCCCAATTTAGTCCACGGAACTTGGCAGAGTGGGGGATTTGGAACTTGACAAAGTTTGGGAAATATTTACCTCATGCTCCTATTTGCAGTACAGTCTTTACTTTGAAGCTAGCCCGAAAGACTCCGACTAGTCTTGTTATAATTTGTAAGACTATGATGATATAGAAGTAATGGTCTCTTCATACAGAGAACATTGAATAATAGACGATTTATTGTAATGTGCCACGTTGTCTTGTGGTCAATGCTCGGATCTAATAAGGCTACAAAGGGTACAAATGGATAAAAAACATAGAAAAGGGATTGTAGAACCGAGATAAAATGAAGTCAAAAGGAATAGCATAAGTAAGAGTTCATCTTGCTGCATCACAGTTTGGTGCTAATAATTGGCATCCATGCGCGGTACGGTGTAAATCATGACGTGTATCTAATGACGCTTGAAATGAAATCACATGGTTTGCAAAAATAACCGACACTCTAAGGGCGCGTTTGCCATTTGTGTACATTTGTGTAGCCGATTAGTACCACTATCAACTATGGATAATCTACCATGTGATGTATATTATTGCGCCGATGTGTAGCCCTTCATTGTTTTTCTGTGAAGGAATATGTGAGGCAAATGTTCGACAACGGCCAGAAAAAGGTTGTCACTGTCTTGATAGATTCCCATCTTCCACGACAATCTGGCAAGCAGCTTATCGGGAATTCCTTCATCATGATTTTACAATCGATCTGCTTTAAGAAGTGAATTGAAAGTACTGGAAAGCGATCCCGTTTAATGCATCATGAAAACATCTCCGTTTTTCTTCTCATAGCGAAGGTAAGATCAAGCTGAATTTCAACGGTCTTAGCAATATAATCAGAAACAAATGAAGTAGCATTGCATTGGTCGTAAAAACATTCCATCTTTTTTCTGTAACTGAAGTACGGGGAACATACTGATTCCAGACTGTTTATTTGAACTTTCCATAAACCTTCCGTGTTGCCAACCGTCAATGCAGTAGGAATTTTCAGAAATTTGAAAAAGGGAGGAGTCAGTAAATAAGCTCTTTACTTTCACCGTATTGGTTTTATAGGAGAGGCATTTCTGTTGAATGTGGGACATTTGAAAATGATATTATGCGAAAGCAAATTGCATGAAAATGTGCGCTGCAAATTTCTTACAGAGTCTGCACACGTTTAGCAAATGAACTTCAAACAGAAGGGCATCATTGGTATATGTCTAGTTCATGACAGCTACCTGAATCATAGAAAATCAGCAACAAATAGCAACTTTTAGTAATGAAAACATTTTAATTGTGGCGAAATTAAGATTTAGAGTCACTTATGTGAACAGTCATTGGAATTTGTTTGACTATAAAGAATTCATTGCTTAAATATGAAATTTCTTATTTTGTGAAATCATCAAGAAAAAATCGAATAGATAAAGTAATCATGTATTTTTCATGTTTCAAATAAATTATGCTTAGTATTTTCCAATTCCTGTGCGTTGTTGTCTATTTTGTTTGAAATTATTTTGTGTATTTATCAATTTCAAGCAAGTTACAACATGATAAATTGAAAAAAAATTGAGCAGCACTACCACTTAAGTACTTTGTAAGTAGCATTGTGTGAATATGCAAAAGAAAAACATAATCTCTGTGACATCATTTGGATACAAATTGATCTATTACTCGTACTTAAGCCCATCAAAAAATTTCAGATATAAAGCGAATTGTTGCGGGTATGTTGCATGCTAAGAATTGAAATTTAGAGAAGGAGGCCGTATTTTTTCAATACCAACCTGTAGCCAACGTTTTGCTTCGACATAATGAAAAGAATGCAAGTAAAACTTCACAAGAGAAGTCAGAAAGCACACACTTGAAGGATGGTAAGTCGCTTAGAAGTGTCAATGCGAATCGTGTATAGGGGAAAATCCCATGTCAAAGCAGGCTCCCCAAAAGACTATTCGAATTTGAATTTTAGTTTACGAAAAAGCCTAAGAGTGATGCAATCATCAATTATACTATATTTGATGAAGTAGATATGGGAGTTTTGCTCCAACTTAGTTGTTGGCCATTGTTCAATCTTGACTGTTGCAGACTGTCGAGCACACCAGCATGTTAAGATTAATTATTGAACACACTCATCAGCGATTCTTGCTTTCAAATCGATCGAATTCGAGATCTTCGAGTTTACATACTTGACATATAATACAGCCCTAAAACCAAACTCCGGTGGAGTTATGTCTCGTAACGGCACTGGCCAGTCAAGATCAAAATGACGACTTGCGACTTTTCTGAAAATTCATTTGCAGAAAGCAAGCTCACCTATTTTCCAATGTATGGTGGCGTGCAATCTTGTCGAATTCTTTTCTCTAGACAGAATTCTTTTCTATTTTGAGATAGATGCGAATTGAATCCAATCCCTGTATTTTAAGATACGAAGTCAAGGTCTTCCCTTTCATCAAGGCCAGTCAACCCTTTCATATAAAGCGGTGTAACAGTCTGACTTGGGAACACAAGCCCGTGGGTTGTTTTCATTCCAAACTGCACCTGAATATCTACAGAGAATGACAACGATTAGGTCAATACAAGACAACAACACCCTTGATTCCTCGACCGCACTCGCCTGACACAGGAATCGAACCGAAGTCCACGGTGGAGACGAGTTCTCACCGTCTTCACTAGGCCACGCTGACGGTTCAAAAGGAATGCGAGTGAAGGCAGAAGTCATCTCTAAGTGATAGCGACAGCTTATTGTCCTATTATTATTGACAGAGTGCTACCAGCATTCATGTTGCAACGAGACAGCATATCAGCATGGCATTCGTAGTGTGGCTTACTGAAGAAGGTGCGAGCTCGTCTTCGTCGCTGAGTTCTGTTCGATTTCTGGGTCAGGCGAGTGCGGTCGGGGAATCAAGGATGTTGGTTTCTTTTATTTACTTAATCGTTGTCATTCTCTTTGGATATTCAAAATACTGCGCCAGACCTTTGTTGTCAAACTGCATCTGTTAAGAAAGAATTTTCCCGAATGTGCCTCTTCGCTAAAAAACATTGCTCAATTTTTTAAGCCATTCTGTAAGCAAGTTGGAATCATCTCTCAAAGTCTGTTGGGCAGCAATTTTTGAACGAATTGAGACCTGGAGGATTTCAGATTCAAATCGTGTCTCATTATTCTGTACACTTTTTGAAACATCAGACACTCCAACTATCTCGCGAACAGAACAATTCCAAACTCACTCGGTAATTTTAGTTCCTTCATCAGCTCCATTGCTAGTTTTAATCATTTTCATCCAGTGACATTGATTTACGAAAAGTAAAGCATTTTGAGATGGAAGAATAAGCAGTCTTTCATGTATCAATAACTCTTGCTAATATCATCGCACAATTTCGAACAAAACTCTAAACCCTGTTAACCAAACCTGATTTTTGGTTTCAAGGTCATGTTAAGTGTCAAGTATACAAACTCAAGATGTCGAATTTGATGGAGTTGAAAGCAAGAATCAATGATGTTTGTATTTAATAATTAATCAAAATGTGATCGTGTGGCTATCGATTCTTTGTGCTACAACAGTTAGGATTGAACAATTCCCAACAAATTACTTGGAGCAAAACTCCCGTATCTACTTGTTTCAAAAAAGTTTTATGAAGGTGCGAGCTCGTCTCCACCACGGGAATTCGGTTCGACTCCCCCGTCAGGCGAGTGCGGTCAAGGGTGTTGATGTCTTTTATTGACTTAATCGCTGCCATTCTCTTTACATATTCAGGTGCAGTTTGGAATGGAAACAACCCACGGGCTTGTGTTCCCAAGTCAGGGAGTAATATTTGACTGTTTGGGTAGGTCTTAACAAAGGCCTTCTGCTACACCGCTTTATATGAAAGGGTTATGTACCTTGACTTCGTATCTTAAAATACAGTGATTGCATTCAGTTCCCTTCTTCATTCAGAAAAGAATTCTGTCTGGAGGATAATTCAGCAAGATAGCACGGCACCATACATTGGAGAAGTGGTGAACTCGCTTTCTCCAAATGAATTTTAAGAAAAGTCGCCAGTCATTTTGATCTTGACTGGCCAGTGCCGTTACGAGACATAACTGCACCGTAAACTCGAAGATCTCGAAATCGATCGATTTGAAAGCAAGAATCGCTGATGAGTGTGTTCAATAATTAATCTAAACCTGCTGGTGTGCTCGACAGTCTGCAACAGTAAAGATTGAACAATGGTCAACAACTATATATGTTGGAACAAAACTCCCATATCTACTTCATCAAATATAGTGTAATTGATGATTGCATCACTCTTAGGCTTTTTCGTAAACTAAAATTCAAATTCGAAGAGACTTTTGGAACAGCCTTCAGATTATTTAAAAACGCCTGAAGATTAATATGACGCGGACTTAGTGTGTTAAAGCATTCACTTTTTGCCTCTTGAAACATAAAGTATACTCATTCAGATGTTTGTTGTAAGTGATATCCATGATTATCGATCTATTGACTTTTGTAGCTTTACATTACTGCATTTCCCATTGAGATGAGCCTTTAGGCAGCGACATTGCTCTGTCGTGTTTGATTTCTTCTGTTCTTGTTATTTCGATAATCATAGCTCAGTCACTACATGTTTCGATGTCATTAAAGATACATGCGCTGCATCTGGATCGATGCGTCTTTCTCAGATTGGAAGAATTATCGAGCTCAGCGGCATTCTCTTGACAAAGTTCGCTTCAAACGTCGATCTTGTCGGTCGATGCTTGTGAGTCCAAAATTTGGCTAATAACAGCTTTCCGTTAAACTTAAAATTCGGCGCTACCCTTTCATTTCGCCAGTCATTAAAGGTGACAGTATTGAAGCGAGTTTGACACCTTTCCGTCCCAGTCAGCATCCGGATGTCGACCACACAATGCGCAGTACAAAATTTAGAGCTTTATTCCGAAAGTTGCCATTGCGGACGATGCTGGGAAGCTGTGATCTCGTCAAAGGAATTGTGTCTCCTTTCTAGGCTTACGACAGCAAATTTAATTGCAGGAAAGTTTGAATTATTTCTGTTTTCTTAATAACTTCAGAAATTAATTCGAATAATGAGAATAGAGCCATGTAGTAGTAGAAGTGCAGTTCTACTAATTAATTGTCATTCACTCATAGTCACGAGTTTGTTCAAACTGATGGCAAACATTGATAATGAAATTGATGCTCGTTAACGCCTCAGTTTCAAAGCTTGTAGTAAGATTCGTGCCGACCGACATACGATAACAGATTTGAGATGTATAATTATATCCTGATGGGATCGCTTTGATGTTAGAGTTGATAATTACTTTCAGCATAAATAAGGAAATGCGTTGACATCTACTTCAAGTGTTTTGTATGCAATGTACATATCGAACTTCCTGATAAATCAACTTCAGCAAGTCGATATGTTTCCTTGCATCGAGGAATATGTAAACAAAGTCTAGGAGAGATATTTTTAAGTTGATACATCAGTCTTCTCATGTGCATTTGTCAGTATCGGCGCTTGGCAATTCACTCGGGCACGTGTGGGAAAAGAGGAAAATTTGAGGTAGATCTTTTTACCAAAATCAGAGAATTTCGACCACCAAAAAAGTTCGATTTTTTAAAGAAGTGTTCACTTCATATGATGCAAAGTAATACAAGCTACATGCCAATTTATCACTAGTCGCTGGTTAACTGATGTCATTGTATGTTGCTCTACCAATAAATCTCAAGTACGATAAATAAGAGGCACGTAATTGTGATGTGCATATTATTTGAACTTCGGCCAGTATTGAATAATACCTACTGACATTCTTACAAAGTTGATGTGAGAGTAGGATCAGTAAACAGTGCCATCGAAAACTTCAATTTAGGCCGAATATTTCATTACTGTTTTAAGTCATTGAATACTAGTACCTTAAATCCTCGTAATTGCACCACTTCGGGAGTTTTTATCTTTTCCCGAACTGTTGCAATAGTTCAAACAAAAACGACAAAAAGCTGAATTAAAGTCTGCCGATTCCAGGATTCATTGAAAATGAATGGCCTGAGCACCAAAAAAGCAATCTTTATAGAACTAATTTTATAGCACTAAAAAAGCAATTTTTATAGTAGAGTGGCATTCATTATTGCTTGATATTTAGGCACAGCGAACACGCTAGAATGTTTTCATATCTGTGCCATTCGATCTCTATGCCGAAGTTCAAGTCTGTTTCGGACTGAAATGTAATGAAAAATGACGCGGGCATTTGTGTTTGTACTTTACCTACATGTACAAGAAACAGTTTGAGACAAGTAGATGAACAAGCAGATGTTACTCAAGTGGTGTACGAGAAACTTTTTCAATAGAATTAATTAGCAGGGCTTGTTCACTATCAAGTTTGACACCTTCAAAGTGATAGAAAATTCAAGTACAATATTTCTGAATGACAACATTTTGAGTTGCTGTCCTCGTCAAATTCGTGTTTCTCTCTCTCTCTCTCTATTCAGAGACAGGATGAAGGATCCAAAATCATAGAAATAACGGAAATTATAAGTTAACAGTCTGAAGAGGATCTGGATGCACTCTGGTTGAAATGACGAAGAGCTGAAAGGAATTCAGTGTGAGGTTTCGATCAATTCCCTTCAGATCACAACAATCAGATGCTCTTCAAACTTTCATTTACATTCTTCCCTAATGTTTCCGCTGATTCGAAAATATTTTCTACCTTCAAAGCTGTTTAAGACAAATATATTCAAATCTAGTTTGACTCTAGAGAGCAGAGATCTTGTCATTGCTCGACGTCAAATCAGTTAGTAGGTAAAATTTAGGAATCAATAGTTTCAAATTTCAAATTTTGAGACAGATAGGGTGCCCTTCATTGTGTCAGTCACAGAATTAGATTCATGTGCGTTCTCGGCTTCGGTTTCTAGAATGAAGGTATCGCATCTGTTCTTAACATTGACATGCAACATCGCAAAATTAGATAACTTGCTCCTTCTTGAATGGATGATTCGTGTATCGCTTGCTATTGGAAATGGCAGACAATAATCTGTTATCCGGTTTTGGACACCAGAGCAAGTGAATGAGTGGCCTGCGTGAATGCTTTGATATCACTTGGACATACTTAAAAACACATCGCTGTCTGGCTACGTTCAGTGCATTCAGTGAGGAATACTGTGAGGCTACTTTTTTAATAATGACCGGAAGGGCCAACATTATGGAGAAAACTTGTGCGCAATGATCTGAATTCTTCGAATCTGAAGGAATTTTGGCAGTCGAACATACATGAGACTTTTCCGGCCATTGGCCGGATTTCCGGCCATCAGACGGAATTTTGGTCACCTCTCGGGATTCGTGTAAAAATGCAATAAAAATTTAGGGGGTGGGGGGTCTACGGTACTACGCCTACATGTTGGTGAGCGGCACTGCGACAAAAATACGTCTCCATGCATGCCAAGAACCTTGTTTACTTTTATTTACTATTTAGAAACAGCAAATGGAGAAAGTGATCAGTCTCGAAAATAATGCAAAATGTTGATTATTTGGCAGTGCAAGTAGCTGATAAACGATTTCGATGGATTTCTTGATGTGAGGAAGGGCTTCTTCACTTAAGTGCAGATAATTGCAATAAATTGTGTGGATATTTCTCCATAAATCCAGTGTCGCTTTGATATCTGACCAAGACCTGTCCAACCTCTAGCTTTTGCGATATTGTAAGAACGAAAAATGAGAGAAGCTTATGCAGTTAGCTTACTTATGATAGGCGAATTAAGCTTACAATGATGACAGATGTGAGCCATGACAGCAGATGTAAGTTACCGGTATTAAGGATTTGTTACTGGCATCTAGCGGATGCATGAATGGTGGAGACATTTCAAAGTTCATTTTTATGCCCCTTATTCCCATTTTCCGCACCACTAATTTTCTGGAGTTCTCCTGTAACATAATTTTGACCCATGACTACATGCAGCATCGATCGGAATCTATGTCAGTTTTCATATGGTATGCATCGATTTGCCGCATAATCATAGCTTCCTTTACAACTATTTGCAGTCCTATACGGGTGTGTTTCAGTGTATTCAATGGGCATGTATTAGCCCCAACATGCGCATCATATGCATATTTTCAGTGATATTTTCCGGCCACGGAAAGTGGCCTGTGTCTCATGCGTGCAATCGAAGCACTTTGCTGGAACTCACATTAATCCGCAAGCGACGCACGACTTTTTTTCCTATCTCTGTAAGGTATTAGGAATTCCTTTTTTCCCATTTACTAAGTTCCTGCATGTGACATCGTTTTGAATTAGTCTGCACTTCTAATAAACTGAGAGCAGAACAATCAAATTCTGTGGTGTCAGTAAATCACCATTCTGATATATTTAGGCCATTTGACTGCTGCGAATGGGCAATGTTTTACAACAAATTTCTCAGTGGATTTTAAGAGGATTTTCATTTTAGCTTTGTAGTGAAAAGTCTCTCCCACTGCTTTTATCCACTTGTAATTTTAATAAAATTTGAAGGTAAAACTATTTACGAAAGCAGACGTTTCGTGAGTCTGTCACACCCTCAGTGCCCGTAAAATCAGAATGTGATCATTCATTTTCTTTTTTTTCATTCTTTTTCATTTTTTTGCCAATCTAGCTGCATCAAGAAACATTCCTTGAATATTCCCTTGACGAAACAATAAAAATGATGTCAAGCGTCAGACGTAATAATCCACGATTTAACCATAACCTTGAACTTGTCCTCATCCACGAATAGCATGCCAGACAAACAAAACAAAACTGTTACAGCGGTACTACTAAAGATGAGATGACAGCTGGTTTCGTGATCTAAATGCAAGCCACACTGTAAACTGTGCGCTCCTAAAGTAAGCAAGCCACTAATCAAAAACACCAGGGCACCCAGGCATCTGGAGCAACATTTGGAGCATTGGAATTTCAGTCATATGTATGTATATCTCGTAAGGGTTCACGCAACAATAGGGGTTAATCCGTAGAATTTAGCACCTCCACTCTTATTGCTACAACTACGAAACTCACAAAGTTTAGAGCAGTAGCAGGCAGTACTAGGAGCGTGCAATCTACAGTGCATGGCAATTTACTCATGATATCAATATGATCCTCCATACACTTATGTATGACGTACATGTAAGTAGAATTGATGAATGTTAATGCCTAGTTCAAATTCCCTCTACATCTGCACAACTGTCTTGGACGGAGTATATTCAAGATGCTCAATTAACATATTGAGTGACTTTATTCGGGTATTTGTGACGAAATATTTTAGCGCACTACTACTGGCATTACGGCTCAGATAGTTTGTCAGTAGTCGATCATCAAATACGCGAGGAAATTCACTCATATTCTAGTTAATCATCTCAAATTTGCTCATGCATTATGCTGCTCATTTACTTGCTATTTTAAATGTAATGATGTTGAAACATCCGATTTCATTGCATCTACCATTCAGCAGCACATTTTTAGTCAAATAATTAAACAGGTCATAATCAGTCTAATCTGGAAAATCCGAATTTGATTTAGCCTACATGATATTAGCAACACTGATATGGTTTTCAATGACATCAAAATTTGTGAAAAATTAAATTTAGTATGCTAAACCTGTCTTCTTATTGATCTCCGTGTTTATCTCAATATTTCAGTCAGTGCCTGGTGTAAGATCATGTGAGAAGTGTTGGATGAAAGTTGATCTCCTCTTCGATAATAACAACAGTAGAGGACGAAGTTTCCTATGTCCCAAAGTCATCTCGCGAGCTGACAAGGACGAGTAACCCGCACTAAGGCTAATTTGATTACGAGAGCTTTCCCGAATGAGTTGGAACTCATAGTGGAGCCTCGGCTCACTGTCAGTAGTAATGACATGGAAATCGGAGCCGGTGAATGTCGCCCTTCAGACGTGCATTGGCCGTGACTTCTAGTGAGATTGGAGAAAGTGACAGAGATGCGATGAAGGCGTTATTTGTCTCAATTAAAGGCAAATATCGGACCGAAATTGACTTCGAAACCTGTATATTTGCAAGACGAAGTCTGAGTTTGCATACAACATGGTGTTTCAATTCATCAATACTCTGACGATTGATTTGACATAATTTGAATTAATTAGCGATAATTTCTACAAGATACTATTAAGCGATTGAATTTGCATTTGTTAGAGTATAAGATATGCAGTTAGCCAGTAGCTCTCGAAAATGATGTCCAACAATCGAATATTACCTCAATTATGATAATCCATTTCATGATGAATTTCTTAGTTAAGTTACACACACTCAATCCGCAAGGACATCAGGTTGCCGTTGCGACCGCTTCCAGAAATGCCTACCTTTGTCAAGCTATATTGCTATATGGCATTCGCTTATTGACAACAATAAGCTGTCGATATCACTTGGAGATGACTTCTGCCTTCACTCGTATTACTTGAGCCGTCAGCGTGGCCTAGTGAAGAAAGTACGAGGTCGTCTCTACCGCGAACTACGGTTCGATTCCTGTGTCAGGCGAGTGCAGTCGGGGAATCAAGGGTGTTGGTGTCTTTTATTGACTTAATAGTTGTCATTTTCTTAAGATATCCAGCCTTGACTCATGTGTACAAAATCTTTTGATAGACAGACAATAAACCAGTCTCGCCTACTTAACACTCAATGAGTAAAAAGAAGAGAGGTGGGAGGTCCTCCCACTGATACCACCAAGTTTGGCTATAAGATTTCTCTAGGATAGTCTAAAAGTTTAGTCAGTTATGAGAATGTTATGTCTGTTGGTAGTAGCTTACAGCCTGCCCTTGAAAGGTCAAACCATACGTTTTAATAAATACAAGAATGATTGAAGCTATGATCATTATGCATGACTCCTACATAATTGGAATATCCTGTCTTCGAATTATTCTGCACAGGAGGTGAGGATGACGGTCGATACGTGGAAGGCCTATACTTGCCATTATTGGCTACGAGGTCCTCGCACGCAAGCGTTAAGGCGATCCCGATTATGACAAATTTGTCTTATTTCGACTTCTTCAGATGGTCGTTGAGGGATGTGCAGTATCATCATATCCATCGTTCATTTTCTGGTAGATACCAAGAATTCGACTCAGGCAGTTTCATTGAATGCCACTGACTAGTCTGAAAGCGGTGAAGGGCCCTCTTGCTATTCAACTAATGCATTAAGTTTTCCTTCTGTCCATTTCAAAGCTCCTAGTATTGTCTTAATTCTGCATTTGACTGCAATTCTAATCAAGCGACGCACTTGAAGAATATTCAATAGGCCTAATGCCATGTGAAGTTTTTTTTATCTCCTATGATCTTAGGATTCGATAAATCAATAAATTGCGGATTATTTCACTCTGTAATGCATTTTTTATGTTAATGCTAATGGCAGTGTATGTTTAAATATTTAAATTGTTTAGGAATCAATTCTGTTCTTTTCATTATCGTCTGAGAAATGCATCAAAGAGAGGAATTTGAACTACCCATCAATGCTTCTTTCTATGTCTTTCGACGGTTAGAAATGTTCACGAGCGGAATGATTTCGATTAAATTCCTCAACAAACTCTTACAAGACTTTTCAAAATGCGAAGAAATGAACTTGGTCCTCAAGCTTCCCGATTCTCCAAGATCTGATCAAATTTGTGTAGGGAGACTACACGAGCTGCGGCGATAAATCAAAAATAATTCAAGTATCTTTGCGTCGAATGGCGAATCTCTTGTGCATAAATTTCTGTCGCATACGTTAGGTAGCTCCTCGTGAATTGAAAGCGAGTTCGAGGGAGTGAATTGATGCGAGTTTATGATACAAAAACTTCTCCTGCAATACGTCTTCATTAAACACGTCGCACTGTCATGGTTGTCCCAATATTGCCTCTGTGCAACCAGAGAGCCATTTGTCCTTCAGGTTTAAGTGGTTAGGAAATTGAAGATGTGCGCGCTCTTTCTGATTATTTTATTGTTAGTCATCCAATGCTGAAAATCCTATTTGACAGGAGATGTGATGTAAAGCTTAATGTGTGTCAAAATGATTTATGTCCAGATTTATTCTTGCTGATTTTAATTTTCAAATTTTAGAATCGCATTAAGAATGATTGATAGTAACAGTTCAATATTTGCGATGATATTCAAACATTTCAAAGACGATCTAAGAAGTATGGTTCTCTGCGGTTCTCCACCCAACTTTTCGTGACCCCTATTTTTCCTTCAAAATGCCACGTCATTTAATGCCGCTAGAATTTTGATTAAAATGATATTCTATTTTCTGATATTTCATATCTGATTCCTACCACGTTGCCCACATTATTTACTATAATTGTTACATAAGATGCTGGTTGGTCATCTTTGCGATGTCCCACCCGCCCGCTGTCTTTCTGATCGTCAATCTTTTCATCATGCCGACATTTTGTGTTTCAGAATATTCAGGGTACCAAAAGAAAGCATGTATAAGTAAGGGTACAAGATTTTTAGAGGATGTAAGAACGTTATAGTTTTGTTCCTCAGATGAACGGGAAGTTAAGACTAATGTTGCTAATTTTATGCCTATAATAAGTTTCAACGTCAATTGATTTCGGAATCCATTTGTGATCGCAGGCACCCATACTCATTTCTAATGTTCTTGCAGTGGAAGCAATATAGTGTTTCAAGGAACCTAAAATTTAAGCTTTCTTTAAGGAAACGTAAAGTAAGCAATTTACTATTAATGCAATGGCTTACTCAAAGGATATGCAACTGGTTTCTTCCTTTCACAAGAGCGGAATTGTCGAGCAGTAAGTCTATGAGGCCTTTGCTTCGACTTTGCTCGTTATTACGTAAAGGCACTAAAATCTATTGCGTTTGAACCTCATTCTCACATACATTGCCGATCAGAAGCATGATAATAGCACATGCAAATCATAGGAAATGATCTGAAGCCACTCCATGTCAAAAAATTATGACTCTACACTTAATACTTTCCAGTTGATAAGCGAAAACATGGAAAATTTCATTTTAAACAAAGCTGCAATTTGCGTCCCAATGGATTTGCATGTGTTTTTTCCTTGATCCTGTCTGACAAGAGGAGGAACTCACTAGAACTCGGCAGACGCGTGGATTCGTAGTAGGCATATGGTGTATATCATTCTGTGAAAGTCTCACTTTTGGAATCGTTCCCTGCAGGAACTCGTTCTGGCTGCCGGACTAAAAGTTCCGACGCCCTACATCGCATTATCTTTTCCACTGGTGTTACGTAACACCTAATGAGAACGAAATCGATATAATAGGTTGTTCCATTTAAAACCATTAGGAATGTGCACGCAAAACCCTTTGTCGAATGTGAAACATATAATAAAGGTTAGGTAATCACATGCCGCTGTTGCACACTAAAGTTATCCATTTTTTGCAATGCTGCGCAAATCTTCAATTTTTTCTCTGGTTAACGCCCAAAAGACACAGAATGCGAAGTAACAAGTCAAAATGTGGAAAATATCGCTACACAAACATTCAGCACAACATGAATGCGTCGGTTTTGTCAAATAACATCAGATTACTGCTCAAGCTCGGAAACACGCTGCATGAAATCGACTGGATTGCTTCCACTCGAAAGACTTCGCTCCGTAGTATTAGTCGCTCAAAAGGCGGAGACTATACATTTCTTTGTAAGCATCGAACCGTCGACTTAGCTAATCCGAGGACAGATTCGCTTGGCGTCTGTCCTGGCGAACTCATCGATCCTTGCAATACTTTCATCTTCGTATACTGTCGCCACAAGATGTCGAAAATGGAATCTATCAGCCTCTAATTTTGGAGCTTGTGTCTAAGAGGTAACACTTTTTGGTTCACAGACGAAGAGGTGTCCCGATAGTATGATAGGAGGGAAGATAGCGGGAAAGAGCAAAGTGGCCAGATTTGAAATGACGACCCGTCATCACTGAATGAATAATGAAGAGGGGATGTACTTTGCTATGCACCTGCCAAGGTGCAGTATTGAAGAAATGAATGTAATATCGGAAATCTTGTGCTCTCACTTTTGCCAATGTTAGAACGCAATCAATCCATCGTGAGACTTGTGAATTTTTTATTCTATGTTTTTGCGATGAAGAGGCTGATATTAAGACAGAAAACTTCTTTCATGAATGAAAAATAAAGCCGCTGTGTTTCGTAATTCAGTGTAGGCGTAGAATGATTGGGCGTGTTCTCCGTTCTGTTTAGTGTACAGTACTGAACGTGTGCAGACTATCACTGTAAACTGTCACCTCCTAAAACCGAAGAAATCTGCATCCTAAAGCGCGACACACTAGAATTTTAGGAGGTTGCATGAAATAGAATGCTGACATACTAAAGAGAACAATAACACTAGTGCGCTAGCCTCCTAAAACGCTTTGCTTTAGGATTTTTTTATTAGTTACGAATAGTGTCTCGCTTCAGTGTGTGATTTAGGAGGTGCTGGTTTAAATGTAGGAGCAGAAAAACTGTAACAAGTATGGAGGATCAAAATTTAAAGCTATCTATAAGTCTGCAAGACAATTAGAGTATTTTGCTGCAAAGCTAAGTGTAGTTTTCATTTCTATAGAATATGTCAGTGTATATGAACATGTGTGTTCATGAACAAGCAAATATTTTTCTAAACCTACATTTATAAATACCGGAATACCTTGAAAAGCATAAAACATGTTCCCGGCCCTACCACACATCGTTTTGCGAACACACTGCCCCAGTAAAATGCAAAAAGTACAGTTGCCCAATTTCCTGGCTTGCATGTATTCAATACGACATACTTCGATGTCCATACCAACTTTTTAATTATCAGTCGCACGACAAGACAGGATAAGTAGACGTAGAGCAGCCTGTTTACCAATCGCTCAGGTTGTTCAACCATCTGGGATGTCATACTATTCTGGTTTGTACTTTTGTGAGTGTCAAGGGCGAGTTCTTAGGGTCGAAACGCAGCGTTTACGGATGGTAAGTAATTTAGTGTTTAAAATACTCTGTTTGAGGTGTTTCCATAGAATGCCCTGGCGAACTGACACTCTGAAATATTTTATGTGATCGGAATGCATTGACAATGTGTCGATTTTGTCATGAGCAAAAATTCATGAGTGGACTGTTGGTGTAAAAATCACAGATGGATGCTACATTTACCGATCACTGTTTTGTTTTAATTTTCAGATAAAATTAACGATTTTTAGAGTTGAAAACATACCTAGTTGACCTTCAACATCAGTGGGTTGGGAGCGCATATCCTAATTTCATATCGATTCTTTGACCTATAAACGTAGATTCGCTTTGCACAAGATTTTCCTTCAATGTATCTTTTGAACATGGGCCTTATATGAAAGAGGAAATTCTTCTACGGACACAGCATTGTCTTGGGAAGCAAACGTTTCCATTTTGCAGCTTTAACAATGCCGCAACTACTTTTTTGGAAATTGCTCTTGTCTGTTTCTTAATTTCATTTTCTGGTGTTTTTATTACTTTCCTTCTTTATCTGCATTTTGTACATTTCTCTTTTCTTAAGCTATACATGTAATTGATCAACTTATTATCTTTCCTTAATTTTGTGTCTTCTATATTCAATCCACTTTTTATTATTATCAATATCATAATTCTCTCAAGTTGACTTTATCTTCGTCTATATTATGTGTTTTTTCTTTGGCTTTTTTGTCTTTTATTAGTTCACTTGTGCAGAACAATCTTACTTTATGCTTCTGATCATCGAAATTCAATTGTCGTTTCTTAGTTGATTTCTATTCATCACTGTAACTTGCCTGTGCTTTTTACGTGTTTCATGCTTCACTTTAGCATTGCAAGCTGTAAAGCGAAACGTTTGCCTCCTAGTAAAACACAGCATCCCAAGAAGATATTTTCTGATCATGACCACCGGATACGAGCAACTACATGTATTCTAACTTCATAAGCCTGCATCTATTCACTGCATCTATTCATGTTTATTCAATTATACAAGTATTGATTAATTGTTGAAATTAAATATGGTATTAATATGGCAATACTGGTACGCACATAATGCAACCACAGAATTAGATTATTTAAGCTATCACTTTGCTAGAAGTGCAAACTGATTCAAACAGATGGCACATGCAGTAACTTAATAAGGGCAAAAAGAAATTTTTAGTACCTTGCAGAGATAGGAAAAATAGTCGTGCGTCGCTTGCGGATTGCTCTGAATTCCTTCAAAATGCTCCGATCGCCACACTTCCTTCAGATTCGAAGAATTCAGATCATTGCCGCAAAAGTTTTCTCGATAATGTTTGGCCCTCCGATCATTATTAAAAAAGTTAGCAGGCGCACGAAAAAGTGTTCACAAACTTCTCTGTAGAACTTGACATCGACTGTCTTTTTGCTGTGTGATCCGGCTGATAACAGTCACTGAAACTTCGCACAATTTGGCTTTTTTAATGTTGAACTGACTGCTCATTGTTCGATTGCTATGGTATTATGTCATCAGATTGTGTTATTTCATTAGCGTTGCATGTTCCAATGTTTCTTTTCTAGTCAAACAGAAGAAGAGACAACCTGTCTAATTCTGTGAGTACACCGCTAAGTAGAAGTAAGTTGCATGAGAAATAACATTCAGATGACATAAGTAAATGAATTAGCTGAGGCTAGTTGAAATATGATATTGGGAAATGTTTCAACTGTACTAGCGTGACCTCTGTCTCGAGAAACCACTTGTGCCTTTGAATGTTAAGTAAATATAAATCATTATTTCTTTATTTCTATTGTATGAATTTGCATTGTTCCTTGTGACATCTGCAGAGCGAAACGTGCAAATGCAATTTTTTTAGCATTGTTCCTTGATACTTTTCAGTATCTAACTCTGTGTGATATAATTGTGTTCGTGATATTTCACTCACTTGCAAACTTCACTCATTTTTTTGTGCGTGACAGAAAGTCAAAGTCATAAAGTCAAAGATGATTATTTCTAAGAACATTGGAGAACAGGAGTATGTACGTTCACATTTGCTTATAAAAACACAATTTGAAAACACCGTGCGTTCGGCGGTGTTGAAGAAAAATATTCCGATCTGGAGGGAGAGGAGAATTATCAATAATAAATTTCCAGATTTCCTACTTTTTGGTTAGTGTTTTCTTCAGTCATCGTTCGTAAATCGTTTGCCATCTGGAGAAACTTTGCAATAGATTTTACCAGCTTTTGATCTAAAATATTCATCAATTTATTGAATTCTGTTGTAATGTAAGTGTTGCATAACAAAGGCACTGTTTCTAGTCGTAATTTTGATATAGTGAACCTTTTATCATAAAATGATACAGAGTTTCCGCTTTTGAATTATCACATAGCTCACATAAACGCTCTTCTTACTGAGAACCGACCCGCTGAAAGATTCTGTGCTCAGATGAATTTCAAGAAATGGAGGAGCTTCTTTTCATTTTTTACGAACAGCACGAGATCATCATTAAAATGAAATATTGAAACATATTGCAGATTCCATGCTGAATGCTTTGTTGAAGATGGCTCATTATATAAGTAGTCCTGCACTGTGCAACATTATTTATTTGACGGTTTCGTATTTTCGGTTGTCGAATTCATTACAGTATGGTACAGAACGATGCGAAGAGGCATGATGAGATTCGTATGCAGAAGCGTTTTTCATTGGTTGCGGTTAATGATGTTCACATCCGATTGTGATAACATAGAACAAGAATATTATCAGGAAGATGAGGAAGATCGTAGATCGCTCCATTATCACATATATTTACTAACCTATTGAAATCGGTTTCAATAATACGAAGTAGGCATTTATGGATAGTAAAATGATGTAATGGCCAAAAACTGTTAACACACATCGACAGACCGCCGCATAATACGTGCACGTATATTATTTTGTCAGACAACTTCGCAGACAGTTTTCATCAGTCTTCATTGCATTTTGATGAATTCTTGGCTACTTCATAGTCGATTCTGACGCTCGATTGTATCTCTTCCGTCCTGTTTACCCGAGATCCAACATTGCTGTGGGACTCTGCAGATGTTCTATCCACTGACGTTACCGGGTTATAAGGTAAAGACAATGTCATCCTCAAAGTGAATCTAAGACACAGCGATCTGTTTAAAGACTTCTTTCACTATCTCCTCCAGTTGCCATCAACCTGTTAGATTTGCATTCTCCGCAACGTGAGCCACTTTGCCTGGAAAATGACCAAATGGTGTTGTCATAGATGTCCAATTAATTGTACTGTTCTTCAAAAACTAACTAAAAATGGCAAGTGTATGTCGCTAAACTCCACGCGTTGATTATATCTTGGAAGAAGCAGTTGCGTGTTTTCTGTTCCCGTACTTTGTTTCGACCAATGTGTGGTAAACAGTAGCGCATTGAAGGGGAGAACATCGGGCCATGCCCCCACTCAGGAATTAGTCGTAGGTTTTTGTAACATTCCCAGTTGCGAACAGTACAGGAGAACAATATTTCGCTGCTCTAAAACATGTCAAAATTCATTTGCGATCGAGTATGGGAGCGGATCGATTAAATGGATTAGCCCATCTTTATAGAAACGGGAGACATTTAGATCAATCGCAGCCCATTGTTAGATGACTTTGCCATGCGGAGTAGACGACAATCAAATTTTTTGTATGCACAGATTCTACAATATAGATCCGACACTCCTGAATACCAATCCATTTTCTGTTTCATTTGTAAGCTGCAGATTTGAATTATAATTTGGACTTGCACAGAACTACCAAAATTTTTTGCATAGCTGGTTTTTTGATAAACTGTTGTGCATAATAGTCAACTGCGGCAGATACTATCAGTATAGTATAAATATGTCATACATCAGTATAAGTCAGTAAAGGATGAATCAAACTATTTCAATTCACTTCAGTAAAGTAAGTTAGCAATAATTTACTATTGAATAATAGGCCATAGTTGCGAATGAACATAATTTGCGTCCCCTACTCCTGGAGAAATTTCTGGATACGCCACTGGAGGCAAGGCAGAGCATGAGGATGTTTTCTAGGTGGAGCTGCACAAGTGTTTCCTCCCATATCTTTTCTGATATTATTATTATCCTTTTTTGTGTTATATATTCACGTAATATGACTTTTTATCACAGAGCAGACTTTAAGGTTACTTAAATGAGAAAATACTCATAAAAAAGATGTCATTTTAAACGTTTAAAAGCATGACAATTTATTTTGACTAGTAATAACTGTCAGTGATAGCTCCATAATAAAAGGATTTAAGTTCGGCAGTACTTAGTAGTTAGTCAAAAAAAGTTAGTCGAAAAAAAGCAATAGTTAGTCGATAAAAAATTTAGTAGCCCTCACCAGCGTTCACTCGAAGAAAATATTCTTTTAAAAGTACAGTCCGTCGAGATTTGCGGAACTGAGGTCTCCTGAGACTTAACGATGCAATTATGTCCATTACGTACCCAGCCCTATCTGAGCATGACCTCATCGGTCCAGAGACTGTTGCCAAACTAACTCGAGGACAGAATCTCGCAAATCTGATCAATGATTGCAAATCATTTTGCAATCTTCACAATCAGATCGAGATGTTAGATATCTATGAATCTACAAACACTATGAGTGGCTCAAGCTTAGTTAAAGCGGCTATTCCTCTGGGGCATTTGAGCTTGAGTATATCACAGCTCTTGGATAATGTTAGACGGCAAGAATCACGGATTTTTTTGCTCATTTTGGTTAATGTTGTTAATACTTAACTTAGGCAGTTTTACCATCAGTGCTTGAAATAATTTCTCTACAACCAACATTAGTAGGAAAAACAATCGCTATGAAGATAATGTGAATTATGAAGTCCCATTCCTTTGTCAGCTTAACTCAGAAAGAATCGAACCGATACCATTACCGACATTAGTTTTTGCGACGACCTTTGAATCGCCTTTCATGCTGATCAACCACGGTTCCGGTTTTGAGTTTGATGGAACCCACTGGGTGAGGGTCAACGACGCAAAACCTTGCTCCTCAAAAGCTGATGATGATCGAGTTTCCATGGACTGCGCATCATGTCAAATCCGCCAACTCGTCATCAACTGTTTAATTGTCGTGTTCTATGCATCGCTTGATTTCATTCAACAGACGGAAAATAGCTGCGTGTCTTGGTGGATTTGAACCATCGACCTCTGGCATTCTAGGCCAACGCTTTACCAGCTGAGCTATCGAGGGGCGACAGCATGACTTAAGTCCTCAATTGAAGATTCTGCGTAATCCAATCATTCATTATTTATAACGCAGTTCGTCGGCCATCACTTCCAGTGCAGAGGTATTTAAGTAATTTGAAATGAGGAGGTATTTATTGCTTCAGTGATGGCGTCATGGAGGACAGTGACCTTTGTGATTATTTTAGAAGTGCAACCAATCAAGTAAAATCTCGTCATCAATAAATAAGTATGTTGGCGATGCTGCATCGCTAGAAGTGATGAGGGTGACTCGTTGTCCCATTTATCTTTGGAATGATCGGTTTTAAATGGCTTTACTTAGTAACTCAATTGGCACTGCGTCTGTTTAATTCGATCTGCGCAGGTACATGTGAAAGAGATCAGTTGACTGGAAGATGAGCAATCTTAAGCTTTAATTATTTTCAATTATCTGTTTGACCTTTCATGCACACACCATTGCTTGCAGCTTAATAATTTTGGTGTTTATACTTTTAACCTTTCTACCTTAAGCTATTTCTTGTCGCTACAGCATTTGGAGGGAAGGAACTTTAAGAAAGTGTCAAATGCATAAAAAATATTGACATTAGATGAAAGAGGCCCTGATACTCCGGGTAACATATTGATTACGGACGTATAGGCATGATTTCTTCGATTCATTTGTAAAGAAGAAAATGTCGAGTCACTCCAAATTTTGCGACGTTTTGTTGCATAAAATAGAAAAGTTGCTCACAACTTTTCGTCATCCTGCTGCCTTGTTCACGGGATGGCACTTAAAATCGACTTTTATAAAGAATTTATAGTATTCTAGTCGACCATTAACCAGCCCTCATATTTCTTCAGTGTTTCTTGCCCGGTTTCAAATAATAGCTTGGCTTCTAAATCTAAGGCGATGTACAAGTCCATGAATAAAAAAGTTGTAATTGCGTATTTTTCTATGAGAATGTCTTGTTCTCACAGACAGGCACGATATGAATGTGAGGCTGTAACATTTTTATATCATGACATTTTGCCTTTATTGATTTAGAAAGCAATGCTTTTATTCAAGAACGTAATTACTGTAGCCGCAATACACCCAAGGATTTTACTCTCCTGTCTTGTTATCTTATTACAGAGCCTCTAGCTCTCCTTGATAGCACTCACCTAATAACTCAAGCCTTAGACAGTCTACTGTTATCTACTTCTATGCAAGAGACCATCCCAAAACACAATTAGAAGTCACTATAGGAAAACTGTCGTATGAGGTAAAAAGTGATGCAGCCTTTGAGTCAAATGACGTAAAGTCATTATTTTCAACTATTTGTTATGCGAACGTGTGAAAGTATTTAGTGTTTCAAAATCATTTCTGTCAGACTTTAGGCGTGGATGCGATTGTCTTTGTTTGAACTCATTCGGGTGTCTTTGTCGGTCGGTTATACAATTTTGTGTACACAGTATATTTAGTCATAGATATCTTCAGCTACCTTCACGGGTGATAATAGACAAAGAACTGAAAATCAGTTAATGTTTAGATTTAGAATAGATCGAGGTTCCCAATATAACATTATGCTATAATACTGAACAAGAAATAGAAATCAGTCGTAGCAGAAACTACTGAGAAATGATGAAGAGACGGCCATCTGTTATTTCTATGAAGGCTGTATCATTTCCTTATCATAGCAGATTAATAAATGGATTAAGGTAGACAGACTATGGAAGGATAATAAACTAACCTGATCAATGATATGATAAATGGTGTGATCAATCATTGTATTCAGGAAATTGGTTATCCACTTCTCTCTCCTTCAATTTCTTGCCTTTGACTGGTATCAAAGTTATTCCATTTCACATGTACATTTGAAAGATGACTGGTTATATTTCCCACGAAAATCTAAGCGGTCGGCCGGTCAGAAAGTGTACACTTATGATGCAATGTTTATAGGTTAAACATGCAAGTGTACCGCAATGCATGGTGGATATTTTGTTTTGACCCTTCTCATACCCACCTTATCATATCAAATTTGATACCATTTGCATTGAAAGCATGACTGATTGCCTCTTCCTATCTTCCATTTTCGTCATGTATGTACATCGATTCTGTTTCATGCGCAGAATGAAGTTATAATTGAAAGCAACCCTATACCGATACTAAGACATTTGAACAGGGTGCTTTTCATAAAATTTGAAACATTCAAATCAGTTTTTGGGAACAAATATTTCGAAAGTAATTTTGAATGCTAAGTTTGCCAATAATAGTGAGGATAATGCATGAAACTACATCAGCATTTAGATAAGGCTTGCGTGAATGTGCAATTAGCGTCTCATTATAGTGAACCAAAAAATGCTATTTCTGTTTGAATCGATTTTTACAGACATAGTTTTACATTACTGTTGATGTTATTCGGCAAGCCATCTATATTATTTGATTAAAGTTGATTGCAAATATACGTGTATGTGATTCATGCATTCAAGCTTACCCAGATAGGAAAGAAATGGTGACTTTCTAATTTCAATCTAATTTGATCTAATCTAATCTAAAATGAAACAACTATAGACGCAATTTTCGTCTTAGGTTATAAAGTTCTCGGACCTTCATTCTCTTTGTGCTTCATTTTAGGGAATTTGTCATGCTATTATGATTTTCATTATCATTAAAATAACATTTGCATGCAACATAACTAGCTTACATGTTACACGACCTCTCAAACAGCGGTGTGATGAAGATATCGAAATCATGCAGATAAGCAGTGCGTCAAGTTAATTACACATCGTAGAAATATGCACTCGTATGATTGAATTGAAGTTTGAAGTGTTTAATTTGATATATATTTGATTTTATAATTTAATAATAAAGTTGACGTTGTGTATATTCGGTAGCACATTAGACACGGAGTCCTTTTTCCATGTGGCTGAGTTGTTGTGTATCCCACTCTCATTCCTTTTGTGCTGAGTGTTTAGCAAGAGTGCAGAGTGTACCTATTTTAAAAGTGTTAGGTTTGACCCGACCACGGTTTGAACCAAGGTCTCCCGGACGCAGAGCGAACACTCTACCACAAGGCCACAGCGCAGTTCACAGATGCCTAAAAATTACTCTTAGAATGAAGTCAAGCAGAGAGTATAGATTGTCTTGAACCAGAGTAGATAGCTGTAACCACATTTGAAATGAATTCTACTTCCATGAAATGCCGATACATGGATGATTTTTCATCTTGCTGCATGTGAAGACATTCAACGAGTAGCAGCCATCCCATGGATACGAAATGATTAATTTCCGTTATCGTTGGACTGATAATCTCTGATTTAGACAGCAGAAGTGATCGAATGCAATTCTGTAAAAATTATTAGCTTGTCGACATGGTCGACATTTCCATTCAGTCACCTGCATTAGATGGAGAGGGTGCACAATGAGGTGATAATCCTTCTCACGAGCCACAATATTATCATTTTGAAGTGTTGCCACCTTTTTGTCTATCCTTTAAGTGAAGAGAAATTTTCACCAACGTCTCTCAAAGTCTTTTAATCTTGAATTTAGTTTCATACTGTGGGAAAAGGAGCATTCAATTCACGTTGATGTCTACCAAGGAAGCGCATCTTGTGAGCATGTGTGAGAGATGAGGCAAGTCAGCTTCGGTTTGAGTAACTCAGACGAGTGGGCAAGTCAATATCTCCAAGTTTGGATGTTTGAGAGTGAAGCTCCTCCCTACTTGAAGCCTCTGACGATGAAGTCGACAAACATTTTCTCTCTACTAAAGTTATTGGAAGTGACAACGTTTCAAGGCTGATGCATTGAAGAATATGAGGCCATTTCCCATTTCTTAACTCCTTCAAAGTAGGTAATTTCTCACCAATAAAGCTGATCTATCATTTATCTAAAGATGTAGTTCTTTCCTAACATATGGAGTATTAATGGCCATCATCCAATTCATACAAAAAAGATGATTCGCTAAGCAAACAAAATGCGAATGAAATTCCTCATGAATGCAATGACATGGCAGTTAGTTATTCCACTCTCTCATGAAACCTTACAATACCTGCACTAGCTGTTATAGAAAATGCATTTCTACCATGAAAAGGTTATTGTCGTAAATCAGAACTTTCATGTATTTATTTAACAGAAATTCCCTTTTCATTATGAAGTGTTGCCTTTTAATGGCTCCCATTTTTTTGTATTTTCACTCGAAATCAATTTCTACAAATATCTTTTGATAAATAGATCACCTTATCGCCATCCCTCATTTAAAATTTTCACAAATCCCGCTACCTCAAATCCCGTTTCCATAAATCCCGATACCTCAAATCCTATTCCCTTAAATCACACTTTCTCAAACTCTATCAACATGGATGCCACTACCTCAAATCCCGTTTCCTTAAATCCTACTTTCTCAAACTCCATCAACATGGATGCCACTACCTCAAATCCCGTTTCCTTAAATCCTACTTTCTCAAACTCCATCAACATGGATGCCACCGCCTCAAATCCCGTTTCCATAAATCACACTTCCTCAGGTTTCATTTCCATAAGTATCACTTGTCTAAGAAAATGTCATCAGTTGAATGAATTTCAGAGCTTCTCGGTAAAATATGATCCCTTTTGATGAAAAGTTGCTTTATAATGCATTTAATAATTCATAGTGATGCTGTCCCTAGCTAAATGACGCGAATATGTCCAATATCGGTATATCGTTGTGTAAGTCATCATATCCAAATGTTGAAAGTGGCTGAATATTTAGGCGCCATTAGCTTGAAATTTTGCTGAATATGCTTCATATATTGTATAGGCAATAAGCAATAGACCTAAATCTCATTTGCTGCGACACTTTGTTTTAATATTTTTGTTCTTTCATTTAATTAGTTAGCAAAAGCCTGCGTCAGGTGACAATTGTTATACCTTACAACTACAAAACATACCTAATGTTGATGTAAGTATAATGTCGCAGCAGGTTGAGTCATCTGCTTACACATGAAGACTTGCACAGCTCCAAAATAGCAAATTACATTTGTTAACAGTTTTGACACTATTAGTCCGGGAGCTAATGACGATTTCGTCCTAAATTCGCGCACAAAGGGCTTAATAGCGTGGATTTATCGATCTTGAAACGCTGAATACAAAAATCAAATTCTCAAATGTCACAGCCAGTCGCTTTCTGTTATAGACAAGGTTAAAGGATTCCTATTGGAACCCAATGGTAAAATTCAAGACATATCTATGGATTGAGAAGCACTTGGCAATAAATTTTATTTTGCAAGAAGGAAACTATTTATCAGAATGACATGAAATTTGAAACATGATTGAGTTCAGAACATTAACTTCGATGTAAAAGTTGAAGTGAGTCACATGATTCAGTATTTGATGTTTGAGAGCCTCTGCAAAATGAGTAAATTTCATGTTTTGACTTAATTTTGGCGATTTTGCTCATTTTGTAGAGACTCTCAAACATCAAATACTGAATCATGTGACTCACTTCAACTTTTATATCGAAGTTGATGTTCTGAACTCAATCATGTTTCAAATTTCATGTCATTCTGATAAATAGTTTCTTTTCTGCAAAAGAAAATGTACGAAAATTGCCCAGTGCTTCACAATCCATAGATATTTCTTGAATTTTACCATTGGAATCCAATGAGAATCCTTTAACCTTACCTATAACCGAAAGCGACTGGCTGTGACACTTGAGAATTTGAATTTTGTATTCAGCGTTTCAAGATCTATAAATCCATGCTATCAAGCCTTTTTTGCGCGAATTTAGGAAGAAAGTGTAAGTAGATCCTGTCCTTTGTTACACGGTTCTAACACGTTCATGTGCGTCTCAGGGTCGGAACCGGCCGCCCAGTTAAGGCCGCTTATGAAAATTTATGCACACCAATTAAGATACTTCACTATCACACTTCATCACTTTTGTCATTCAAACTGTCCAGAAGCAGAGAAAGAAAATAATTTTGTGAAACGAATTTCGGTCCCACATCGGCAAATCAATATCTACATGTACAGTGAAAGAATCCACTATGTTTAATGCTTTTATTTCCAACGGTCATGCATGAATGAATGCTTTAAATTTGATTCTGTCACCACTAAATAGTATCCAGCTGTCCCATGTGTAAAGAAGCATTGTTGCGTTGCTCCAGCTCACGGGATGTGAACAGGCCTACTTTAAATTATTTACAACTAAATTGGGCTAGGCAATCAATTCATTTAATATGTCTCAGGAAGCAATCAATTCATTGAAATTATTTCTTATCATTGTTTGAATAGACCAATTCTTGAAATTGGAATTCAACTTTGATACCTCGCTTTAACGGCTGCAGCTAAACAAGTCGCATAGCAGCTTGAAGTTAGTATTTTTAAAATTAAGCAATAAATTTACCGATCAATCAGTCAATTAATTGCAATTGTTGAGAAATCTATTATTAATTGCAAATTATTTAGTGACGCCAATCAATGAATGGCAATAAATCCTAGCCGTGAATGGTTATACAGTATTTAATCGGTCCTCTAAAAAGGTCTCATTTACTAATTTGCGTCATAAATCTTGTCATCCTGTGACGCATTAAGAAGCTCCATCAGCTGTGGCCGCTCTTGTTTTTTGCGATAAATTAATCATTATTTGCATGATTTTAATACGGAAACCAAAAATCAACTCATTTTCCTCACAAATCAATCTACTTAATTTTCTTCAGAAAACACTCAGTTGGTAGTGTTAGTCTTCAGATATCAAACAGTACAACAGGAAAGATTGCACCGCAAGATTAGAAATATTCATGATTTTAAGTGAGTATTAAATTCAGTCAATGACGTAGGCAACAGATAATCTGCTTTGAGGTGTCACTTAGTTGCGTCATTGACAAAGCTTCAACGAGCACCGGGTATTATGTTACTTCAGAACAGCAAACGTGTGATTAAATGTCTCGCGGGAATTAAAACCACAGACTTGAATTAGATTGATTAAAATCTTAATTAAATCAATGCAGCTCTTGGAACTGATGGAATAGAAGTCGACATGAATTGATTCAAAAAAGAAGAAAACTCAAATTGACCCATTGATTGTACCAGAGGCCAGAAAATTGGAATTTAAGTGTTTACACACTCTTCAAAGGCAAACACAGGGGAAAGAGAAAGGAATTGAACAAGGGAAGAATTTAATAAAGATCATAAAATGTTGGTAAATGAACTTTTGGAGTATTATTCTTGGCCTGTCACTTGGGTGTTGTCAAAGGACGTTTGTAAAACCATGACCTCATGTAAATTCTGAATACTTCCTTTCTATAAATAGCAGTCAAGTATTTTATGACTGAAAAATATAAACAATATGTGGAAATTTTAGCTCTTAATCCCCACTGAGGTAGGTGGCAAAACCCAGGGTATTGAAAAGGGATTCAGAAAGCAGCATTATTTTTAATGTCATCTCTGGGCTGAGGTGAAAGTCAAAAGGTCAAAAGATTGCAATCTTTAACAAATCTCCATTAGATTACTATTTGAAAAGGAAAATGACAGCAATAATTAGTAAACCATGCACTAATCGAAAGATCTGGTAATGGTGATTAATACAATGATGATTATTAATCGTTGTGAGATTACATCATTGCATTAGATGAGGTCAAAGGTCAAAAATTTCAAACTTTTAGTTCAACTCAAATAGCAGTAAAATCTCACATTTTAGTATCTAGTTTCTGCAGATGAAGAAACAGCCCAATGCTTTTGTCGAGACACTGAGGCTAAAAGCAACATAATTCTGAAAGTTTTCAATAATTGCTGATTAGATGCAGAACTAAAAGTACAAAAATGATAAATCATCTTTGAATTTCAAACATGCATGCATAATAAGCAAGTAATTTCAAATTGAAAAACTTCGTATTTGTGAATCTTTGTATCTTTATGTCGCTAGGATGAATCCTTCAAGTAATATCAACGTGCATTTCATCAAGAGTTGATGCCGCAATATACAATAGAAATGAATATACCGAAATCAGCCAAAATATTCCAAATATTCAAATTTTAAAATGAATCTCACGCCAAAAGTATAGTGCCAAATTTATTTTCCTTCTGTCGAACGGTGCATAATACGCAGAAATTAAACTAATAGAAATCTTGTAAACGTAGCTTGCTTGGCTTGAAAGATATCAAAAATTCGCCAGGGGGTGATAAAAAAGCACTAGTGGGCGAAGGTTAATTTTATGCAAGTCATTGAATGGCAGTTGAATAGCTTTCAGCCCACATACGGAAAGTCTATTTGCTGGGAACTCAAATCCGGATTACATGATGGTATGATTTTCTTCAAGCATCAAGTTGAAATCACTGCTCCACACTGTACGTTCTTGTGCAAGGCGAGAGTATACACAGGAGTTTTGTCCAGGGACGTTGTGCATCTAGACCGAGCAGCCATAAGCGTTTATTCGATGTTTGATGCTTCCAATGTCAATGTTAACCTTCAGACATTAAAATTCTGTGTCGCGCCATACCCGGGACCCAGACTCCCCCATAGCAGGGACTCCAAGTGCTTTTACTGATCTGCAAATATTCCCCATGTTCTCCTTAGTCTAGTAAGCAAACTCTGACAGAAATTTGCGTGTGGGACATATTGCATCTTAGAGAAAACGCCCACTTGTGAATGACAATAATAATAATTAAATATTATCAATTTCTTGATTCTTTATGCGCTAACTGTAAATTTTACCTGTCAGTCATTCAACCATGTGTCAACGGTCACCTATTTTGATAATTTGTCCTGCTTGCACATGTTTATATGAATGCCTGCGTTCAGTAGTTTTGGCTTAATATGACCAAAACTTTGTACATAAATTGTACACGTATTTGTCAGTCAATCAAGTATTTTATTACTAAGCATTTATGCACCAGGATGATCTTCCTAGATAGATGTCAAAATTCAAAATATTTTATCTCTTATACTTGACAATCACTTGAAAGATACAGATGATCACAACACTGTATCAGGAAGAGTATTGCGCATATACTTGTATGTTGCACTATAGCTTTCCGTGGAATAACTCGGAAATTGATAAGTCTTGCATTCCTTCTCTTACTCTCTCATAGTAAAGTTTCTCATAGTTGTGGCCTCTATCCACGTAGTCTAATATAGAGTGGCACGCACACAACTTTACCAACACTTCATAAACAGTACAAAATTAGTCTAAAATCAAATTGTAGTGAATGAAATACAGTCGCTTATTCCATGATGAAAATTCAATTGTAAGAAGTGCACGCTCGCATGTGCTGCTCAAGTCTTTTTTCATACATTGATCGGTGACCCTATATTTAACTGATTCTTAGACGCATTTAGAATGTTATTTTTGTTTTTTATGTCATCATCTATTATCATACTATTGTATTTCATTCATTATTGACTTAGCCTTCTTGATATTCTTTATTTTCACTTATCCCTGCCCCTCCCAAGACGCCAAGCCATGCAGTTATTCAGATCGTCAGACTTGAAACCTGAATCTTCAGCAACATCTTGGCCACTGCCTCTTCCCTGCCAGCGTAGCCATATTATGCCTACTGTCCTTATGCTGCTTGCATACATGTAGTATGCGCCATCGTTTCAATGTTGAATTTTTCCGTGTTTGTATATTTGCCAATCCATCTTCAGGTTCATATCGACGAATTTTTCAAACGATGTCATCGCATTTCAAATGGTTACTTTTGTAAATGTACTGAACTTGAGAATCCTAATGATTGTCATTTGCGTATTGCTCATGAAATATTCCTATCTGCGGAAAAATTTCATCACACTGCATGATATCACGTAGATTATCCAGAACTCACTAAATTGTAAATTGGATAGAAGGCAGGTTATGATATTGTCGCATCATAATCACTGACGTATCAGAATCATTATGTTTTTCTTGACTGTACGGGTATATAGATCTGAATTTAATATGCATTCTTCCTTCGGATAAATAATTATTCTCTCATTCCCCCCTTTTAGTGACTTGCTCATCAGAAAATTAAACTAGATATGCAGAGATGCAACATTATCTCAGTTTTCCAGTGATGCTAGCACTTCCGTGATATTGGATGTTAGTCACCACTTGTCATTTCGAGTTAATATAAGATAAATACCGTATACAGGAGTTAATATCGATTTTGACATTATTCATAACAGCATTTTAATATATCTCAATTCGATAACAACTTTTCCGTCGTCTGAAATACAATTTACTATATTACTGTACATTTTATATTTATAAATTTACAGCAATTTTACAATTTGCTGTAAAATTTCGAAAAGCAGGATGGACATAATGGACATAATAATGGACACATAATGGACATGATAAAAGGATCAAATAGTGCAAAATCCCACTATCATTTACTTGTTTTATTAGTATGAATAAAGAATTCAGAGTTTCCTTTTTTTAAAGTGATAGTTTTGACCCGATGAAGTTCAAGCAGAACGAACACAACCACAGCGCCACTGCGTCCGCTGAAAATCTTGCATTCAGTGAATCGACGCATATTGTAGCCAAGAACCAAAATAAATTATAGGAAGCGTTTGACTGCACTTGACAATGACAAGCTAATTCGCCTAGTGTAAATGCGAATCAGTAATAGAATTTTGTTTTTACACATTCAAAACACTATAAGAAAACACTACAAACTATTACAAACACTATATTACAAATATTACTACTTACACTTTAATTATTAATTACTATATTACAAGCACTGCAAATATTGTTTCACAATATCGTGCATGTATAATGCGATAAAATTTATCATCATTTATCAATTTTGTAGCATTTTAAACCTATTTTTTGTTTTACATTCTTTTTGGTAATGCGCTCAACGTGTTGTTTACCTCTATACAGTGAAAGTGCCAAGGTATGAGAACAAGTCCATCTCCTTCATTTAAATTTTGCAACTAGTCAATTGATAGCGCATAGAAGTGACGTTTCCTCTCCTCCAGTGAGGTCTTGGATGCGCTGACGTAGTCAAACTTTGTGAACTACAACTAAGTGAACCGCTGTGATGCTTTTACCCTGGATGTCCATTCTGCCAAATTATAACGACACACTTTGATGGCTTGACCTCTGGACAAAGGGATCGCTAGGCCAAACTCTTAACCATTGTGCCACGGAGACTGCCATAGTGAATCAACTATTTAACGCTATCGCCTTTGCTGTATTTACAGCTTATCTTATTCTTTCTTCTTCATAGTGTATCAATTCTCCTATATTGTCGTGAGAACAGTAGCTATACATAATGAACATCTAGTGTTTAGCTTTGGGACCGATATTTCCTAATAGCTGCGTCCCTGCGACAGGCTGGAGTCTTTTGAGGCGCCCAAGCTCGATTAAATGTTTTGTATTAGGAGACCCGGCCGAATTTGCCGCCTCCTATGGGAAATGAGAATTCACGGCCAGTTTCTGATGTGTAGACTCTCACTCTTGCCAAGTAGATGTCGCATTTTTGTTCGCAATTTTATGTTGATCAAAGGATTGTTGTTCAAATGGATAACGTGAACCCGTATGCACTTTCTATCCGAGTTCTTTCCACGCACTTGCCTTTTGACATCTGTTTTCAAAGAAAATCAAGCTGAAAAAAATCAAGTGGACCCTTGCTTTGTCGGATCATCTGGGATGAGGACGTTTGGCAATCTTTTCTGTGTTAGTTTCAAAAGGATAAAAAGTCTTTGTTTTTGCGGAATTTATTGTCATAATACTTTATTATCAGGAAATTAATGCTCACAGCAAGACGAGGTCAAGATTCATCCCGGGTTTAGAGAAGTAAGCCTGTAAAATTCTTCACTTCGGATGCTACTTAAGATTAATGCATGTACATCCCTAGCATAAAACAGCGGTAATTCTTGAAGCTATCTTGCAAGTTTTTTTTTTGGTTTTTCATTTTTTTCCAAAAACATGTGTATTTCAGCGAAAAATACAGCAAAGAAATCAATTGAGTAAAAATTGAAATTTCAGTAGTTTCATCTAATTTAAAATAAATTCAAGTTCACTTAAGTCACTGCTCTCTGGAAAACACGACATAATGCTCATTGCATTTCCTCTTTGGAATGCCATACTAAGCCGTTGGCGGAGAAATGAAGTAGCTCGCAGCTCGCCAATAGCGTCCGTTATCCATCGTCTGACGGTTCTCATAAATAGCTGGGCATCAAAACTCCAAGCACTGGGGGTCTCTGCGGCGATAGGACAAAAGGTGTATGAATGTTGTAGATCCCCGTACTTCAGACGCTTCTTCTCCTCAGCTCTGGACGCCAATTTTGCAAGTTGCAGTTGTTAGCCAAATTGAAGCCAAATTGCAAGTTGTTATAATGATCAAAATTTTTCAGACGCGTGCTTCTGTGATATCATTATCGGAATTGAATGTGCGACTCCAATTAACCCTCCCGGATAATTTTACACCTAATTTTGACCACCTGCTTACAAATGTAAGATAGTTCAAAATTCATGTGAAATACGTGAAATATTCTGATAGTAGCACTCTTGGAATTCATCAATAACAATAAATCATTTTAGCCAGGAATTACGACGATAATGCGGCTTATGATTTTGCCGTTGGCTGGACTGAAAATTTCTGCTTTCTATATACGTGTACTTTAAAATTGCCGCTATAAAATAGCATTTTGCTGTTCTTGATCTGCCGGCCTACACGGTGCTTGTTAGCGATGAAGCTTACCATAGATATTCATGAATCTGCAAGCATCAATGCCGCAGATGTCCGTCGTTGTGAGGTCATCAATAGAATTTTCTACTGTGATGAAAGTTGATCTGTTGAATATTGGCATTGATGACGCATGCTTTCTCAATCAGCTAAGATTTCAATTTAACTCATATTGTAAGCAGGTGGGTGGATTAAGGTGCCCAAGCCTTGGAACGAAGAAGAAGTGATCGCTCGACACCAACGTTGAGATAGTGAAATATCTTACACTCATGCACATGGAAATTAAGTTTCGTTTCATTATGGCAACGTATCATCTCTTTCTGCTGAAGTAAATTTGAAATCTTGCAAATGTGAGCAGGTGGTCGTTTGAGGGTTGAACATACTGATTTAGCAAAATGATTATCACAAATAGATGGATGGAATAATTAAATGTATTTTGATAAGAAATCAGTGATTCATCAAAAATGAAAGGTAGGATCCAGAAATTTAGTTTCAGAAGAAATGCTCTGACCTAACGGGCCGCAGAGAGCTAATGTTGCGTGAGCAGATGCAACCGATGCTCTTTGATTTAATTAGGACTATACTTAGCCGATGCCAGCCCACTTTATATTCATCCGAAACAAGCCGCAGCTGTGGCTACACCGGTTTTAGCCGACTCCGGAAAGCGATATGTTTTCCATTGACGTTGGAGGAAGAGTAGACCAAACCTACAGTCCATGAGCTGTGAGCACAGCTACGAGTATGAACGAGGCGCATCACAAACAGAGCCATTGAGTGGATTGAATCTTTTTGAATATAGTTGAAGTTTGTATGCAGTCTGCACCTTGCAGGGTGTGTGCAAGCAAATATCGTGAGACAGTTCTGACGAAACATTAGTTGTGGAAAACTTGGGAATCTTCCAATGTTGGCAGAAATGTTTTGAATTCTTGTTTCGGATGAATGTAATGACTGCACAGAAAGACTCCCTCGTGTAAAAAGGCCTACAAGAGATACCCACAAACGAATCAGAAACTGCATGCCAGAAGATCCGCATCTATTGCCTTCATCAACGGTTCATCCGAGTTGGCGAAAGCCACAATTGCAGATCTACTATCTTCACTTCTGGATGGCAACTTATCATTGTAAAGCAAATGTTCAATTCGAATATATGTGATTAGGGTTTACAATCTCGAGCCGTTTTCTCAATCCCGGGATTTTCGAGACTGGCTAATCGCAATCCCGGGATCTCGATCGAGATTTATATATACTGTATATGTTTTTAATCATTAAGTTTCAAGAAATATTTCAAAAGACGATACGTGCTTGTAAAATGTATATCTTTCAACGTGAACTAAACAAACATCTACAGTAGGTAAAACTAGTCAACTCGTAAAAAATATTGGCGAAGTAAGGTAAGACACTGAATTGTGTTATCACTCATTCTCGACCGTAATTTCGTTAAGAACAAACCGACCTCCGAGAATGCCCTTTCGGATTCTACCGAATGTTGGAGAAAAATCTATCAGTGCAATATCAACTGATGTGATAATGAGTATTGGCAAAAGATTTTCTATATCTGTGTAAGCAACTGTCTGCACCATCTTCACAATCATGAAATGACAAGTAAAATGAAGTCTATTTTGTTAAATTTGATGTAATATTAGCTGAGCTATCGCCAATTTTGTGTTTCGAAGACTTTCTGTCAACGGTACTCACTTATCAGTTGAGCATACATTCACTTAGAGAACAAATGCATTTTTTGACATAACTTCTGAACCACTGGGTCGATTTTGATGAACGAAACGTTGTCTTCATCACAACAACAAGATGAATACAACTGCAATGTCATTTTGTCGATAACTGATGATTTTTTTCAAATTGTCTTTCACCGTCCATTAATCACCGAGATAATTCGTTGTCGATGTGTGAAAACCAACACAGCGCAGCTGCAGTAGCAGTCCGGTGACCTGTCAATACAGCGAATTCGGGAGACTCACTGGGTTGAATGGCGGTTCTTCGACGGTTTTTCCCTCAAAGACCGCAAACCGCAAATCTAGCTCTGTCTGAACGAGCCTTGAACGGGCCTTTAGTCGTTATTTTAAATCGTTGTGATTTGTCTTTCAGCTATCAATTTACGAAGTATTTTCAGTGTACAGAAGCAATACTAGTAGCAGTGTCACAACACTGTTTGTTAACCGTCTGAACGGTTTGTGTCACGGCATTGATGTATCTTCTTATCATGGATTTTGATGAATCAATTGCACCGTAATATAGGCCGTGCTTTAAGGGCTATAAGTTGTTATCCAAATATTTCACGAAGCAGTAGCGGCTGTAGTGGGGAGCCATTAGATCACAAGGAATGTTTTGAAAATAGTTTTCTGTTGTTTTGTTTTTGAATATGAATTGCTTCCTGCATTCACTTGAGCCTTACTCATACAGATTAAATCAATAATGAAGTGAAATCACTTGCTGCTACCGTTCATGCTACTGTTAGACCGTTCATATATATTTCCTGTTGATTTGATAATCGCGGAGAGGCGGAATGGAATTTTGCTGATGAATATAGGAACTGCTTAACACTGGAAATTCCGTTTCATTGTGATACATATTATGAATTGGTTTTAACGGACAACATAACAGTGGTCGACTTTCAAATGAGATCTTGGAAGACAAAAATACCATGGGATTGTTGATGCATCATAATAGGGGTATTGATGGTGAGTAGTATTCTGTATGACTGCCGTACAAGTTACAGATGACTTATAATGTATGAATTTAAACTCGCGAGTCGTAATAATGTATAAACATTGAAGTCCAACTATAGCTCTGTAATCGTGCGACACATGTCAGCATGCCAACGTTCACTCAAAACTTGCAAATATAAAGTTTCAGTATCAACAATCCTAACATCAAGTAATTGTAATTGTAATCAATTGATTGCTGCCTGCAGCAGTGACAATATAAGTGTCGAAAATTAAAGTTGAAACTTTATTCTAAAGCAATTTATTTTTGACAACCTCTGCTCTGAATCGGAGATATTACATAAAAGACGCAAGACAAACGAGAGGTAAAGTGCATCCAAAGCAGCGCTCGCGTTCCGAATGCAGGAATGTGGGTCACACTTCTGGCCTGAACGGGTGAACGATCAGCTGTGGAACCTTTACATGCTCTTGTAGCTTCAAATAGTACGCAGAATTCGTTTCCATCTTTATCAGAATAGGAAATTCTTTTGACATCTTACAACATTGAAATAGCGAGAGAGAAGATGCCAATCAAATCTTGAATATCTCATACAACTGCCATCGGTGGAATGATTAAGATAACTGAGATAAATCATCTGAACCTTTCTGCGTTATCGTTACGTTTTTATATATGGTCTAATATCCCAATTTTGAAACTGTTAACCAACTGTCGTGGGACAAATTCATCAGTACAGGACAGGTGACAATTGGAAAGTTTATCAAGCGCTTTGCGTCTGAATTACCTCAAAGTGACTCTTGACTTTATCAGCAGCGTCACATGGAGAAAAGTGGGCGACGTTTCGAACCCTCATTATATCAAATGGTTGCGTGTTTGAAACGGGCAACTTGTTCTTTACCCGGACCGATTCCTGCGTGTAGATCGACTTTCTGAATTATCATTTAGCTCGTTAACACAGATTTTGACTGGGAATGTTGTCAAAAATAGGACTGTTATCTTTGGCTTACATTTGTGAAGCCGATAAAGCTGAACTGTTTGAAATTAGAGTTCGCGTGTATGGCGCCGATGATAGGGCTTTCAAAATTCACTCCTTTTCCTGAATTGTGATGAAAACTCAGCCATTTATGCATTTTTTGTAAAAAGGTAAAGTGACTTTTCTTTTGAAAAACCTGTCGGTTGATAAATTCAGACAGGTACAAAATCTCTAAAACGGTCGTTGAATTACATGCCTGCAATTTTTCCGTACAGGTATCGCAGTGATGATACCGTTGAATAACGCTACTGATTTATCTTGATAACTTATCTAGCGCAGCCAAATTTAGAATTACAAAAATTCACATACAAGTGTCATGCGCGTACATAATGCGGTCTCCGTGCTACAGTGGTCAAGCACTTGGCCTGGCGATCTTTTAGTCATTTGATCAAGAATATGTCGTCGCATGGAAGTCATCGGGATTCAGCTGAAGTTTGACTATATCAGCACCGCCCAAGTCCCCCCTTCCACTACCAGCCCCCCCCCAGGGGTCACGTCTTAGCTTCATTACAGCACACCCTTGAGTAATTCCGGTTTGATGGTGAACAAATTTCAGTAAATGTTAGCAATCATTTACTTGCAATAGGATTTTATGAGAGCAGATAACTGATAATCAGAGTATACTCACTATAGTGAGCTACACAACTAATTGAATAGGAAATATCCATTATATGGTAAGTTGATGCAATTTATTGAGCGGACTTTGTGGCATAACCTAAGTCATTGAAAGGATGAGGTATTGATTGACTCTTTCTTATTCCATACATCAATTAGGGTTTTCGATTTCCCGAAAAAGTATTTAGTTTTTCGCTCTCTTCGTGGGAATAACTAGGACTCCTATTTTTGCAGAAATTAAACGATATTCTCACGGGTTATTTGACGATAGATAATAATTATTCAAGTAGCCAATACTTATCAGTTAATGTAATGAATAGCTGTTTACTTGATTGCGATCAGCTTCATCAGTATTGTGGACATCATGCCTATATTGGTCACAGATCAGGATTTTGCGGAATCTCCATCAGCTACAATATGTCAAAAGGTGCATTCACACCGGACGCGATGCGGACCCGTGCGTCCGTGTGCGAACAGCCTCATAGGGTTCTGAACGAAAATTGTGACGCGTAAGGACACGCCGCGTCCGGTGTGAATGGACCTTAATTCCTCTGTTATTGCACTAAACTGGAAATGTATTTTTAAATACTGCTTAGATGAGAGAAAGAGGAAACAGCGATCATATAATTTTGCCTGCAGTCTCACACATGTACATACTCGTACACATAAATCTTGTCATTTGATACCAATCGTTCGCACTGCTATATTGGTTCAGAACTTAGAGAAGTTAAAGCGAAAGAAAGACTATTTCTATTGTTTACATTGCTGTGTGGGCCATTTATTGTCGCACAATCGGCAGTCTCGAATTCGGGAAATCCGTGAAATCTATCAGAAATTTTTTTTGTCTATTTTCTCAACGTAAACAATATGAAAGAAATGCAAAAAAAGAATAAGTGGCCACATTTGTTACTTTACATCAGACCATTAAACAGTGTCTTTTAGCTAATATTGCTAGTAAGGATTGCAGAGTGCCAGTCCCGTTCGTCTGGGCATTAAATTGAAAGATGTCCTCGTATTTGAACAAAGTACAAAATTTCTTGGCAGCGGCAAACCCTGTGTTTCTGTGTATCTAAAATGGGTAAAGTAGAAAGACAACGCATCAGACTGCTTTGTGTTCATTTATACTGGATTTGCTGTGGGACTGATAATCAAAAAGATTGTAGAATGCCAATTTTATTCATTCATTTTTATAAATTTATACGCTATTAATCCGTGGAGGAGTACCCAGCGTCAGTTATATTAATGACCCAAACTAATCGTGCTACATATGTGTCAATTTATGGGGATAAAGCATAGGTGTCAAAGACAGCAATAACGCTGTTTCTTTTCAGAAGTTGTGTTTGCTTAACTGAGGAATCAAGCTAAAGGAGACGATCTCACATCTTTTTCATTCGGCCATACCCGAATATAGTGTCGACTCAAAAAAAATGTCTGTGTACAGTGAAAATTTTTATATCAAAAGATTCAGTTTTTTACGGAGATTACGTTCCTGTGGTCCAAAAACTTATTTGAAAAGCGTATAAAAAGCTAAAATTTTACAAATTTATATACTACCGACATGAAGCCCTCTTATAAGTAGTTTGAAACAAGTTGGATATCAAAAGGAATGAATATTCGCCAACAAGCATCTTAACTAAGCGGAAATTAAGCGTATGATCTTGGAAATTTCATGAACTGCATTATAATGCAAGTCCCTCAAAGTCTTCAAGAAAAAGTTGAGATCTTATTGAGAGCCTCTTGGCTGAGATGTCATGTTTTAATTCAATTATCAGTGGCATGATTACATTATGCACGAGGCGTCACTTCTTGAATCTGAATAGTAATGTGGACCCATTAACATCTTTTAAAGTTAATTGTGACCAGTCTCTTTATTTACGATGTTTTGCTGTTTCAGTGGCAGTTTGTGATATGATCACGCTCAATAAAATAATCCTTTTGCTGAGCTTTTAGCAATGGCAACCCATCGAATTGTTAATTTGACAAACTATATTACCTCCCCAAATTGACGTGAAATGGATGATTTGTGGAATACTATTACTTATACTGTACTGCTGTAATTATCAATCAAATTCGTTTACATGTCTCCGAACATGTGAAAGCTGCATATCTCGCATATTTCCGCTTATTTCGATGAATTAAACTCATTTACAGTCATTGACGTTAGTTTTCGTCACTTTCCCACTTCGAAAACCTTTCAAACCTTCGCATTGACACAGGAGTTATTTTCGATTGTCCACAATGCTCCTCTGATCTGTCTATTTACGACTTCATATAGAGTGAATTGTGAGATTGTGTCAATAGAAGATTTTCAATAAATCGCATACAGACAGCTCAAATACTCGAGCATGACATTGCAGATATTTCGCTATGTCTTTTGTTCTGAAATATCTTCTGTCTTTTATACATTGAAACAACTTCGGTGTGAACAACATTGTCAAGTGTATGTAAATGCAGAACAAATGGTCATTGCTTTGTTAGTTATACGAATAGTCTTATTGGGTCTCAAGACAGAAACCAGCAATACTCTTTATAAAATAGGAGATAAGTGCTTAAATAGTGTAGAAGTCAGGAGTCCATCACGAAACCATAGATGCATTGATAATAAAATGCGCGACAGTTTGCAGGAGGAGTTCCATAATATGTCCAAACATAAAACGTTTTCGCCGGTTCTGTTCTCTTCTATTGATCTGTTCTATAAGTCCAAAACTCTGCAATGTAGACCAAAATCAACCAATTATTAATTTAGAATTCGAGATTCCTCAAGGTCCACCGGTGGGGTTTCATCTTTTATCAGATCCGCTGCTGACTATCATTCCACGTCATAGTCGTTGGCAACATACATAGAGCAAGTATAGAGCAACGATTCAAAAGAATGCCAGTACAACATGCAGTGAACAATTTTTATATCAAAAGATTCAGTTTTTTGTGTAGATTGCGTTCCTACAGTCCAAAAAATGTAATGGGTATCAACTTAAGTTCATTTAATAAAATTAAAACTGCACGCACATTGGGGATTTAAATAATATTAAGTTGCTAGTCTACCTAATATACTTATTCAATGGCTACATACTTAAGTTGAATGTGTACGGCCCCTAGCTTAAGAGGGATAAGTAATCCCTCCTCTGCTACGCTACACAATCATTTCATGACTTTTGTGTTCGTAGAATGGATACACAGTAAACATAATCCATCGAAAACGCTAGCTGGACATAGCTTTGAACCAAACAGAACAAAATATTTCTGGTCGATATATCGGTATATTACATTTGAGTTAACTACTCCCTTTATTTTCATTTTGATAATGGCAATGCTTGAAACCCTTCTATACCTCCAGATTAGCATAAAAACATAGACTTTGTCTTTTGTCCAAGACCCAGATACCTTAATCCACGCGTTGTATACATTAGTGTTGCTGTTACGAGGAATGTTGATAGATGATTGCATATTTTGATATTCTCATTTCAATAATTCATGACATTAGATATCAAAACATGCTTGTTAATGTAGAAAAAGTACATTTACAATAATGAATGAATAGGATCTGTCTGTCTGTAAAATCGAAGTATTTTGAGAGTATTTTGAAGAGAAGCAGAAACATATCTAAAATCATTTGCACTAGCCGACTAAGACAGAAATCAGTAATTGTTCCGGTTTTTACAAAGACTCAACAATCCGGGATCAAATTTACTTATCGAAATGCACCGAAATGCGCGTTGTCATTTCATTTAATGATTTCTCCACTACTTACAATTGTTATTACCTGAGGTGTGAACTCATTAAAATGTAGACTTAGGGAATGTCGCAGAGATATACAATGCTTTCGCATGAATAAATTTGTAACATCTTGTAGCCAGTAATTCTTCAATGGAACTGCTGAGTCCCACAATTCACTAATCAAGTCAATATTAATCTTCATGTTATGCCAAGTGCAACGTATAGAAGATGTTTATAACTCACTATTCATATCTCCTTTTGTTCTCGCTAAAATTAGACGTTCAATCATCACCCGAAGCAGAAGCTACAAACGAGTGGAATTAATTAAAGCTAGCGCTTTATGCGTGCAATTCCATGATTTTCAAACCAATGCGCCTATAAAAAATCACGTGCTTGGCGTGTCCTGAAGTATACGGAAGAGAGTCGTCAGTGGTACACGGCATAGCAAGATCACATTTAATAGATTAATTTTGAATAGCGTCCAGGTACTTAAGGGTTATGCAATGCACACACGAGTAGCAACAATGAGTCGAACAGACGAGGTCAGATGAAGGTGCTGACATCGCTACACTTCACGTTATCGTCTCTAATGCAAAAAGTGCTCGTCCAATCTGCAGAAAATTTTGTGCATGGGTAGAAAATATGCATAAGTACGCCTATCTGATTAATTTGACGATTTGAAGTTTTTTTTTGATGATGTTAGACAAATGATGAACGGGAGATACATATAAGTTATTATTCAACATATTATTGGATTTGTCACCGAATGTCAAACTGTTTTTCACACATATACATCATAATGATCATCATATGGACAAATCTTGCACACATCAATGCTCCGAATCATCTTAAGATGTAATGAACACCATAACATGAACATAATATTTATAACATATTTTGATTGCGACTTAATGCGCCTGAATGAGTGAAAACTGAGAATAATAAGGTCTACCTGTTTTATTCCCATTGGTTTTTCAATTCCAATCACATCAACCAACCTGCTTGGGAGATGTGGTGAGTGGTGTAAAAGATTTACAGTAACGAAACATTTGAAATTTTGACAATTTTCAATTAACTGATTCTTTTTGCTTCTTTCTCACAACACAAAAATTTTTGACAATTTTTGCCTAGTGCATGGTTGTATGGGTGGTCACTCATGCTACCTACTCATTTGCACTTTTTCAGCTATATATAAACTCATTCAGTACGTTTACCGATGCGTTCAAGATAACTTATAAACTAATATTAATAGCTGGATTTGTACTTAAGCATAATGCAGATTTTGAAGGAATTTAACGGTTCTGTTAAACTGCACGAATTAATTGAATTCAATTATTAGATCATAAGATTAAGCGTGTCAGTATTCCAATCACATGCTGACATTACACAAACATACATCCGCATTAATGTCAATGTGATTCTACATGTAGAGCTGCAAATCTGAGTCCTTTTTGTGTATAACGGTCCGAGCACCGTTTTTGGATAATGCAGCCTAAGACCAAATACATTTTTAATGTCGTCTTAGTTGGAGTAATGCCTGACATGTGGATTTTCCTGCAAATGGTGAATATTTCACATGATCAATTTTCTAATAGCTAGTTTTTTTGCGAAATAGCTAACTGAGACACATCTACTTCTTAGAGTTGTTTATCTGACTATTAATCAAGCGGTCATACCTTATGTGCATTTTCCATACAATCACTTGGATATGCAAATAAGTTTTCATCGTTTGCTCAAAAAATTTGAAGAATGCATATGTCAGGTATATCACGAAATCCGCTTGTCAGGCATCACATTTGGCCTTCAAAATCACATTTAAGAGTCTTGCTGCAACAACGATGATATTATTCATTTTACCATTTACCGTATTTTCTGTAAAATATAATCTGCGGATTATGCTACTTTGTGAAATACAAGTATAATGCATATTGATACTGAGACTGACTACGTAGGGAAGGGGAAGATGATTACGACAGTGACGGTAAACATGCGATTCAATATCTGCAAGAAATGTAACTTGAAGCTTAAGTTGCGTAACAATGTGCTGTCGACCGTTTTGTTTTCATTGATCCATGTCGATTTGCACAATTATTTGATCGAACTGTCATCGATTCTATCATTTTTATCATTTTGATAAGAATTGCAATCCATTGTTAAAGACAACAGTGAAAATAGCGATTATATTTTCCGATCGAAAGTAGCACAAAAATAGTAAAATGTGATATTTGTAATCTCTATTATGTTGATCAGCTGAAAATCAAGTTTTGCTAAGACCAACCGTTGAGCAATAATAATCATTGACAGCAAGGTTGGGTGTCAAACCCAAGCCCAAACTTAAAAGACGAAGTAAAAGTTCTGCTATAAGTCTGTGTAAGTCTAATATTTTCTCTCTCGATCTCGTGCTATTTTTTTGACACTATTTCACATTTTCCATTGAGTATCTAACCTACTACTGTATTGCTACTGTCACGCTGTCACAGCGCTAAGCTGTGGGTTGTGATTCTCTCGATAACAGCCAGTCAGTCACACAGATTCTTAGAAAAGTGGGAATAATAGCTATCTGGCTCATGGTTCATTGTTCCGCAAGCAAAATCTATTTTGCTTGTCTTGATGGGGTGATACAGAACCTAAGCCTGACTAGCAAGCCCATGCATAGGCTGCCCGGTTACCTGTAGCCTAAACACATGGCCTAGACAGGCCAAGATACAGTGCCAGTGCGTGACCCGGTTACTATACTTCTAGGTGAAGGCGTAGGTCTATATTGTATAATTTATGTATGGATAGGTCTATAATAATAGCATGGGGCCATTGGTAGCTAGAATTTTGCATCAAGCCCTACAGCAACCTTGTTGACAGACATTTGAAGAGAGTATAAAACGTCACAGTTGCCGTATAATCATACTGAGATGGCAACGGTTTAATATTAGAATTCGCAAAACTTCCTCACTGATTAATTTAAGTGCGGGCATTATTTATAGACAATATTTATAAAAGAATTTTTCCAATTCATGTCGAGGATGGGAGATACGGTAATCTACAGATTTCAACATACTGTTTCCATATAAAATCATTAACTCATAGAAAAGATGAAATTCAAAAAAAATTCGAAGAATTCGATCAAACGGACAGATATCATTGAAATGAGATCGCCTGCGGGATATTTCAACCACGTGATTGACGAGTTCTCGCACGAGTAGTGGACAAGGAAGTAGCGATTCAAGTGGGCATGAAATCTACTCACATCCATACACGAAAGTTGTTTCGTGTACAATTTCAAGACACCTAATAATTAAATGGATTGTCTTCATTGACACGAAATTCCATTAGGAATTTCTTTTATCAGTTTTAACTTTCAAAACTTTGCGTATTTTCTTTCATTATCTCTATAGAAAAGCGAAATTAATTTTCTATTATTTCATGCCATTTATCAATTTGATTTATTTGATCAGTTTTTCATTTTCTTTTATTCAACTCAGGTGAAATGTGATACAAAATTGATACATTTCGATGAAAGTTTGTCGCTAAGTTAGAGTCAGTCATTTTAATTTATATACTTCTTGATTGATGTGTCTGCATTCCAGCACGATCTTCTGCCGTGACATTTTCGTTCCTATTCACATGTTTCCATATTTTCTATCTGTTTTGTAACCAACGTGACCGAACTTGCCGTGAAAACTTGCAGCAAATATGACAGAATGTTCTGAAATTTTAGATAAACATCCATTGTTGGCTCTGTGAAATTGGAAGTTTCGTTCATTGTTTTCTAACAGCTTTATGCTATCTGAAGATTGCCTCGAAGTTTTGTGTATTGAATTCCTCTTTAAATTTCAATCACATTTAATTGCTGTCAGTGGGAAGTAAGATACTTGCAAGTGTGCATGCATAGGGATCCTTGTCCACAAATTTGTTTATATCAGGAGGTCTCCAGTAAGTCAATCCCATGTACTTTACATTCATTCTGTAATAAAATCTTCTTCAGGTGCTTTTCAATGAACATTTTAATAAATTTGAAAGGTAGCCAGAATTTTCGCCTTACGACTTTCTCAATGGCATATAGTTATAGCCATCTACTTTTTGGCTTATAGCTATCTGCCATTGAGAAAGCCGTAAGGCAAAAATTCTGGCTACCTTTGAATTTTATTAAAATGTTCATTGAAAAGCACCTGAAGAAGATTTTATTACAGAATGGATAACACTATCCAGGTGCGTGGAGAATTTCCTAATTACGTGCTTTACATTGTTTCTATTTAGATCTCCTCACAAAAGCGAATTTTCCCGCCTGCTCTCTTTAGTTTGTTAGTTCCTCCTGTGCCTAAAGGCACATTGACAGAAAATTGCCGCCATCTTGTCTGATCGGTTGCGGCTCCTTCATCGGCTTCCCACTTAATATTTGTACATTTGGGGAATTCAATGAACGTTCTTCTATACATCTGGATTGGTCTACCTCTTCTTCTCTTTCATGATGGGGTATCCACGTGAAGATCACCCTTGAAGGGCCGGCATCAGGAAATGTTTCAGCAGCCTCAGTCGTCGTTCATTGATGGAACGCTGAGTAAAGCTGACATATTTCTTCTTAGGATATCTTCAGTTGTGACCGATGGTACCAGTTGACTTTGAGAATTCTCACACACTTCGGTTGGAAGACATATAGCATCCTTGCCACTGCTGCATTTCGGATTCTGCAGTTGACATCCATTTCGATGTCGCCGTCGTTTCTAACAAAGTTATTGAAGACTGTCAATTGAAGGACCCCACGCTTCTGCCATACGCAACTCTACCTGACTATCTTGACAATTCACATTCATCATCTTCGACTTCACAACGTTTATTCTAGACCTATCTTCCCAGCAGTGTGTTCCAGCTTCGCATTTGGACATGGGAGATATTCTTTGATCTCGCTAAGAAGAACTATATCGTCTGTAAAATCCAGAGCTTTAAGCTTATTGCTTTATTCCCGCGAAATTCCATGACTTGACTTATCTGTGGTTTCCTCAAGCACAGACTCTATCGATAATAAGAAAAAGGAGGGAGATAGAGTGAATCCTTGTCTTACTCCAGTGATGCTCAACCTATTTCTGTGGACTTGAATACCATTCCTGCAATTAGATGAAGGGTGTGATTTCTCTCCTGATCAATTCTTGTGGGTGAATCTGAGATACGATAAAAAAGGGGTTATTGGATGCTAGTTAAGCTTCAGCATGAAGTACCAGCAGAACATTGTTGAGAAACTTCGTTCAGAAATTTTGTCGAAACCACAAGCTACATCAGTATATTATTCGTCAATTAGATCATAAATCGAATATTGTGCACCTCTACTACTAAGCATGTCTTGCGATTCTATTCGAATTGAACGATTTCAAAATCGTTCTGCAAAGAAGCATGTCTCCCACCCTCGAAGCGCTATCTAAACGTATGAAGTTCCTCAGCAATGTCATGCCAGAAACTCACATCCTGCTCGAGCTTTTGCCACTTTACTGGTAGGTCTCTATTACCCTCCACGGTCCAAAAGACGTGAATCTTCCTTCTTTCTACCTTCTGAGTCTCCATTATCTAACTTTTGAATATTGTCCTATATCTGTGTATACTTGTGAACTAGGAGATTTTCATCATTTTAGATAGACGTCTATTATTAAACTGGGCATCTGACAAACTTGTCCAGCCACATAATATTTCCAGTTGCCACTGACTTTCTCAGTAATCAAAAGACATTTTGCACGACCCAATATTTCGGTATTCTTCATCAAGGGCAACAGAATGGATGTATGGACAGATAGCAGACGTTAGTTTATGTTCAGCATGAGTATAAGCAAATATTTCGCAGCTGGACATTCCTATTTCAGATGGCTCGACGTCCTGTAGCGTCAACATCCGTCATGTAGCGATTTTCGATCCTCGTCCTTTTGTTTTCTTTGTATTTCGTTTCACAACTCAATAGCACTGGAAATTAAGTTTTGGGCATGGCCGCCTTTCTTCTGGACTATTTGCGGTAATTATTCCGATTTTTTAGGGTCACATCTAATGGCAGCAAATATTCAGTGTTTTCTGATTAATGCAGTCATGGCAGGACCAGATATTTTTCAATTGGTTTTAGCGAATTTTTCCCTCTGAAGAAGAGCGAAGCTCGAAAGGCGTAGGAGTTGTACATATTTTCAACTATCTGTTTTTACTTGTGATAAATAAAACTTCGGAGCTTTTCTTCCTGAACCAGGAAGAATTACCTCATGTTGGCGATCATCGTATATGAAATGAAGAGGGAATTCTTGGAATTTATCAATGCTTCTGCTGCATGTAGAATCGGGTCAAAAAGGGAGAAATCAATCAGTATACATAAATAACATGCTGCAAAGATTTCGAATACAGTGACTAAATGTATGTTAGGTCAAGATGACCTCATGGTCACCGAACTACCTCCACCTCACAGATCTGGCGTGACCAGGCAAACTACCAAATCATCAAACTTTGTGTTTTCAATGCCATTATTGAAAGGACAATCAATGATCCCAAAGTATGATGTCTGAAAGTGTTTCGAGAAGGCCACCGAAACATTGTTGCGGATTACGTAAGAAGCCTCAAATGATTTGTCTCACAGCGGTGAGAAAAGTATGTGTCTGCGTAGAATTAAACGTTCATCATGTTCAACACAACATTTTCTCTTGTTAATGTTGCATCGCTTAGTTCGGTTTTGAAGGGCGACGATTCTTCAGACCGTTTTCGACGTCAATTTTAATTTTAAATCTTGTGAACTTTATCGAGATCTTATGAATTATTGAGTGAATTTATGAAACATTTTGTGTTTTCAGGTGATAAATAGTCCCAAGAGAGGTGCCAAATTGTGAAAAGGGATGTCTGAAGCCTTTCCAATTGTATGGCGTTTGAATTATATATCATATCAGGCTTGAAATCATTACAGTGATGCTAAATGTAAATTATTGCCGCGTGGGAGATTTTCTTTTCCAAGTTTGCGTAATACATCCATAAGAACTACAGAATGAATTAAATACTGAAATCCAAGAATCATGTGAATTCATTTTGGTGAATAAGATCGCGCTGCACATGATAAAGCATTGATCCAGTGACCTTGTGGCTAGGTGATCCGGTTATTGGTGCTCTCACTCCTGCCGTGTGAGTTCATGTCTCATCGGATATAGCATTCGATTTAATTTACTTAAATATTTCACTTAACTTAATTTCATTAGTTTACAAACGTAATTCAATGAAGAATTATTAAATGAAGTAACATCCTCGATCGCCAGATAAGAGAATACAGAAATGGTAGTCACCCTTAATACAGCGAAGAGGCATGGATGGAGCTAGGGGCACTCAAAGAAATATGAAAATAAGATTACTTTAAACGATCATAAGGAAGAATGTCACATCTTGTATGCCTATTCATTTCAAAAAGTTGTTTGTCTAAACTTTGATTAAGATATAGTAAAACACTTGAAAAGATCAATATTGCATTGCTCCTTGGAGAGGGTCAAGGAAGCTTATTCCAAAAAGCTTTTTGATGCGTTCAAAGCTTGCGTTCTACGTAATATCAATCTATGAGCGATTCCTAGTTTTTATTCATTCCACAATAGCAAGCATGATTTAGAGTGAAAGAAATTGAAATATTGGAAGTTATTGTGACTGACATACATGTAAATCTGAATACAATCCAGTTGTCAGATGAAAGAAAAGTCATTCTTGATCATTATTAGTCGTCAATTACCACAATAGTTTCGGTGAAGAAATCCTTTCGATTTATCGCGCGACCGCATGTAATGATTGAAAAGTCATATTCCCGCTTATCACTGTTTCTATGTACTAAGTATCAGGATATTGGATTTCTACAGATCTAATGCTTTAAATCAGAGTTTGCGCATGACACCTCTTAATTTTGATGAGATCAATACGCAATCAATAAAGTATTGATACCAAAAACATGAACTGGTGCGATTCTTACATTCTAATATGAGGCATATATGCCAATTACAGCTTACTTACTTTATTTTATCCTTTTGGCGTCTTCTTTTCCTCTTCTGTTGAGGGTTGGACGATGTGAAACTTCTCCAACGGGCACGGTCATGTGTATCGACCGCAGACAGTCCCATCTCCCGCATTTCTTCTTCAATCATCTTAAGCTATGATTTTCTTGGCTCACCGTGAAGACGGGGTCCTTCGACATCCACCTCCAGGACTCGTTGGATAGAGTCTTCCACCGTCCTCCGCTTTACGTGACCGAACCAACGGAGTCTCCTTTCTCGCAGAACTTTTTCGAGTAATACAAGGCCACATTTAATCGCCAATATCGATTCGGTCAGAGAGTGAGATCCCATCATGTAGCGAAGCATCCTTCTGTAGCACGAGCGCAGTTGTTGGACCTGTTGTTGTGTTAGGCTCCATGATTCTGTGCCGTAGAATTAGAGTAATTAATGCTAAAGGACTTAATTACAAAATGATACTTTGACGTCACTACTCCCCGGGTGCGCACGATGATGTTGCAGTCAGACCATATCCTGGAGCATCTGTAATTCTCTCTGTCCGTATGCCCTTCCAACCGCCGGTGTCCATGACACTTTCGGGGTTCGATCTCTGGACCGGAAGATCGCTAGGCCAAGTACTTAACCACTGTGCCACGCAGATTCATTTGCTTTTCTGCTGTGTTTCTGACCCTTACGCCATGATAAATGTTTTCATTTATCAACGTAGCATTTTCAACCATCTATTCAAAAAACACTGACGTTTCTTCAGAAATGTGCTTCGAAATTCACACTATATGTGTAATTTATTCACTTGCGATTTCTCATTCCATGTGAAACAAGCCTGCTAAAACATCTCACTCACAAAAGAGATACGAAATTGCCTTGTCTCCTACCAAAGAAAAGAGAACAGGAAGTGTTGAATCAAAGGATAAACCATGAGGGAATTCTTCATCATATTTGAAATCTGGACAGCATTGAAATAGGATAGAAATTTGTCGTGAAATGTCTCACGTCATGAAATGAAGAGGAGCAAGCACCTCACGCCCGCAAAAAAGAGAGTAGCGCTAGAATTCTTCCTGTTTCAGATTGAAGTAATATTTGATTTTCATGCCAGTCTGTAATCGACATTCAGCAGATGTTAACGACAGGCGAATACTCCACTTAATTTCTTCATCAGAAGCATCCTATTCACAGTATCCTCGTTAACGCGTCATTAGAGGAAAGGCTTAACTACTAAAACCCTGTCTGCGAAACAGGCTGATAAAAAAGTCGACCACATCAAATTCCTGCATAATTCACGGACCCGTAGCGTGTCAGGAGAAAATATCTATGGAAATTTTGACATGATTAATCAAGTGGCGTCTTAAACAATTTCCATTTTCCATTTAATGTAGAAATTATTGCATTAATTCCAGAATTATCTTCTTTACGTAAAATCCTTATTTTGTCGCTAATATTGCGTCGCCAAATTTCAGTGTGAGACAAAACTATTTGGCAAACTAACTATAATTTCTGAACGATCGTTTCAATTGCTCATTTCTCAATACTGACCAAATATTTCTGTTTCACACTCTGTGGCGACGCTTATTGTGTTCTCATCGTCGCTGTCTCTGTAGGCGAACTCTTCTCAAGCCAAGACGAAAGTTATAAAAACATGCATTCAAATATATTAACATGAAATTATGATAATAATCGACAGTATTGAGCATCGTTAATTTTGAAATTGGTTGCATGAACTATGTTAGTTAAATACGAATGCTACTCCGCTAATTTTTACTGTTAATTTGAAAACATGTAACGGCATCTTCCTCTTTTCTTAATCTTAGCTAGCTTTCATTTCACAAGAGAAAATAAATATTTAACCACTAATCCAGGACCATCTAAAAATACTTTAGAACTTTGAGCAGTATCAGAATGAAAAACTGGTCAGGTTCAACAAAAAATGAATGCATTATGTCTATGTTGGAACATAGGAGCTATCTCCTCATTAGTCAGTAAATACAATGATTATGTTTTTATCTCATACACTAGACCAGCAATCCCTTTTGATCAGAGGTTCCCAACCCGTTGGATGCGCACCACACTAGTGGTACGCGAGGGCTCATCAGATTGTACGCGAGTACCTGTCCGAAGTAGGCTACAGTATATATAGCCTGAAAATTTAATCTATTTATGCCACGCAGCAAATCTATCAGAAGTGTTGATCAGCTGGAGAAAATTAGATCGACAAAATTCGATGCAATTTATCACTTTTCATAGTCTCAAAAGACGAAGATTTGTCTTGTGCAGAGATTTCATCTTGTCACATCAAATTTTGTATTAGGTTGTTTAAGTATCAATGCGACAGACGATGTAATGACAACTATTGAGTAACCGGAAGGTCGAATTCAGCAGAGCAAAACCATGTATTTTAGATTATTCTTGAAGCTCAGCAAGCCAAAGTCATGTATTTTGAAAATGCTTTTAGCATTGAAATTTGCATCCAACTTTGGTAAGCCAAAAAATTTCACAAATAATGTAGGCTACGTCGCTTAAGTTAAGTTGCTGACATTAATCATTTTCATTTGTTCGAAGAAGCATTCTCAACTCATAGAATGACTGCTCTTTGTTTCATGTTTGCTTTGTTCGCAAAAATAAATTTCTTTGAAAAAAAAGAATTATATCTTTCCTAGCATAAGAGAATTTCTTTGAGACTAGGTGGTACGCAGCGAACGTGTAAGATCTCAAGTGGTACTGAAACACTAAAAGGTTGGGAACCACAGCTCCTGATGAATCACAAAGGAAGTAGCTAAATAAAGAGAAAATGTTATAGTGGATCCACAGCCTATGTGAAAGCCGATTCATGATCTTTACAGACTTCAAACAGTAAACATTCGAGTCGAATTGATGTGCTCAGTAGTTGCGATGAAAGAATACAAATCGTTCAACTGCGCATGTAACTATCTCGAATCTGTCAGCAAACTTCTTAGACATGCAAATCTGCTGCGACGCAATGACACTGTTCGGCTTGCAACTGACGACGTTGATAAGTCGATCGAGCACAGAATTTTGATTTTCGAAATCAAGTGATGAAAGAATATATTTTTCTCTGTGACCATTACTAATTTGAAAAGAGCTTGATGGATTCTGCTTGAAAAGTACACTGTAAATCGCTCAATACCAATCACAGACTTAGGATGCACACCAAAATATTTTCTTGGTATATTTCTGTATTCTCTTGGTACATGTTTGTATGCTTTTCGCATGTTATTTCAAATGTGGTATGCTTTACATACTAAAGCCATACTAGCACAATGTTAAAAGAAAGCATAAATCATGTCCAAAGTATGTTGATTTCAGGCCTTTTGTCAATAAAGATCACACTAATGTTACTACTGTTCTGTAAGTAGTGAGATAATGACATTCAAGCGTCAAACTTACAATACTGAATTCGATTATAATACAAGTAAGTCTAAGGCATTTCATGAATAATCAATAAGATTTCAACCATCAACAATTATGCATTATGTAATTTTGAAATTAAGCATATTATCAAACCGAAATAAAAACACATTATAATTCATGAACGCAAAAAATAGTCATGTTTGAGATATATAAGTCAACATGATTTCACTAAAGATATCGTTAAAATGAAATGATGTCTATCAACTTGGGTCATAAAGTAGAGTTAAATAAACGTCCTGTAAATGTGGCTCGACAAGTAGCATCGACCACATAGCCATGGGACATAAAAATTACAATAAATCCAATGTACTCACAGATAACTCTATCAAACAAAAAATATCCACCACTTGTATTACAGAAAAAAGTTATTTGACAGTAGTATGTAATACATACATTTTTTTGCTATGTGATTCAAAGCTGCACATACCAAAACATACCAGAGGCATACATACCAGAGGTATACGAATAAGGATGAATTTTCATCGGGTCTCGTATATAAAACATACCAACAATTCGTATTTCAGTGTAAAACAGCCAATCACAGATAGAATAGTTCGTATCGCTACATACCAATCACATAGTAAAGTAAGTGAGATGTGGTATGAAAAACATACCAGATCTCTGTAGACATACCAGAATCTCGTATCAGATGTTAGTTTCAAATTGTATGTGATTTTGGTATATGTTTGTATGTAATTTTCGTATCCAGCCATTTACAGTGTACATGCATGCACGAAAACCGGGAAAAGCATGAAGTAAGTCGAATAGCAATTGCAGACCGATTGTTAAAAATACTAAGCGAGTCTGTAATATGCATCTGTGCCGTACTATTCCCGACCAAAAGACACGTTCGCTTTCCTGTACATCCTTACCACTTAAAAAAATAATAAAAAAATAGTCTTTCCACAGAGGCAATTGATGGAATACTGAAGTTAACGAATTACCGAACTTAACGAAGAGAGGGGAAGTTGACTATTTCGTTCAGGATATTAGGTACGTTAATTCGTTCATGCAAAATACAACTAACCTTGCAATTGTCAAACGAATCGCATAATTAATTGTAAATAATACATCGAGTGAAAATGATGACTAAATCTTCACATTATCATCCGACAGAAATTGATCTGTTGAGAAACATCGTTCACATTATACCGAGGCTGGTTGTGTAGTGAGTGATGAACGAGGAACTGAGCGGTTCATAAACGGGTTTGAAATATGTCTTTTTTTAAAAACCTAAATTAGATCCCAGTACGTAATGAGTTGTACACATGTAGACTTACTGTGAAATGGATCAATTCACAGCGAATGTGGATTGAGAAAAGTGAGTCAATAATCCTGCGGTCTATCCACGACTTGTTAGAGAGGTCGGTGCGAATGCTTAAAATACTACCAGTAAATGTAGTCGACACTGACAAACGTAAGTAAATAGTATGATCTAAACATGCGACATAGTGAGCTTTCGAATAGCAAGCTATCGGTATTGCAGGCGCTCTATTTCGCAATTAGCTTTTGATGTCTTCCGATTCCTTTAATTGGGTGTTCAAAAGCACAGTAGCAATGTAAAAAGCTAGAATGCTAAAAACTAAAATCAATAAAACTATATTTTTGTTTTAAACGTAAAAGCGTGTTTTTAGACCTATGAATTATTATCTCTTTCATTAAGTGGCCTAATGCAGTTTCGTGCGATTGATCGATTTTTTGAAAATCCATCAGCACACTCAGAGTTGTTTATGAAGCCTTGTGTATTGGTTTTGATGTATACAAGTGAAACTTTAAAATGTTTTAAAATGTTAAAAATTGTTTAAAATGTTTTAATAAATTATTCAATTGATGTTTCTTTTGGATTCAGGTATCTCTGGAAGTAGACGGACGTGTAGAGGATCGTCTTCATCTTAGCTCTGATAACCTGCTCTCCAGCAAGTCACTGCATCTTGGTGGATATCCGGTGTATGGAGATACTATGGACTTCAAAACGTTTGTCAAGGCCAATGTCAACAAATTCAAAGGCTGTATGAGACAGGTAAGTCTCAATTTTAAAATCATTCTTCCTTTTTACATGTACCCCTTACAGTAGTGGAATATTTCTTGATAGCTAAATATTCTACTACTGTAAGGAGAATCAGTAGTATAATGAGTACATTGATAGCCGCTTTTGATCCTATGATCCTCTGGTCACGTCTTCATAGTCACAAGTCGGCTTGAAGGATGGTGTGGAATTCTACAGGCGGAAAATGGGTGGCATGCAGGTGCAGAAAGCACCGAAAGCATCCAGCCCTCTTTGGTGACAACATCAAAAATATTCGTCTCAACGCTTTTTTTCAGAATGAAGAATTGTTGGCTGGATTGCAGCAACACATTTACAATCAAGTTTTCAATTCCTCATTGATGAAGTTGATAGATGCGACTTGTATTTATTGAGTATTAAAATTCTTCTCATCGGTGTATGAAGTGTGCTCATGGAAAATCATCCTAACTGAAAGAAGAGCAAGTATTTTGATATTTTGTAGCAATTACTCTACGGATCGTATAAGAATTCTATGAAGACATTCATTAATACAAATTGTTCGTTAAGTACGCAGGAGACCGTTAAAGTGTATGTTTGTTGTACCGCATTTCATCGACCAGCAATCGCCCTCGAATAGTTGCCACACTTTATGACAGAAGTCTTTGCGGCCCGATGTTCGACGCATGTCGAACTCATGCCCAAATGTGCAAATCGCTCCTTAAGTAGCGAAGGTCCCGAGCATATAGAACTTCCCATCACCAAATATATTTCGTCTCGAGTTAGACCTTCCTCAAGTGGTGTATCACAGTGAAGAACTTTATACAGGCAATAATGCCAGATGTTTAACTATAGGCAAGGTTGGGTCTAATCTTGGTCTTGGGTACCCCCAAGACCAAGATTGATCTTGGGTATAATGTTGGGTGTCACCCAAGATTTGACCCAAGATTGACCAGATTTCAGTAAAAGATGTACAACTGGTAATTCTTGAAGACAGACTTTGAAATTTATTTTGTTGATACGAAGCATACTTTTCTATTAGCATATTTATCCATCGTCTTGGCTTGATATTCGTCATTGGCTTACAATATTCGGCCGATATTCAGCTTTGATTTAATGTTGATAGCCAAATACTTCATTAGTGTATTATTATAGTTTTCTGTCAGAACTTGACCTATTTTACAAGGCTTTAAATGTTTGTGCTAATAAAAGCAAATGATAAAAAGCTTAACATTGTATTAAGCATTTATCATTTCTTAGTTTTTACATATGCAGCATAAATGAAGTACAATGTAGGCCTAAATAATATTAACGGTTTTATAAATATAATAGCGGTAACCTATACAAAAATGATAGTTAGGCTAATTATTATTAGATGGTGTAAAACATAGGCATGTGTTTGATTACCATGTGTAATTTTGACTCAAAACGACTACAATAATCAAGTGTAGACAAATACACATTTAGGCCTAATCTTGTAAGTTCTCAAAATGTTAGATTATTTGATTTGGTTGCAGGTGCTAACATACTGATTTCAAGGACTACGACTTTTTTGATTTTCCGGGTAAATTCTACATAGGCCTACAAGTATGTATTACATTATCTTCATTTTTCAAGCATAAAGTGAAAGCACTCCCTCTTTTTTATAATCGTCTATTGGTCTGTAGGTAAAGGTTAAAATAAAATAACGTGATAGTACCCTGACGTTTCGTCCTGCAAGGACTTGTTCACAGGTTTGACAAAGCCATGTACGGGGTTTGAAATTGGCTTATAAATACGAATGACCACTCGTCAGCTCCTGTTTGCGATTAATGCAAGGTTGATGAATGCTAATAAGCTTAGCTTCAGCAATACGGGTAGAAACTGGATCATAAAGACATTGCATAATAATGATGTCAAAATCATCAATAGTTAAAATCGACCAATAATGGTCTTTCTTCGCATGTTCTGAGAGGGCACTCTTGCTGTCCTGATTACGCAAACTACGTTTGTGTTCCGAATATCTTGCACTTAAAGTGCGATTCGTAGAGCCAATGTAGGTTTTGCCGCAATGTCTGCAAATGAACTTATATACAACATATTTTAAGTTACATATGTTAGGTTTGCCAATTATACCACAGAGATTACAATTACAGTTGTGTAAATTATTGCGATAGTTGAAGCAAGAGCTAATTTGTCTGCCAGGTTTACTGACAAGATTAATAGGCAAATCATATTTATCGGCTACTCTGTTTAGTTTACGATTGGTACTATCGTTAATGTAATCCAATTTCAAATTGACACTATTTTTATTCTTATTTTTGTTGCCTATTTTCGTAGTATTATCACTACTGGTATGCTTCGAGTAACTTTGATTGAAGCCATTCCTCCTCAATCTTTTAATCATTTTATTTTTATTCTTACGTACTGACTCATGTGTAGAACAACGCTTTTCAACATACGTGTAACTATTTTTAATAAAATTGGTCTTCACATGTGAGGGGACCCAACTATCATAGTGAAGAGTATTACCAGAATGGCAGTCTTTTCTATAAAATAGAAAATATAGTAGAATATATGTATTATACTTGTATTTTTTTACAATATATATTTTTTAATCTTGGGTTTTAAATCTTGGGTGTCACCCAAGATCTTGGTTCGGCACCCCAAGATTCTTGGGTACCCCCCAAGATCACCCAAGACCCAATATCCAACCTTGCTATAGGAAGCAACTCTCGGCATTGAGATACTGCAAACTGGGACATGTATCTTTCTTGAAAGATAGTTTGGACAAAAGCGGCCAAACCCGGACTGTTAGGATAAAGCTGGGACGTTAGACATGCCCTGAAATGGAGAAGTCTGGTAGTTCCCATCTTCTCTTGTCTAGCGAGTGATAAGAATAGGTCAAAACTTAGACAACGGGGGTAGGATTTAATGATGAATGGCAGAAGACGTGTAGTACTCGTATAAAGGCGATGAGATGGCCACAAGATGGTGGGGAGAGGCTGGGATGTTGTGACGGAAGGACAAATGTTTGTGAAGAGAAGGCGGATGTGGTTGTAGAATTTGCTAACCAGGTGTCAATATTGAAACAAACACGATCGGTTCTTCATCTCCTTATCTAACAACGTACCTTTTAACATCGGTGAGTAATTGAGAGATCAACATAGCAGACAGTGAGTAGTAAACGCTTCTCAATTGATTCCAATACCTTCTGACTTAGCAACTGTCTTAGTCAGAGTGTGAACAAGTGAGAAAGCGAATTCGTGACTATCTAAGTCAGTAATTGATGAAATATTTGATGGAAAGCGAGCTACTTGAGACTCCGTGAACAATTACGACTGCGTCGGAGCCATGCTTGTAAATTGGCCTATCTTCCGTCCCGTTCCGCTCACTTCGGTCCGCTTTGCCCGCAATTAATGTTTTTGCAAGCAAATACGTGCATACTGAACATGTATATTACAAGCAAAAACCTCAAAATTCAAAATATTCAATTGTTATCTAAATACAATTTTTAAGTTGTGGATACTAACATTGGAATTGGTATGAAATGTCTGTATCATGCCGGGATCGCTGGATATCCTCTTGGGATGACTGAGGATAATTCCCATATCTCTTGTCGCTGACCGCTGCCATTCTTCTCTGCTCTCAGTTTGGAAATCAGTCGGGGAGGTGACCCACAAGTCCATGTTTTCATCTGCTGCAAATGATTTAAGAAAGCACTTCATTCCAGAGTCTTAATCCAAACCGCCTGGAAGTTAATAGGAGATTACATATGCTGAGGAAGTTTTCTCGATTCCTTGAATTAGATATTGGACTAAATGACACCGAATGACAGATTCCATTTAATGCGATGATCCTTACTTGATCAAGGTTTGTTTGACCTTTTCCTGAACTTTTACTTGAAGTTGTGTGCAAACATTTCGTCAAGGATTCAAAGTGTGAAAGAATTTCATTTTCTATTTATAAGCTAGACCAATTTTCGTGAAACTGCTGATGAAGCTCTCGTAAAATGTGAAACTTCATTAATGTGGTGTCGTGAGGCATAACAAGTCCAGAGTATTTTTGTATTTTAAGCTTTACTACCTCACAGCGAAAAAACAAGCAATTCTTATCAATCTTAAGACAGAAATGTTTGACAAAATTCACACTCTTTTCAATGTCATCAGGTGTTGGAATGAACGATGAGCAGACATTACAAAATTCTATGAAGATATAATACCTTTTAAATGGCAATCTAAGTCGTCGGTGTGCGGCTCCAGACGATTTAGGCTGATCATTTGAAAGGTAATACCGGTATTATGCTTTGTTATGGAACCTAGAATCCATGACATCAAAAATCCAAGATTTTGATATGTTAAAGGCTCAAATAATAATGCTCTACATAGCCCATGCAGCTCAGAATACTAAAGTAATATGTCAAGCATGAGATTTCTACGAGTCCAATTTGCTGTTTTTTGCAAAATACACTATGTTTCAATTCTACTGCACCATCATAGTAGGGCTCAATGGGTCCTCTTCTATTGATACCATAGTGCCGCCGAGGAGTTGTTTGCATTTCTCATGCTACGATTTGATCACCAAATTGAGCTTTTTCAATTTAATTCTGGATTTCTAATTGATATCAGTGTCACCTCTGTCGCTTACTTGAACGATCTTCAAAGATCTTGTTTTCCATTGAATTTGACTTGTCATGTGGAGTGCTTGGCAGTTGAAAATTAGTCGATTACTGAATTTTTATTTATATTTTCAATTAATCTCATGTTTTCATCAATACGTTCTCCTAAATCTCTGCTTGTTTCTACAATCTGTTTATTCACATAATTCACATTTGATTTCATAGACACAATCTCTGACTTTGTAATTTTGTACTTTGTTTTCATTATTTCTTGAACAAATGTGAAATTTGATGCTGGGAAATGGTTCATGGAAAAGATTTGATGACGTCAGGGGCTGACGCATTGATTTTCCTGAACGCTCTACCATATTTATTATGAGTTTTGAATTTCGAAAGATTTTGCTGCAAGATTTGGCTGACTCACTCCTTTCAGTAGGTTGTACAAAGTACACGGCCTCATATTTGGCACCAGATCAACTCCTTTTCCTTTTCTTCTTTTTTTCCTTCTTTCTATCAATTCTATTCCAATTCTTCGCTTCATAAAGCAGTAAATTATCATGTTTCAATCTTTCATAATGGTTTTCATTCCTGTGTAAACAGAAACTGTCTGTCCTTTACCACACACTGATATTTCCATTCTGTGCGTGTAGTATAAGAGGCTAAACACATCCAGACTTGTCGGCAAACACAACATTATGGCCAATTTTAGTCACATTTATCAACTCGGATATATTAACAATCAGAAGCATGACAATAGCACATACCTATGATAGGAAATTTCATGGCAAGAATTATGTCTTCATGGCTCAGTCTTCATTTAACACTTCTCCCACTTGTGGTCTCCGCGGCACAGTGGTTAAGTGCTTGGCCTCGGGATCTTCCGGTCCAGAGGTCGAGCCCTGAAAGTTTCATTGGAAGTCAGCAGGAAGGGCATCCGGACTTAAAGTACTACAACGCTCAAGAAAAGTCTGACTATGTCAGCACCGTCCAAACCGCCACGGGGAGTACGGGAGCAGCGACGTTAAAGCTTCACAAGACCTCATTCTTCGTTTAACACTTCTCACAAGAAAACATGAAGCTGTCATTTTGCCGAAAACTTCTTCCTGCTTCAGTGCTCGACAGGCGCGCAGATTCGTAGTAGGATCTCATTTTCAGCATCGACCCCTGCAGAAACTCATCCAGGCGGTCGCACTATACCTTGTACGGATGCACCACTTGCAGCAAAACAATGTTTCATCACACCGGCAGTTGAGGCATAACCAACATCGATCATCACCAGACAAAATGAATCTATCTGAAAATCTCACTGCAAAGTGCTTCTGCCTATTCTACTTAATAAATTTCATGTTTGCACTGTTTCTTGTCTATTTATATCCGCATTATAACAACTAGGTCAATGATGAACATGAAATTCAAGGTACAAATTTTAGTCAGCATTCAAAATTTAGTCCGCAAGTTCGCATGGTTGCCGCTTAAATCGCTCTTTTAATGGAAAGTCCAGTCCCACGCGACGATGTCAAAGTACATTCAGAGATATCTGAAATGGGTTTCATCGTCTGGAAAATGAGAGGAAATCAGCATTACACCTTCAGACATCCACACGCAAGAATATCTTTTCTCCAGCAACATTTGAATCCAATTCCGGCATGATTCCTAATTGCCTTGGAGTCATTTATCACTGTCAATGTTGAAATCTTGGCTTGTGTTTCTGATGATTCACTCTGCCTGATGAAATAAGTATGTCTTCCATCCGTACAGAGGTGAGTGAGGATTGAGATGCAGGTGCAATAGCCTCCCACTGCAGTTCCTGATTTCAAAAATGTGCACTTGTGAATGATGTGTAAATGGATTAACAACTGTACGCTGATAACAATACCGGAGCTCTCCGGTTGCTATAGGGATGCGAGACAGTATATTCTGAATACTGTGGGGTACAGAAGATAACTATTGTTGCCAACTCACCTGTTCATCTTTTCTGATATATGACAATGTCTGGTGATGGGTTTACGTGAAACATTATTCATTTCGTCATGATCTCGGGGTTGATAAATAGTCAATGGCAAAGAATTACGAACAGTCAAAGATTCTCCACTATAGGCGTAGGTGGACTCATAGAGCTTGTCTTCCGACCTTTTCTCCCTCCTGAATTTTCTAAGTGCACAAGGAACTCTGAAGCTCCACTAGCTCTAGCTTTATCAATGTTGAACAAAGAGAAAAAAGAAACAAAGTGACCTTCATTATATCCGAAGAAACCCGAGCAGAACTACTCACTAACCTACTAGCATATACCGATGCCTTTAGAACTTAGCTTCTTTTAATGTCTTTTTGTCTAAAATCATCGATATGAGGTTGTTTGAATTTGATTTTAGTGATACTTTTCATCGTTTCATAGTTAACCTGCCATTCATACTTCTTATAGCAAATCAACGACTCGTGTAGAGGAATATTTACAATTTTGCCCCTTCATCCCAAGATTCATGGATCGATTTTGAATCTGACCAATTCACTTTTCAAATTTAGCTGCATGTTCAGTGTGTTTCCGTTCCATCAACGGAGATTATCATCTCTAAACCTTAGATGACCACACGAAATTGCCGTGCGGGGTGCAGTGAGTTCACCACTTAACCGATCAGTTTTTAACATGAAATATTTTCATAATACAGGTCTTATGTATATAAGGTTTAATGCGAAGCATCTATTGTAATATAGCACATTAGTATACAGCACCATTTCAACAGATTGTATTTTAATAAGCAATGTAAGATTTCTAATGTCAATTCAGCAGCTGTAGTTTTAGTGCTCGTATTAATAAATTCTGTTTTATTACAAACATGGTTTTAAAACCACGCTTTTGAAAGCTTTACAAATTCAAAATGGCTGCATATCCTCAAAATTAACATATCTATGAATTTCCTATAATCACAAAATTGTTGCGAGGTACTCCAAGGGATAGAGCGATACATCGCTTTTGAAAATTGGTCGGATGTTCACTGATCTATAACGCTTTATCAAATAGGGACATTTAATCTGACTCACCCACCCTGCAAAACATTGTTTGCGCAGCAAGTGCAAAAGTATCTTTATTGCATTTTTCGAGATCACCATGTCTAGTAAGTAACTTTATTTGTCTCCATGCATGTATTGTAGATATCCTATCGCTTTATGTGACCTGTAAAGCAGATTATTGCCCGCGCGGGAAACAATATTTACTCCAATGAACGGGAAGGAGCATACTCTATGACAATTATGAGTGGTCTTGTCCTGCTTTAGGATAGACTAGATCTGTGAATAGATATTTACAGTCACTCAGGTTCAATTTCTATTCAAATACTCCTGATAATCATAGACATGTCAATCACAATCCGTCCTTGATCATCATATCACGTCGGCAAATATAATTCTCTCCGCAACTCGTGCATGAGATTGCTTCTTCATAGCATTCGAACTCGTTAGATTTAAATGGCCCTCACCCTACCGGGTTCCGGCATTTAAGATATCTAACTCTTGGAATGCTATAAAGAAGCAATCATACATGAGTTGCATAAATAACTATTGTATTTCACTCTCGATGGCTTTGGAGGTCATAGAAATGATTGAAATGAGTTTGAAATGCATTGTTGCCCGGCATTGGAGAGTATATAATGCACCATTATATGCCCGCCAAATTCACATAGAATTCTCATCGCACCAGATAGCCATGAACCGTCGTCCGTCACTCCACCTTGAGAATCCATTAATGAATGAATTGGTAAACTTATATTTCAAATCATTTTTAGATAGAAATCTGAATTTCAAATCTATTCACATTTGCAAACATTCATAGACTGTGAAACTTTTCATGAATTAAATTCTATTGAGAGAGCAAACTTTCATAGATTTCAATAAAAGTCAATCAAAGATTTCTTCATCTCTCCATTATCTGTTACTAACAACGATCAAGAATTGCATTATTCACAGACTTCTCAAGAGTTACATACAATCGCATTATATCATGGATTTTGCGGGCAGAAATATCAGACAGTCTCGGCTTCTAACGCAGCCTCGCCTATGTCTGATATTACTGCCCTAAAATCCATGATATAATGCTACATTATATTTCACAGGATCGTCAGAATCTATTACCTTTAAAATTGTAAGGCAGCCAAAATCCAACTTTATTTGTAGATATCAACGGCAATCTTCAGATTTCCATGTAGAATTTACCGTTTTAGAGGATGAAAAACGTTCTATGCACTAATGTATTTCAATGAAGGATTACAATAATAGTTATTTACGCAACTAGTGCAAAATATCCATCTTTATTGCTTTCTTCGAGGTCAACATATCTATGCACGAGCCCGAACGGCGAGGCCATAGAATGTTGATCGAGGAGAAAACAAAAGATGGATATCTTTGCGCGAGTTGTGTAGGTAATATTATTTTTCACCGATATCATGACCATTATGACTAATCTAATTCTATGGTGAAATAATAAGCGGTTTTTATGTAATTCAATCGCATTCGTATCTATATTCAATCTATAATCAATAATATAATGAATCAATATATAAATCTATAATTCAACCATTGCAATAATGAAAATATTACTGCACGCCCGTGCCATACTGCAAATATAAAAGTATTGTTTTTTTGAGTCCCCATTAAAAACTGAGATTAACAGGTACTGCATAGGCGATATTTCAAAAACATACCGGTTTTGCATACACATAGTATACAAAAACATACCATTAGTTGCATGGTGTTATAACGATGTCTTTATTCATTCTTTAACCAGACCGACTCGACAACTTTCGTGCTAAATGACATGAACTGGCATACACAGAGAGCCCTATGAGACTCGAATCACATCAGTGGATGAAAGATCTTTGGCAACTCATTCGCAAGTTTATTCCTCCCTCAAATATATATTTCATTACTAGTCATTTTTGTTAATGCATTAACCTTCAAACCCATTTCGATAGCTTTGATCAAGTCAGTCGGCTCAAAGTAACAATTCATTCGGAGACAGTTGATTTTAGCTGAAGTGATACATTTAGATAAGTTAAATTACACACAGGTTGATGAATCTGTCTCCGACTTTCAATGTTTTCATTCGATAATCGGAATGCTAATATATCTGGTTTGATAATGAACATGTGACGTAGAACACTGCTATTTATACTTTCTGATGTCAGCAACAACCATTATCAGTTGTTTTTATCAACAACAGAATCTGTATCTGTTGTAATCACCAACAATTCTAGACTAAATATAGAAAGTCTATTCGAAAATGATGATTTCTTGTACTCATTTACAGAATCATCAAAAATTGAGTTGCATTCTCAGCTGAGCAGACCTGAATAGCCAGCCACCATTTTATCCAAAATCAGAAATCATGAAAAAAGGCTTAGTTTGCATCCTTCAAAATTCGTGCAACTCCTTTTGAAATACAATGTATACACCACACTTATGAAGTTACATGTAGCATATTAGATTGTTTTCTCGGCAATACTTTGTATACTGCATTTTAGCGCACAACTGACTCAAGGAAACACACTCATCAAACTACTGTAAAAATAATATTCTGCAAAATTTTTAAAACGTTATGTCAATGAAATCAATAGATATTGAGTTACCCTCATTTGAAAAGTGAGTAATATCCTTATGTCAACTTTTATGTATTCTTCTCTCCAGATGCAAAGAGCTTATCTCCGCATCCACGCATAGGTTGCATTTTTTACCAACTAGCCTGTCATTTTGATTGGAAGAATAGAAGCAGGAAGTTCTACTAAATTGAAAAGGTATGTGGATTTGAACCACCGACCTCTGACATTCTGGGCCAACGCTCTACCGACTGAGCTATTCACGGGCGACAGTAAGCTATAAGTCCTCAATGGAAGAATCAGATGGCTTCATCCCCCAGACAACACATAGCATTAACCGTCAAGTCAAACTACTGAAGCAAGGTATCAGCAACATAATATCACTCACCTCTTTATAAACCTTCACACAGGCTGCCGTTTATCGTTTTACACTTTGCCAATAGAAGGCGCTGGACGCCGAAGGCCTTGTCTGTTATTACTTCTAACTCATTTTGATCGACCAGTAAACTTTTATCGAGAGAGTGCGGATACTTGGTTCTACCTTGGAACACTTTGAGAGATTGAATGTCTAAAGAGAATGACAGCTATTAAGTCGATACAAGACACCAACACCCTTGATTCCTCGCCGAACTCAATAATAATAGGACAATATGCTGTCGATATCACTTAGAGATGACTTCTGCCTTCACTCGCATTCCTTTTGAACCGTCAGCGTGGCCTGGTGAAGAAGGTGCGCGCTCGTTTCTACCGCGGACTTCGGTTCGATTCCTAGGTCGGGTGAGTGCGGTCGGAGAATCAAGGGTGTTGGTGTCTTGTATTGACTTAAAAGCTGTCATTCTCTTTAGATATTCAATGAACTACGACAAACATCTGTTGTCACTTTGAGAGATATCAGTAATTCAAACCCAGCATTATACTATATAAGCTTGCATCTCTCATGCCATGAAATGGAACATCTGTGTGTAAACTCACTGCGATCAATCTTTGATGTTGAGGATGTTAAGTTTGTTGAATTTTCTAATGCACCGTCAAGATTGGAAAATAGATTATTTAGTAATTAGCAAATCTCTGAGTTGAAAAAAATTATATAAAGAGTATTTAATGATCAGCGATAGATTGAAATGGATTCAGAAATTAGCTCCGTTCTCTTATCATTGCATTAAATCAAATTGAAAACGATCACTTTAGTGAACTTAATGATAAAACGAGTCACATTAAACATCATGATGGTTGTGCAGACATTTCAAAGCTGTGATATCCGGAATTCGAAATGCTGAAGTGCGGAATTTTAATCTCATTTTCTCTGCCAGAGTGACAGATTAATTTTTATGGACTTTTATTTTGCGATTTCAATGCAGTACGTGCTCCATTCCAACAACGATGCTCAGATGAGCGTGTAGGAGTCTGGCGGCTTTACATGGATAGAAAAGAGAATGAAAAGTGCAATGAGCTAATCTGTTCGAGATTCTGCAGCACGTAGGAATGAAGACAGCTTAATCGGAACAACTATCTTGAAAGACCAGATGTCTCTCTCAGAATTGTAGTTGAAGATCGCTCTTAAAAATGTTTATTTTTGATTCAGACGGACCTTTAAGTAGGCACATGCTATTCCCATTGAATCATTCTTCACTGACATGTTCAGCATTGTCGAAGACATTGGCCTAGACTGTTTAGTTGCCTTAACATTTTCGGCCAGGCCCGTGCCCGCTTTTTCGGGTTACTAGAACTAGTCGCGTAGCCAGGATTTCATTTCCAGGGGTGACAATAAATGTGGCTTAATTAAAATAAGCCTATACTTAATAATTTTGTAAATCAGAAGAAGCCCTAATATTCATTCATATCTGATCAATCTTCAAAGGCTATATGATAAGTTTAACGCCTACGAGTGCAAGCCATCGGGCTTCATCGCCGTTCGTGATTCTGAATCAAGTAGTGTGGATTCTCATGATACTTCTAAAGATATTCCTAAAGTAAGAGCTTCAGTGAGAGTCAACTCTTATATGTCTTTTGTTGTATCTTGTTACGGTGTTCAATTTGATGTAGGCCAGAGTAATTACAAGATTATATATACAAGTATATACAAGATTATCGATGACAGCAATAAGCGTAAAATGAAGTCTAAGCTCTAACAATATTGATTTAATATAAGTGGCTCATCATTCGATACATGTGTAATTGGAAGGAAAAGCGGAATAGAGCCTCCACTTGTGGGTGTCGCAAAATCGTGTCGTGTCCTGGCTGCAAGCCATATCGAGACGTCCGTGACAGTACAACTAGTATTGGCGCCTGACCGACTATCTGACTCACATTTCTAGTTTAAGTAAAATTGACAAAGCTGCAGCAATTTGAGTTACAATTATGCAATGCAGAGATGCGGAGTCGGAGTCCCGGAGTCCTATCATTTTTGCTGGAGTCGGAGTCCTATCAAATGATAAGACTCCGGACTCCGGCCTATAACTAGACCCGAAATATAATAAAAACAAATTATTTATTCTTGTGCATATAGCTGTCACTGTCTTGATGTCAGCTTTCTCCGTCAAACAAAAGTACAGAGACAGCAGTGCATGCAAAGCTTGTAATAGTTGAGGGAATGAACCGTGATAGTGAAAAAAGATTGTCTTTTCACTCGGTGATTTAATAGAGAAGACAAGCCCTCCTAGCCTCGATCACACTTACGCACCAAAAGTCACATCAGAGACAAAAGTGAAATACTAGTTTTCTTGAGAACATTATCCATTTGTGCTCACATTAATCGTGTGTAATGGCAACTCTAAAGCGCATATTAAAATCGAAAGTAAACTCATATTTTTTGGAGAAGGATGGAGGATTTTCCTGCCTGGTAGAGACTGGAGAAAAACCGTGTGAAGCGCACATGAAGAGGATGGGAAGAGCCGAGTCGTATGCATCCAATTTAAAGCGACATTTGATAAACTTTCATTGATACTGATTGATAATTGATGCAGCAATGATTACTAAAAATAGGTTCAGGTAGGCCTATACTGATCTGTGATGTAGGTTACTAGTTTATTTTAAAAAAACTAGGCCTTATGTACTTGTCACTAGGAGTGGGAGTCCTATCAAAATGATAGAATTCCGCATCCCTGATGCAATGTCTATCAATGGCAACCTGATCATTGATGCATCAATCGTGAACTTTTCAAAAACATGTCAATTTTCTTCTAAGTGGAACCATTGCTCGAAAAGGTGATGAGTATTAGACCTATAAAGTTTATTACAACTTAATACATTCGAATTTCATCTTATATCTGAAAAATATCAGTGAACATATTTGTCAATAAAGTCAACTAATCAGTTTATGAATCGATTTAAATTAGGACTTGCTTTTCTAATATAAAGAACATGAATATGGCAGTCCTTAGAAGAACTTCTCCGAAGGAATGTCTCTAGTACAACTGACCTTCCTAATTGCGTGCAGCTGATAGAAGAAGCCTTCTTTTCAATCACATGTGTTTTGTAGTGAATAATAACCTATCTGCTAAGATTTTCCGATGACATGTAAACCACCGGCAAATGAGACAATGTTGAAGTAGTCGCTGAAACTTTAAGTCAATAATTTAACATGAAAATAATTGTCTGCCTCTTTAATCATTGTCCAATGCCACGTTTATTATTGATATGATGTTCTTTATCCACGTTTAATCTTCATTCCTCAGTCTATATTGACGGATTTGACATTTTGCTATTTCTCTAGATATTTATGAGGTAGAAATAATCACCACCTCATTCTAATGGCGACCTGCATTCATTACATTTTTGGTTTCTCTTCAATTTTGTCTAGACATTGCGAGAAGTTGTAGAGTGGCAAAGAAATAATTGATGTAGCCTTATAATTCGCGTTTACGGTCCCGTGAACTTAGCTTTGCTCAATTGAAGATGTGTGTACAACATTTTGTTCAATTTCTGTCGTTGAATTGCTCGTAGAGTTTCTTGAAAAGTGATTAACTTGTCAATTATATTATTGACAGGAGTAGATGTGAAACAAATAGAGGTAAACGTTGACTAAATTTAGTACTCTTGGCATTGTTGCTTACTGATTATTTGATTGGCATTGTGATCCACTTGGCTTGTCGGCGAATCTCCTCGAGCTTCAATATCTCTGGATGAAAAATGCCAGTGCCTTGAGAATGTAGAATAGTTTCTAAGTATCCCCATGGAGGTGCAGAAGGTTCTAGGCTCGAGTCAGTCCTCCCGGGGTATTATCATTGCTGCAACTTCAAGTTATTAGTCGTACCTTTGTGAGAGCTGCAGTTTGCTAATATTCGAAGACTGTCTTACATTAATAACACGCTGGTGTGATTTCGGACTACGGATAGGCTTGCATAATTAAGGGGACTACTATGTCCACAGAATTAGATTGTTTAACCGCATCACTTTGCTTGAAGTGCAAACTGATTCAAAACGATGGCACATGCAGGAACTTACTAAGTGGGCACAAAGAAATTTTTAATACCTTGCAGAGATAGGAAAAATAGTCGTGCGCCGCTTGCGGATTGCTGTGAAATATTTCAAAATGCTCTGATCGTCACGATTCCTTCAGATTCGATGAATTCAGATCATTGCGCAAAAGTTTTCTCGATAATGCTGGTCCTCCGATCATTATTAAAAAAGTTAGCAGGTGTAGAAAAAAACGTTCACAAACTTCTCTGTAGAACTTAACATGGACTGTGTCTCTTTGATGTGTGATCCGATTGATAAAACATTGAATCTTCGTACAGTTTGGCGTGTTTAATGTTGAACTGGTTGCTCATTGTTCGATTGCTATGGTATTATGTCAGCAGATTGTGCCATTTCTCAAACGTTCTATGTTCCAATGTTTCCATTTCTAGTCAAACAGAAGAAATGACGACCTGTCTAATTCAAGAGAATTTCTGTCATTTATGAGAATTTATGTGATAATTCACAATTGCTAAAGATTCCAATTCCGGGGTTGGAAGGTCAAAATCCCGGGATTAAAACAGGAAAAGTAGCATAATTCTGTCGTAGGTGAGAAATAGAGTGACTTTCCGATTTGCTTTTCTTCCAATAAACAATTCAAATTGGGGAGAGAAAGGATATCAAATGCCGGTACATGCAAATGAGCGACGTTTGAAAATCCCAGTCTTGAACGACATTCCGAAATCGGCAAAAAAATGAAAATTACTACTTCCTAGAATAAGCGCAAGCGCGGCCATCAAATTTATGTCACATGTGAATCGAAGGAATATTGCACTATGGATTATACAGGATGATTCAGTTCAGTCCGCCGGTACTGATATAAGTGGCTATTCGATTTCCAAGCAAAAATCGATGTTGATGTCAACTAATTACTCTTTGTATTAAAAATTCAATTTTTCATATTTTAAATTGCTGTTGCCATTGGTAGTTGCTTCAAACAGCTGTTAAACATTCCTTCACAATTCAGTAGTTTCAAAAGCAGCAATCAATCAATTTCAAACTCATTTGGCGCAAGAATTTATGGACCGGAGTGTATGAGATATCGCAAGATAATTCATATAATGTCACTTTATGTACTGCTGATATCTGTTGGCAATGCTTCCAAAGCAAATGAGGTCTTTCGATAACCAAGTACATCCTGTGTACTTCAATGCTTTTGATAAAAATACTTAAAAAGCGGAGAAATAACTTGATATAGTGATATAGTAGCTATATAATGCGGTATGAATGCGTCTACTTGACGTAATCCAATATTCTCGAGTAAATATTTTCCTGAATATAATTAATTCGGAAATGTATTACTAATACTAAACATAAGAATGAAAATGACCTTTGAAAGTTTTCAATGTTTCCGATTAATGTTCACATCGATAGATTGAAGTCGCCGTTACTGTTCTATCGTCCCGCTGAGATCAGATAGCCAAATTTACGTTTATCAGTTAAATTTATTTCCCATCTGTACATCCAAATCGATATGCTAATTCTTTGGAGGGTAAAAGCACCAATAAATTTAGCAATTTTCTGTAGGCATTTGTGAAGATCGAATTCATTAAGTTCGATGCTTGCATTAATGTTGGAATACACAACCATCAGTGTCCTCATCCCTATCGTGAAACAATGGACTCTCCGGACGTAATATCTTAATGGTCTGGTGAAGGAAAATTAGATTTACTGGCTTATTTTTTTCTTCATCCACTTTTCTCTTCAGGCGATCATCTCTGCCAGAAATTGTTGTCCAGCTTCAGATAGTTCTCACAGAATCTCCTTAACATCAACAGATTACGCTGTGGCTTCGGTTGATAGGAAATTGCAATTGACACGCTTAGCGCCGTTGGCTATCTTTTCTGAGTGTTGTAGAGGGATCTAGCTGCCTATAGTGACATTTTCGGAGATGCTATCACGTAATGGAAGATATGATTAGCAGCGTACGCCTTGTATTTCATTGAATTGACAGCAGATTAATTTTATTCAAACCTAGTTTCTATGTCTATTGAAGAGTTCACGGGTTATAAGAAAGCAAGAAATAGATTTTAATTGCAGTAGAAAGTAATCAATTAATTGCACTACTTAATTATCTCAAGGCCTTTTAAAATTTCAACTTATAAAAAGCAGGGATGTGACTGTTCTTTTGCTTCGATTTTCTGAAATGCCTTTTAAATGGTGCAAAAAAAGGGGTTATGGATGGGACCCATTTATTCAAAGTTCTCAATGAGCCCTTATGAAGTTTTAAGGTGCACTCTTGAACGTCTAAGAACGCTTCATGAAGATCTAAAGCGCTCTCACATAGTTCTAGAGCTCCAAGGCACCCATCTAGCTGAGATTTGGCGCATAATAGATAGCGTCCCACTCAACTCTCCTTCGCCCCTCCTTGGACGGCAGTTAAATGCTTAAAAATATGAATGTCAGCTTAATGAGCCAAAAACGATGACCTATGAGTAATCGGAGGCCTATATATTTAAATTCTATATCATAAAGGAAGAAAATCAATCAACAAATTTCATTTTTGCATAAAATGAAAATTACGTGTTTGCTAGAAGATGTCACAAATCCAATCGACAGCATGCACTATAAGTATTTAGTGACGTTTTTCTTAAAGACCACAAATTGACCAACATTTTCCGTCAGGGCAAAGGGATTTAAGAAACGATTAATAAGTATGACTGACTTTTCTTAAAATCATCATTTCATGCACCATCTTACTTTCTTTCAAGAGTACCATCAATTAACGTAGCTGTGCCAAATTGTCAGAAAAATTAGAATTAATCATCCTCGATCTAAATCCATTATCATCGTCAAAACTGAATTCCAGTACCCCTGCTTTTGTGCATCTATGATTTATCAACGTGTTTTTTAAATTTTGTTATGTGAGATGAAACTATTTAGCAAAATTGAAAGTTGAATATAACAGTTTGTTTGGACAAATTTGTTCTACTAATGTCTTTAAATTTACTTTAATACCAGAGCATATCCGAAATTTTCTCCTAATTTCGGAGTAATCCTATCACATAGTTGCACATGCATCATAGGTTTCTAGAAACCATGAAATCTTATCAACATGTATATTATATTACAATATTGATAATTCTATATCATAATATATATAAAAGCATAATGATCTACTCTGAATAATAGCTGTAAAACATGTAAGCTCCCAACTTTGATGTTTTGAACGAGTCGATTCAAACAAATGTCAACATACAGTGAAAATTTTGATGTCAAAGGATTCAGTTTTTTGTGGAGAATACGTTCTTCATGCGGTCTAAAAAATATCTGATAACTTTAAAAAAAAAGTTTTGCAAATTATTCCTGTGTTTATATACTACCGACGTGAAACCACTATAAAAGTAGTATAAAACTCATTAGATATCAAAAGGAATGACCATTTGCTGGCAGGTTTCTCAATTAAGCGGAAATTGAGCTGATTTTCAGGAAAATTTCATGAGCTACTTTATAATACAAGTCTTCATGGAAAGGTTCAGATCCTATTAAGCTTCTTGGCTGGAATTTTAAGTTTCTAATTCGATTTCGATCGGCATGATTTTGTGATTCACTAAATCTATACTTCATTTCTTGGATCTGAATAACATTGCGAACCCATTTACATCTATTAATGCTATTCATCATCAGTGTTTTTGATTATGATATTTCGCTCTTTCAGTGGCAGGTAGTTTGCGATTTGATCACGCTAAACAAAATTCTCTTATTAAGTGGGCTGAGCATTAAATAAATAGATAGTTACCCATGGAATTGCTAATTTAGAAAACATTACCTCTGCAAGGCTGTCACGACACGGAAAGTTTGTAAAATACTATTCTCCCTTCTGTACTGCCATCATAATCAGTCAAATCCGTACAAATTTCTCCAGAAGTGCAAAAATTCTTAACTCGAGTTCAATCAATAAAATCGAAGAGTTTGAACATTGGGGATTTAATGAATGCTGAGTTGCTACTCTACCTAGCATACTTACTCTATGTTTTGAGTTATCTTTAACTCTTAAACTTTCTTGTGTGATCGTTTCTGTGAACAAGCCATTACACCGCTGAACATTTCATATTAATCAATAAGAGCGCTGCTTAAAGTCAATTATGAATCATTATTAGCGTAGTTTTTCCATAGACGAGGTGGATATCCAATCATTTCATATTTTGTTTCAATTTACGTTTTTACTAGACAGAACTGTTATACAAAATGAATGCAGTTTCCCATCGTAGCTTCCTCCATAGCAGTGATAAAAACAGACAGTTTCCAGTTCAGTGTCAATTACTTTGATGTAATCGTTATGTTCATAGGATGCTGTCAAAGTGTGCATGCCAATGAATGCATAAACATAAAGATGGACAGATAGTGATAATTTATTTACCATTGACTAAGTGGATAATGAAACTCCCATAGTTTGTCAAGAATTGGCTTTCGTCAAATATTTTTATGGCCCTAATTAGGTAAAAAGATTTGGACAAGTACAATAATTCGACCAAGGGATTCCGGATCATCCGAGTCCGCTGACACGAAGGTTTGATGTTTTATGTTTTTAATTGAATAATCTTTCATTTTGATCTTTAGTAGATGACGTGGTACTTATAGCATAGAAGAGAAGCGAATGTTGTAAGTACTGAATAAAATGCATATTAAGCAATAATGAAAACATAAGTCCTTCAACACACAAAATTACGATGCTAAAATCGATTTCGCCGGTGCGGCTGATCACTTAGTACATAAACATTAAAGAAAAAAATCAAATGTTAAATCATTTGAAATTATATAAAGTTCAAGCACAGACATCACAAAAATCAAAGAAATAGAAAGTAGGTCTCAGCATAACTCAATGAGTTTTGTGATGTCGATGCTTTCACTTCTATGATTTCAAATGATTTAGCATTTGATTTGTGTACATTATGTAGATAGTGTGATTTGCTTCAATGGCTATGTACTAGGTGATCAGGTCGGACCGGTGAAATCGATTTTGGTGTCATAATTTTGTGCGTTGAAAGACTTATATTTTAATTACAATGTATTATTAATATATTCTTGTATTTCATTCTGTTCAGTAATGATTTCTAGGTCTTTCATTACAAATTGCGTTCAAACAGCAAAAAAGAATGTCATAAGAAGCAGAAAGTTACGATCAACATTTCAATTTGTGATCGAAGAATGCACTAAGAGCCAGAGATGATTCAACTGGTTCAAATAGTTTCCTATGTCAGCGGTATTTTGCCGCGTCTTATTAGCGATAAATGCGGAATTTCATTTTTCAACGCTTTTTGATACGATTTGACGGCGATATGAGGGGATATGTGCTTTCTAACGATGAGTGAATGAGTAACAACGCGTGTAGAGCCCCAGGAGACTGATGGTTTGAGTGTTAAGTTGTCAGCAAACAACTTTTCTCGCGGTGAGATTGAGGTATTTATTACTCTCAACTTATACAGTAGTCTACCTATTTGATTTCATACCAATTTAGTCATCCTGATGCTGGGTATGACGAGCTGGACTATTCTAGCGGAGTGATCGATAAACAGCTAAACTGGCAAAGTCAGTTTACTGACTCCTACTTTTATTAGTTTTGACGTAAACGTAACCATGCTTCTTTCTCGACGAAAAGTCGCCAAAAATGAAAATGGAAATTATTATCCTTCTCTATTCTAGGATTTATTATTTATTTTCGAAATCGTTTACATTAATTACGAAATTTTGATGACCCTGCATAACAATAGTATTTTTCTCGCTTTGGTTTAGTGACATTCATTTGTTTTTTTCACAGAGGTTTGTTTGTTAAATATCCTTGCTATCTTAGCATGGATATCTGATCTATATGATTGTTTTGTTTTAATGACATGATAGGCGTATAAACGATTAGAAGTTTCCTATACATTGCCTTTTCACAAAGCCAGTTTGAACTTTATATGGCTATCTTGATTTTCCATCGCAATAATGCGCTTGCCACTGTATTATTAGTGTAAGCATGTCTAATGAAAGTCGCATATGAGCTGTAGAATCCTAAATGGAACAGCATATTGTATAAAGTATTGTATTATATCGTAGTAAGTATATAGTGCATATAGTTGATGGCAGCCGACGGGAGGTTATTTAGTTTCATAGTGAATCTCACTTCCGTTTGTGTCGTCTCACCGAGAAAAGATAAGCTGCTAAAAATATGAACAGTCTATTTGCTAAAACAGATTCACAAGTCCGAGCCATCGCGAGCCGGCTCGCATTGTCAAGGTTTGGCAGGCCCTAATATAGTGCATATACTAAATCCAAGCCAAAGAAAGCAGCCCTCCAGTATGTAGAAGGGCGCAAAACAAGGGGATCATGCCTCTTACAGAATCGAAGTGAAACTTGGACATTGAACCCAAATACAAGAGGTCGAATTTCTTCAACAAAATGCGCACATTTTGCGAAAGTAGTTCCATTCTGATGCAGTCTTTCGAGCGTGCAAATAAATTGTTGATTAATACAAGCAAAAAGCTTGTCACACGAATAGCATGCATTAGCATCAGCAATACATTTCGAACTTCTACAGCGAAGGTATGAATACAAATTTGATTTGCAATTTTTTTGTACTTAATATGCACTTAATAAGAACTTAATAAAGGAAGCACCATCATTGAAGATGACTGATAATTACTAGGGAAAAGCAAATATGCTTTAAGCATATAAAAGCATATAAATGCATATTTCAGCTATTTTCGGAATCAAAGCATATTTCACCACAATACGGGAATGAGAGCATATTTGCTTATATTTGCAATCATTTTTATAACATTTTATAACATTTTCTCTAAAATGGAAAGAAGCGCATGCTTTGAACGATGTTTGCAAGTACAAATATGCGCCAATGACAAGCGTTGAAGTTGAGAGGAGCTTCAGTGAATTCAAGTCATTATTCAGAAGTAATCGCTGCAACTTTACTGATGAAAATTTGATGAAGCACTTTGTAATTTCTTACAACTCTAAACGACTTTCTAACTAACTGGATGTTAGTATTCCTGTCTTGTCATGAAATCAATTGAAGTACTTTGGATTCTATTATTTTGTAGCACAATTCATGCACCAAAAGTTTGTTTAATTCAATTCATGATTTGATTTATTATTGAGATTTTCTGAGATTGATTTTATATTTGAGATTATCTATGCTGACAAGATGTATTAAAACCACAATAATGGCGCTTAAAAGTAAACATTTTGAAAGAGAATATAAAAGCATATTTCACACTTTTTAGGAATATGCTTTTAAAACCTGAGAGCATATTTGGGGAACTTTTAAGAGCATATTTGCTTTTCCCTAATAATTACTTTGAATACAACTAAAAGTTTGTTTTTACATGTAAAATGTTTGATCAATATTTGAAAACATGTGAAGCTATCAACTCACCTACAGTTAGCCAACTATGAATGCGCTGTAAATTTAATGCAAAGCAGTACATACTAAAATCACATCTATAACGCACGTTGATCCGGTGGCAACGTGTCGTGGGTTCAAACCTGAATTTAAGAAAGGTACACTTTGAATTCATATACACACTGCACAAAATAGTGAAGATGAACAGAATCTCTGCGATGTGTAAGAATTGACTTATATTCATCCGAACATAAACTAGTCTTATTTGCTACTCTACGAGCTACAAGTATTTTCCTGCTGCAGCAGTTACATTTTGAAAGAGAGCAGATATCAGCAGGGTTACTTGTTTTGTTTTGTATGTCTTATAATTGAAGAAGGATTTTCCCACTCGATGTTGTATTGAAATTTCACAATTATCCTCATGGAGCCTAGAATGCTTCCATTCTGTTCTCAAGGCATCAGTGGTGGTGTCTTGTGATAATTATTTACCACTTTGATGAATGACCGTTCGCAAAGATAAGAGTCTACTCAGCTCACAGCTTTCTTCATTTCTTTTCATATGTCTATTTTTAATGAGTTTAGATTATTAATGACAATTTGAATGAGGCACCAACACAACAACAAGTAGTCAAGATGATTGAATTAAGTTTTCAAGGAGAAAGTGTGTTGATTAAGAGGCCATTGTGACTACTATTAAGTTGACGGTAAATATGATTTCCTATTGAATCTTATTGCGTCGAAGTATAAAATTTCAGAAAACTGTAAGATACTTTGGTTGTCAGCAAAATCTTCAATTCTATTCAATTAAAAAATTGAAACTCTTAAAACAAGTTATAATTGAATTTCAGCATCTTACAAGATTTATTTATTATTCAATTTAGGTAAGCTGCAAAATATGTATTGCATAATCTCTGCCGGCGTTATCATTTGATACTATAGCACTCTGGTCCGGCAAAAATAAAACTTTTGTCCCAGGCTTTTGATCGCAGTTTTCAAGTATGATAACTGATGATTTGGAGCATCGATAGATTTTACGGCTTATTATTCACATGGAGAAAAGGTAGCAGAGTCTACGAAAAGATGACAATGAAATTAAAAAATATGCCAAGAAATCAGGAAATGAATCTTTCGTATTAACTGCACTCCTTCATATTGGCAATTTCTGGTTTCCGAGTTATTGTGCACATAGCTCCTCCAAGACGAACTTATTCTTTCTTTTTTCGCAATTCCTCCATTCTTCTTATGGATTTTCTCTCTGAAGATGGAGTGCGCGGTTCCTTTCATATTCTTCAAGCAACGGAGGGAAAACCACGATTGACCGGTGTAGTCGTCTTTATTCCAGGCTGGTATAAAGACGACTACACCGGTCAATCGTGGTTTCCCTCCGTTGCTTGAAGAATGGATTTTCTCAATGGATTTTTCACAGTTCGCGGTTGGCAGCACCGCCTCGCGCCATATGTCTTTATAGAACGGCCTCTCGGCGTTGGCCGCGGCAGGTCCATGCCATACGCCTTCTCGACCCAGGTATCTTCTGGTTTTTTACGGAGAGCATGCCCAAACAGTCTAAAACGGTTCCTTTTCAAGAGTCTTGATTTCCTATATTCCAATAAGTTGGAAAAGTATTGAGGAAGATAGTCTGGCCCTCAAAGTTACACCCATTATGCAACGGACCACTTTGCGTTCTGCTGTCAAAAATTTTCAATTATAAAAAACGTTATAATTGAATTTCAGTTGTATATTTCAAAGATTTATGATACAAAAGTTAAATTTAGCCGAGCTGCTAGATTTTTATTGCATAATTCTGTCGGTTTTATTACGGCTTTTTTACATAAAGAAAAGATAGAGGAGTCTACAAAAATATGCCATGAGGTATTGAAGGTAAATTTCCGACGACTGCAGGTCTCTACACTTCATCTCCTGAAACAAACAGGGTTAAAGTCATCTGTCACAGGCGTGAATCATGAGCCGAACAAACAGTGGACACATCGTCTATTACTATTTAGCTGGCAATGTCTATCGCGCTCAATATGTTTCAACTAAAATTCAGAAACCAGAAATTAATGACCGTGAAGTATGTAGTGAATATCAAAGCCTGCTTTTCTGATTTCTTTGTTTGATATAATCATTTTGTATACTATGCTGTCTTCTTTTTCATGTACAGGCCGTAATAGCTAATATTTGAGATTTAACAAATTTCATGTTTACGTATTGATGAATTTCAAGCTTACGTTATTGATAACAATTATTTTTCGGCTAAAAATGAATTTACTCAACATTTTTTTGAGATATCACATAATTTTCTAATCGAAAACTTGAAGAATGTTAAGTGTTAGCATTCCCGACTCCCACCGAAAAAGATCGGGTACTGTACGTCACAATCAAACTTGTCCAATTTATCGATAAAGTACAAATCTCATTGGAATTAACAGATTTGAAGGAGTCACTACAATATCGGTGATAACTGACAATTGGAAATTATAGTGCATCCTTTTTTATGATTGAACACTTTGATGTCGATAAAAATCGAAAACCCGAAATTATTGATCTTATGACAGAAAGTAAATTGAATTAGATAATGAATCAATATCAGCAGCTCGCATCGCTTTCAATTCCATTTAAGAAATTGCTCCTTCATTGTAACTTCTGATTGCGAGAGTAATCCATTATGATTTTAACCTCGCCTGGAAGCAGCTGCAAAGATGACAAAGAGAGTAAAAAAATTCTTTCATTACTTCCTCCTGTTGCAAAAGTCTGACAAGAAATATACATTTCAAATAGCAAATTGCACTCAACCACCCAAGCTCAGTAATTTGAGGAAATGCACTTTTACTTTTCTTTTATGGAATGAGATTCACAAAAAGGTTTTTAGACATTATTAGACAGAAAACTATTCTATGCCAAATATAGTAACAAGAATCGAGACACCAAATAGCCTAACCGACAATTTTAAGACGATTAATAAAGACAAGCAAGAATCTGTTGGACTCGAACTTCGAGGTAGTTTGAGCTTCGTGTTCGTGTCGTGTTCAAGTACTCGTAGTTCAGTCGTATTCATGTTTCAGCTGAAAACTACATGTCGCATTGCACAGAGATAAATTGCTTTGTGTGCGTGTTTAGGTCTAGAGATGTTATTCTTCAATACTGATGGTCACGGTCAGAACTAGTCTCAAGGGGCAAGAAGATCAATAGCTCATTGAATGTAGTGCAAATTCAAGTCTGAATTCTGATGAACCAAAGGAGGTACTCTTCACTTAACAGATCTGCCTGCAATCTGACCGTTGAGGTTTTCTGTTTGCAGATACGAGCCACTTTTGCATTGCGCGCGCTTGGCCAATCACACTAGCCAAAGAGACACGAATATCTATATCACTCTCTATCGCTTGCTACCATGCATTCAATGGGTGGGATAGGATTATGTCCGCTCTAGAATAACTCACGCAAATGAATCTATCTCTGTGTCGTATTGAAGGTAAATTTCTCAAGACTGCATGCTTCTACACTCCATCTCCTGAAACAAACAGGGTTAAAGCCATCTGTCACAGACATGAATCATTAGCCGAACAAAACAGTGCTGACTTTCAATAAGAATTCTTATGGGCTAATTTAGTTCTTTGGCAAAATGCATGTAGTCATCAAAAAATAAGGTTACGGAAGAACTTGAATTCACAGATAACTTCGCTCAGGAGTTATTTAAAAAGAAATGACAAGTGGATACATAAAACGAGCGCTTCTGTCTAAAACTGAGGCTTATTTAAATAACTACGCGATCGACTGCAGTCTTTTGGGGAGGATTTATGAATTTGCTCTTTTATGATAATGATACGATGGGATTGATTTCTCTCCCTTCGCTTCATCGCTTTGGATTGTATCCAGCACCACTTAAAACGTCTGCCAAATTCCCACAATCTATCACATGTATTTAAACATTCCAGATTTTCAATTTTCATTCAACACTGTTGATATGATTTGAATAGCATTGACTTATCTTGACAGGTGGAAGATAAATTGCTTCTGAGGCAAACTGGTAGTTATCACTCATAGCTAGGTTTTACCCAAACATGTTTATCGTTGGAGCTTATGAGGAAATTATGGTGAATGGTGCATTTCTGACTTGTCATTGAAAGTATGCACATTAATTTTAATTTGTTTAACAAGTTCAAATGAATTCGTTGCAGTTGTCAATATTCTGGTCATGAAATCATTGTAAACACTACAGTGATCGCTGAAGCGCATACTTTGAGAGTTTGTTTGGGCGGCGAGGCCATTATCCAAGTTTGTCAATTGGAATGGAATATGTGCTTTTACCAATTCTCACATAGGATGGTTATTGGCAGGGTGACACCAGGTCGGGGTGTGGGGAGGTTTTAACAGGTGTCACCCTGTTAAAACACCTGTTAAAACCTGTCGAAACATGTTAAGACCTAAATTTAATGTAATTGTAGCATATTATTACCGCACAACTTACAAAGCTATGTTTCAAAAATGTATTTTTGTTATAAAGAAATCATCCATCGAAAAGTCCATTAATTCACCCCAAATCTGTATTCAAATTACATCAACAAAAATGTACGAAACTCTCAAAAATTGACTAAAACCTATGTAGCAAACGCATCACCTGGAAGGAATATAAAATCATGCGCAAAAAATCAATTAATGGTTTGAGAAGCTACCAGAATTTGGTAGTATAAAAAACAAATGCCAGAGATCTAAAGTTCGGATTACTCTATGACTGCTCGTTATCTGAGCTTTCAAGTTCTTTGATAGATTTGACACAGAGAGGTTTTTGCAGAGTCTCAGGTTGCAGAGGTTGCAGAGATAACAGCTGACTGCTTAGCTTCAATTAAATTGAGTAAACTGGTTGCCTCAAGGCCCAATTCATAGGAGTGCAGCAGGTGTTCGACCATATAAACGACACACAGTAGCCTATAGGCCTACAATACATAGATACAAGAATAAAAGCAAAATCATAATAGAACACTATCCAGATTACGCAAATCAGCGGTTTTTCACATTAAATATTATTGTAAATGCGATATATGCTGTAAAAATAGCCTATTCATAGGCTCTTTTTACAAAAAATTACCAGATTTGAGAACTCACATCAGCGATTTTTACATAGCATTAACAGGGTGTCAAAACCTGGTGCCATCCTGGTTATTGGAGTCATATTCGACACACATGTAGTGCTTAATTTCTGTGTACTTGCTGGCTGGCGATGTGCGAGGGTGACAATCAATCCACAAACGAATCCGGTCATATAGAAAACATTTCGCAATAAAAGTCACTAGGATTAAACACAGATGATGACAGGGCCTGTAGCTCTGTGATAGGCTCGAGTGATATGGCCGTCGTCCCATTTGTGCTTCTACAAAGTCTTAAAATAGTAAATTTCGCATGCAGGTTCATGAATGAACTTAGAGTGCATGTATTCGCATTTTATTGCAGAAAACCTACAAGTTATGATGGAAAGATGAAATTTGATTTGCCTTAGGTAGGGGCTTGCACCCGTTGACAGATCACGTAAACCTTTTCCATTCTATATTATTCGCAATATCTACGTAGGGAGCTTTTCATGAAGAATTTTCTCAGCGAGGGTGGATTTGGCAAATACAAACATTTGCGGATGTGCATTGGGGGAAAGGTCAACGAAAATACGCAAACTTAAGGACTTAAAGCCGGAATAGATAATAATGTACTTCTTGAGTCAGTTACAGCAGTCTCATTGAAATGAACACGAAACAGTACATTTTGTCTATTTATAGTTGCCTTCACTCGCCTTCCTCAGACAGGCTTGAGGCAAACGATAATTGCTCTGTAAGTGCTGTGTTGTTCAAGTTTCAACCAATAATCGTGCTAAGTCACTTTCCCTAAGTAACCTGTTATGTCGTATACAGTATCATTATAAGCCTTCTATTAAGCTTGATAAGAATAAAGAAAAATATAATAATTTTTGGTCTGTGCGATTATATTTGAAGCCGACATATTATTGCTACAGACTTTGAGAATTATAGGGAACCGTAATTGCTTTGCATTGGCTGACTAATTCATGGGTAATTATCTTTTTATAGTGACGTGTTATTGATTTATTGCATGTAGGCTATTGTAAACTTAAACCGGGGCAGAGGGGGTTGGAAGATAAGAACATGTGAGGACAAGGAGAGTAGGGGTCGAAAATGTCATTGTCCTGTGGACGTCCTTTATGGGTGACCCCTAAAAGGTCGATGTAACAGCAGTATTTTCGCAGTTTGCTATTCAGAATTTTCCACTGACCGATTATCGTGTGACAATTGCGTCTAAATAAAAAAATATAATATAATAGATATGACCACAACTCAATTTTCTAGTGAAAGGACATTTGACTGATATATAGCCTGATAATTTCTGCATCAGAAAGGAAAAATTGTCTATTTATCTCCAACTCCGTTAGAAGTGCCCATTATATGCGTGCCAAGACAATGATCGAGGAAAAATATTTATCTGACCTCGGATGATACCCCTCCATCATCATAATATAAACCGGAAAGATGGTAGACAACTCACTGATTAAATGAATTGATGTGAAAATTTGGATAGACTGCACGAAACGTCAATATCTTGATCCGTCATATTACAAAGTAGCATAATTCGCCCTCCGATGATACTTTCTGATGTAAAACTAAAGTTGAGGAGTTGTGTCCATCGCGACTGCGACCATTTAGACGCGGTGCGAATGATGTGTCAGTTCTGCACTAGTTGCTATTTGTGAAATTGATTATTCAATATTTAACTTATGTAAATCAGCATTGTTTCACTTGCAATTCTTCAATAGTTGATTAGGCTAACACAAGCACTGAAATAATAAAACACTGTTTTTTTCAACGCTCTGAACTTTTGTAAATTGTCTCAAGCGGCATTGAACTGACCATCTGGCTACTATCAGTAATTGCTTTAGCGACCAACGACACTTCGACTGCTAAAATTATCCCGAACTCATCCGAGACCTATTTCTATTCGGACCTTTTCCTTGAATATCCGTAGGAATTGCATTGATGCAAGTTCTACTAGGCTGAGTGGAGTAAACATTGAAATTTATCTTGTTTGAGTTAAGAATAGTCATCCAACCTACGTATTCTGTGCGTGCATCAAAATACAGTATGTCATTAAAACCCTCTATCTCCGACGGAAAAAACTCACGTTAATGATCAGCGGGGTCCCTAGCTACCCCAACCGTAATTCTATTATTATATGGCACTAATTAATTTGAAATTTTGGATGCAGGTTGAGTAAAATCTATTCTACTGTAATTACCATAATTACCAAACTTTCCCAGTACAATTTCTCGAAAACAAACGCTGCTGCACTGTAATAATTAACTAACTTGTGTTTACAAAACATAAATACAATAATCTTGTATTTACAAAATTTCATAGTTACGATCGTGCTTGATTCCACAATGTAAATTTGCTTTTACAAACTCTATATACAAAGACTCGCACGAAGTATTCTATGGAAAACACATGCAAATCAGCAGAGACAGCTTGCGCGGACACTAATTAGATGCTGCTTGCAGACAGCCTGGAGGCCGATGGCTTGGTAGCTGAGGACGTGTGCACTCGGCTCCGCAGCAGCAGTTAGCATTTCGTGGCCTGGTCTATCCTATGCATGAACGCTTTGTATCGCCCATGGCCGGATCGCAGCAGGTTCAGGAGGACCCATTTCGCTCGAGGCGGTTCCCTTCCTGGTGTTTTTTAAAGATATTTTTAAGGTATTTTTTAGATAGGCCACTTTTGACATTCCAATCAATGTTTGGGACTGATGAAATAATTTTAGAAATGCTACATCTTCTATTCACAATAAATTCTCAAACTAACTGCACATTCTCGTGAACTACAGCCTCTCTCACTCATTTTTGATGAATTTCTGGAAGAATGGATATTACTTGAAATTGGCCAAATTCCAAGTAATTAATTATTCGATCATTTTTAGTTCTGTCAATCATTTATTGTCAATAATGATCTAATAGCATTTCATCAATGTGGTTTCTGTTTTTCATCTGTCGTGTGTTATTTGCTCGAATAAATAGATTTTTGATAGCAGTTTCATTATTTGCCAGCAACAATTATGTTTAGACTTTACTTGTCCTACGCTAATGGAAAATTTGGTAATTCGTTATGGCAGCAATTCCTGACAACCTAGCCCCGTGTCCTAGATTGACGTGTTTTTCTTCTAAATTCGCAAATATAATTTACTAAGATGATTAGTCTTGCATTTGATTTGTTGCTTGTGTTCACCAAGTATTTTAATTATTACATGAGAACGTATTTGCAATTAATGTACTCGTATCATTCTTGTAGTGTTCAAAGAATGGCTTCTTTGAAGTGAGATTTCCTGACTTAGTATAACCTTTATCTCCTCATTATGAATGATTTTTTTTCGAATAAGGAAACCGCAAGAATAAAAAGGATTTGATCGATAATGCAAGTTCCTTTGAATTCATTATTCGGCTCAATGAAAAGCATGCAGACATGCACAAATAAAGTGTATGTATTGCTCCTGTAGTAATTGAATTTCTGAGATTGCTGGATGAAACCTATCGACCTATCGGAAGTATTGAGAGAAAACGTGTACTACGAATACTTGCAAGTAGGTCCTTCTTCCCTGAGAGCCATTTCAAATATTTTTTTGTTAATATCTCAAAACAGTCCTCATTCTCTTTGTGCTTAGGCATAGACTAATCTATAACTTGTGATAGTACTTGCTATTACTTACTATTAAGGGGTGATGCGGAACACTGAACACTTGTTATATCACAGAATTAGACAGGTCGTCTCTTCTTCTCTTTGACTAGAAAAGAAACATTGGAACATGTAACTTTAATGAAATGGCACAATCTGCTGACATCATAGCAATCGAACAATGAGCAACCAGTTCAGCATTAAACACGCCAAATTGTGCGAAGGTTCAGTGACTGTTATCAACCGGATCACACAGCAAAGAGACCAGACGATGTCAAGTTCTACAGAGAAGCTTGTGAACGTTTTTTCGTGCGCCAGCTAACTTTTTTTAAAATGATCGGAGGACCCAACATTATCGAGAAAAGTTTTGCGCGATAATCTGAATTCTTTGAATCTGAAGGAATCGTGGCAATCGGAGCATTATGAAGGAATTCACAGCTATCCACAAGCGGCGCACGACTATTTTTCCTATCTCTGCAAGGTATTAATAATTTCCTTTTGCCCACTTAATAAGTTCCTTCATGTGCCATCGTTTTGAATCAGTTTGCACTTCTAGCAAAGTGATGCGCTTATACAGTTTAATTCTGTGGGTTCTATACCAACATGTTGGCCCGCTTTATCCACCTTGAATTACATTCTCGCATACATCGAGATCAGAAGCATGATAGTATCACATGTTCATGATAGGAAATGACCTGAAGATATAGTATGACGAAAATTGTAGCTCTAGACTTAGTACCTTCTACTCAATAAGAGAACACATAGAAAGCTCAATTTTGCCAAAAGCTGCAATCTGCGTCCCATTGGTCCAATGTGTTGTCTTTGATCCTGGCTGACAAGAAGAGGAACTCAGTTAGAACTCGGCAGACGCGCAGATTGGTAGAGATGGGGTGTACACTGTACATCATTCTTTGAAAGTCCCATTTTCGTTCTCTTTATCTGTAGAAACTCGCTCTAGCTGCCGGACTATTAAGCAAAAACGAAGAGTCACGCATCACATTGACAGATGTGGTTTTAGAATGCCCAGTGCGCTTCATGCAATCTTGATACACGAACTTCGATTGTTGTCTCCATAGAAATTGAAAGAATAAAACCTCCAGAATGGAAGTTAATTAGCTTCTTGCAATCCACAATAACGGCACATGAATCGAATGCATTTTCACCTAGATACAATTGTCAACGGCTCAATCATCGGGTTGAAATCAGTCACATGTGCAAATCTACGCTTTCCATCGGTGATCCATGCCCCAACTCAACTTCAGATAAACAATCAATTTCTATGGTTGTCTCTGCACAACATAGCAAACAGCAGTGATTTCTCGTGATTTCTGCTTGGACATCAATAGCTTCTTCGTACATCGCGATAACCACAGAATTAAATTGTTTAACCGCATCACTTTGCTAGAAGTGCAAACTGATTCAAAGCAATGGCACATGAAGGAACTTATTAAGTGGGCAAAAAGAATTTCTTAATACCTTGCAGAGATAGGAAAAATAGTCGTGCGTCGCTTGCGGATTGCTCTAAATTCCTTCAAAATGCTCCAATCACCACGATTCCTTCAGATTCGAAGAATTCAGATCATTGCGCAAAACTTTTCTCGATAATGTTGGGCAGTCCGATCATTATTAAAAAAGTTAGCAGGCGCACGAAAAAACGTTCACAAACTTCTCTGTAGAACTTGACATCGACTGTGTCTCTTTGCTGTGTGATCCGATTGATAACAGCCACTGAAACTTCAGACAATTTTACGTGTTTAATGTTAAACTGACTGCTCATTGTTCGATTTCTATGGTATTATGTCAGCAGATTGTGCCATTTCATTAACGTTACATGTTCCAATGTTTCCTTCTAGTCAAACAGAAGAGGCGACCGGTCTAATTCTGTGGCGATAACAATTTGTTTCTTCCGAGGAACTTGCATGTCCTCAAAATTGAACGGATGTCCGGTCTAGACTTAATGATAGCTGTTATGCGATATCTAAGTATCTTTTATCTAAACATGTCGCTTTCATTACCGTTCTGAAGATCCTTGGTTAGTGATAAACTTGTCATAGACCTGAAGTCTGTCAATAATTTGCTTCTCTTTATTTTAATCTTTGCAATCTTCGCTCCATATTTGTTTGTCGCTGTAATTTTAGTGTCACTTGCGGGTTCAGTTGTGGGATAACTTGGATACATTGCCTGTAGCCCTTTCACAAAAGTGTTCTCGGAGCCAATTAAATCAATAATTTTAATAGCAACAATGATTCATGCAAATGACAAAAAGCTACGTTGCCATAAACACAAATAGTTCTCTCAATCCGAATTGATAAAATCGAATCACTGAATTCAAAATTCATTGCCAGTAAGATGTTATTACAAATACGATTCTTCATCATGAATGTCACAAGTGGTTCTAAACTACTGCAAAGACATAAATGCAAGAGTGACTCGGATACGTTTTGGTCAAAAAAAAGGTCGACGTTCCACTTGCGGTAGCGATGGATTTCCACATGTGTTATACATGATACTGTGATCCAAATTAGACTTTCCTGTTTTTCGCATTGCTTCAACAGCCCTTGATTGTTGTGAGCTTGTTCCATTATCAACTTAGACCTAGTTTTGACCGCAAGATGATTTCATGGTAGGCACTAATGAATAACTTCGATACACATAGAGAAGTATCTTTCGACGATGTAAAATTGCACAGGGTTGGAATAGCGTTCGCTGTTTGGCATGGGATCGGAATTCCAGCATTTTTGGTGGGAATGGAACGGCCACCAAGCCTACATAGGACTGGGTGTCCCCTGGGCTAGCAGTTAGAGCATTCTTCACGTTCTCTCTGTCTCTGTATGTCAAGGCATTTGTGCATGCTTGTCTATGCAGTTCATTCCTTTGTTTATCTTCATTTAATTGAAGCTAGAAAGCTAAACAAGAACATACGACTTATTTGTGTATATTGGAAGCGCACCAACACAATAAATCTGTTGGAGATCACAGAGCAACCGTACCCGATGTTAACAAAAAACGCAGATTGAGCCGAATTCATTTGGTACAAGCACAGAATTAAATATTTTGTTTATCTGCCTCGGTTTGCTAGAAGTGTGATTAATTCGAAATCGACGGCACATCGGGGAACTTATTAAGTGAGCAATAAGGAATTCCTAATACCTTACGGAGACAGGAAAAAAAGTTGTGCGTCGCTTAAGGATTGTGAGTTCCAGTAAAGTGCTTCGATTGCCAAAATTCCTTCAGATTCGAAGAATTCAGATCATTGCGCACAAGCTTTCTCCATAATGTTGGCCCTTCCGATGTTGGATACTTCCGAAAAAGTAGCAGGCGTACGAAAATTAGTTCACTTGATGTTTTCACATCCTCTCCTCGACATTTCTCACTGTACAGTTCATACACTGAATCGAATGCTAGCCAAGACATCGATGTGTGTTTTGGTGTGTGCGAAGTGATATCACAGCACGCACGCATCTCTCACTGGCTCTGGTGTCCTCTGCTGACAGTTTATTGTTTGCCATTTCCATTAGGAAGCAATACATGAATTATCCATTCGAGAGGGAGCAAGTTGTCTAATTCTGTGATGTGCCATTTCAAAATGAAGGTTACATATAACCGTTCCTTTCTAGGAAACCGAAGCGCGCGCAGATGAATCTAATTCTGTGGTTACAAGTATCATTCAATGCATCTAATGATTTTTCGCAGACATGCCTATTGCTAACAGTCGAAGTGGATTGAGTACTTACTGGATGAATTTGGATTTTCGCATTTTCACTTTTAAAAGAAAAGTCAGTCTCGCCCCACATGATTAGAAAAAATAAATGTTCCTTGTCTATACTCGGAAGTACATTCGGCAAAACGCCGCTCTTCCATGTGGCCGAGTGCCATTTATCTCACTCTCATTCTTTTGCGCTGAGTGTTTAGCGAGAATGCAGAGTGTACCTACTTTAAAAGGTCTTGTGTTTGACCCGACATGGATTTGAACTCAGGTCTCCCGGACGCAGAGCGAACACTCTACCACAAGGCCACAGCACCGGGACGTTTTTGGTCTCTTTACGTTCATACTCTTGAACTTCCACGCAGATTATCCCAACTAACTGTTAAATTTCATTTAATTAGAAAACATATTGTGCTATTGATGGGTTTGTGCATTACAGACGTTCGAGCGATAATGTTGCTTTCACTGCAGATATGCATCCCTTGCAAAGTAATAGTTGTTCTATTTAATCAACGCCATTATATTCAGTTACAATTCAAATTAATTAATTTTAATCAGCTCCATGTACTTCTCTTCCTTTCAGGTGTTGTATAGTCCAGAATCAATACAGTTTGACCTGATATCTATGGCTCGTAAACGCGAGAAGCCAGTGACTTCCAGTGGCAAAGTGGAATTTGATCAATGCATCGACTACTTCGCTCCAGAACCAATCAGCTTCAAGATAAGCGATGCGTATCTAAAGATTCGTGCAGCTTGGAGAAGTACAAGGCGATGGAGTATGTCATTTCGATTCAAGACCACAGAGGAAGGAGGGCTGATCTTTTATCAGAAAGGCAACGGAAGCAATGCAGATTTTATAGCTTTTGAGCTGAGAAGATCGGTGCTATATCTTGTGCTGAACGCGGGTTCAGGGACCAAGGTTTACAAAGCATTATACAGAAACGTGACCGACGGGAGGGAACATCACATGCAGATGAACTACAACGGGTGAGACGATGATTTTTTCTTGTTAGAGAATATGTTAGCTTGAGAAGCAAAGCATTCATTGCAGAAGCTAATTTGTGTTTTTTTAATTCGCTTATTTTGTTCTTCATTACCTGTTAGCAATGGACTACATTTTACTTCATCTCATTATTGCCAAATTTATTAATCACCGCTGTAGATTTGTGTAGTAAAGTAATTTGAGTCCAATTGACTTCGCCTTCAATAATAGATGTCTTCGAAAGTTCCAGCATCTTTGAAAGCCTAGATCTACACAACTTTCAGCATTCCCTTGTTCAATATTGCTGCTATTCGAGAACATGAAATTATTGCATTACCAATAAGGGTATATTGACAACAAAGGTTTGTCGTAATATACTGTACCGCCGCGTGGCATAGTGAAGAAGGTGCGACCTCTTCTCCACCGCGGACTTCTGTTCGATTCCCTGGTCAGGCGAGTGCCCTCAAGGAAAACAATGTGTTGGTATCTTTTATTGACCTAATAGCTGTCATTATCTTTAGATATTCCTTGCCAATTAGCATATTTTAGGTCACTATTTCCACTCATAGAAAAGTCGGTAGGAAGAGTACCTGTCAAATGGCTTGTAAAGTTTTGGGCTAAGTTAGCTAAGCACAACATTGCACAGTCAAACTCTAATGGTCCGGCACCACAGGACTTTGCGCATAGCAAGGTAGAAACTAGATCTATTCCCTGGAGCCAATACGCGACTACGCGAAGCAGAACCCAGAGAATCAGCAATCCAACCCAATCCATCAAGCATCACTCTACCAGCCTAACAGCAGCCATGCACTGGTCCCTAAGGGCCTGACATGTTACAGTGGATGGTCCTGGTAATTCCAGGTAAGCTCCCTAATCCTAGATAAGATATTAATGTGAATAATTTAAATCATACTATATGATTCAGTCAGAAAATGCTGATTCAATCAAGCAGAACATGCGCTTAAAATCTGCTGCTAAAACTTCAAACAGAATATCAACCCATTATCAAGGATGGAACCCCATGATCAATAATTAACACACTAAAATTATTATTAGGCATGTACAAGTTTGGAAGTTGCACTATTAATATCAGGTTCGTGTCGTAATGAAGATGTTATTAATGTGTCAAAAATTGTTCATTAGTTTGAATAAGATTACAAGGAACTTACAATTCTCTCTTAATACGACATCAGCAGTGTCGCTGAAGACTTCACACATGCTAGTCAGTTCTGATCAATTGATTAATTGGATTTAGTAGCATCAGATTTATTCCTCCAAATCTTCTGATTTTATTTCTTCGGATGCTATCAATCACAGGAAAGTTTCCCAAAGTTAATCCAATCCCAAGATATTTGTAGTAGAGGAGCGGAAAGTGCGCCTGATGATTGCCAGGATGCCCCGTAGGGACGACCCCAGGCCAAGACAGAGGTCTGCTGGGATGCAGGATAGCAGCGGAACATAAACACCTGCTTTCCTTCAAATTTCCTCTTAGCAACACTACAGGACTGACCCATGTGTACGCAGGTCATGAGATAGCCTGGCGAGTCACTCCTCTCTTAATGAAAGGTGTAAAGATAAAACTGCATCGTGAATGCAACAGAGTTCTTCAGGACAGAGAGATATGAATAGAAGAATTTTGTTTGCTTTCCAGCAGAAAATAGTTATTCGTAGATAGGGGCTCGTGATTTCCTAGAATTGTTGTTTTCGGGAGTCGTTTCTGATTTCCAATTTCTGGGAATTCCCGGGACATTTCAAAAATGTCAAAAATGGCGACGAGGTGATGCTTGCCAAAATGCTACGGTACTATTCTTTCATCATGTTTTTGTTAACCGACTGTTTTTACTAAGGGAATATACTCTAATCAGATGGATAAAATTCCCTTTCCAGTAGATTATAATACACGGTTGTTGATAATACACCAAACCTGTGCAGTAACTGACGCGAAATTTCCACATCTAAGAAGACTTTTCAGATAGATTTCTCTGCAGTGTGGTCCTTTGTTGAATGACTTGGTTACTGAACGACGGACTCGGAGTCCAGATCTTCAATTTAATTGTAGTGTATGATTGCTTCCTGTAATAATACCTGCTAGAATAATACCATCATTATTGTCCATTATACTAACCCTTAATCAAATGTATTGAATATGAACATTCCATTGTATTAAGGTTTAAAAATAATGGATTGGTTATTGGGTTAAAACTTCTCATTTCTAGCAGTCATAGTAGAATAGCTCAATGACATTGATAAATTTAGAAAAGGAAACCAGATAGCAACTTCCGCTACCTTTATAAATAGACTCCCATCCCTTTTCAGCTGCCCAGTGTCCATGCCTGAACTAGTGACAACAAGCATATAGCACTGATTAGTGTGAATGATCAATATAATGTGCTTAAACAGTCTAATTCTGTGGGAAATACTGCAGTATTGTAATTATGGTTGAAACGCATCCACCTGATTCTGTTATGTAAAGGTTAATGACAGTCGCCCCATGGTCACCAGTTCACATCTTAACTTCCAGTCCGCTTCCAAAAATTGTGTTATTTCCTGATTCTGTGTGATGTTGTGATGCGATCTCTTTTTAATCTGAACACTGAGATGGTAATGAGAAGTCCCTTCTCTCTTGGTCAGTATGTGATTTTGAGACCAGATGCGTTGTCAGCATCTATAATGAGGAAGGTTCGAGGTTGAAAGATGGTGTCTTTGATGGTGCCTCTCTTAATTTTGTGTCGGCACTCATTTCCACAGAGGATAGAAAGGAAAATATAATAACAATGTTAGCAACATTTACAGAAAATCTACACGTGAATATAATTTCATGTTTGTATGACTTGAGCTTAAAAATGATTAGTGATAGTTTCAGTATGATACTTGAGAAGAAATATGTAAGATTTTGTAGGCATATATAATCTATTCGTATATCAGTTAGTTGTTATAATATTGACTCAATAACAATGAAACGTGATCAGTTGTCAATTAACCTTTATGGAAACCCTCATGTCGGCAATTAACACCTCACATGTAATTATGCTAAAGTGCCTCTCCCAATTCCAACCATTTCTATTAGATAAAACTCAGCAAAGCAATAAACTGAAACCTTCCTACATGCAGGAGTCATCATTAGAACTAAGACGACTGTGTTCTAAAACCGTTACAGACATCAGCTCTGTCCCAGAAACTGACCGTCATAAAAGAGGAGGAAATTGGATCATTGAATGGAATAAAGTATTCATGACGCACTGCCACTGACCAGTGTTAAAAGGAAGAACGAAGAAGACGGGGGGACATTGAACGTAGAAAGAAGATGTTCGTCAAGCGAAGAATTGCAATTGACTGATCGTCACTTGATCACTGCTATAATTGGTGAATAGGATTAGTGTGTTAATGAGATTTTAGAGCCATTTCTTGTGTTTGATTTGAAATTCATGTAAAACCACGAACCTCCAATGTCGCATCTTCCTCGTATGTGGAGTTGTGCAATACTGACTGCCTCAGAAATGAAAATACTGGAGATGAGTGGTCAGTCATTCATTCGTTTTTCAGTAGTTTTACGTAATCAGTTCAACCTTTGATACTCTAAGAATAATTAGCAGCAATTCTGATCTTGAATGTCACAAATGATTCGGACACGATAATCCGATGATGTAAGACATTGTGTTGATTAAGGGTACGTCGGAATTCCAGCCGCTTTTCGGCTTTTCTCTGGATCCGACCGCAGCCTGATTTTTTGCAAATCTGGCCGGATTTCCGCTGCATGAAAATCTCATGCTTTATGCGATGCTGTTATTTATCATTATTCTACTGAGCATAGTAATGTTATTAACAGCAAGATTTGAATTGTTGCATTTCACCAAGTGACCACAGTCCCACTGTAGTCTCCGTGGTACAGTGGTTAAGTGCTTGGCCTGGCGATCTTTTGGTCCAGAGGTCGAGCCCCGAAAGTGTCATTGGAAGTCAGCAGGAAGGGCATCCGGACAAAAACTACCACAACGCTCCAGAAAAGTTTGACTGTGTCAATACCGTCCCCCCCCCCAATTTGGCGGGGTAGTGACGTTAAAGCTAAACATCAAGTGAGCACAACCCCGTGCTCCGAACTCTTCTTCTTCTGGCTTTCTTCCCACTTCAAGTGGGTCGCCGGTGAGGATTTTCTTCCTCCGCCGGACTCTGTCCAACACATCGTCCTCTTTCACTGCACTTTTCTTCAGATCTCATGCTATGCAGTCCTCCAATTTTCTCTTTCGTTTCCCAACTTTCAGCTGTCTCAGTTTTCTTCCTCTTTCCTCACTACATGTCCTAACCATCTCATACGCGTCTCCCTGAGCTTGTCCTTCAATTCTCTCACCTGCACTCTCCATTCTCGTTCCTCACGCGGTCCAGCCGTCTCAGTCCCAACGACCATCTCAGAATATTCATGTCTCCCACCTGCATTTTCCCTCTTGCGCCTTTGTCACGTCTACCGCTTCCATTCCAAGTAGCATTGCTGGTCTCACCATCGTTTTGTACATCTTCTCTTTCAATTTCGGTGTTACCTTCTTGTCGCATATGACACCTATAATCTTCTTCCATTCTCCTCAGCCGGTCTGAATTCTCCTCACCACTGTGTCCGATCCTCCATCCGTCTGTACAGTCGATCCTCACCACGTCGCCCTGTAACTTCAATTCCGTTTATTCTTCGGCATCATCATCTACCTCCGTTGTTGCTTTTAACTTAAGGTATTCCTAACGGATGTCATTAACCTCTGATAGGTCCTGTGAGCAAGAAGATGCACCATAGATAGGCAGACTGTATTTCAGGCGTATTCATTGAGCGAACATTGGAAATGTCTCATAAGTCATAACATAGTGTTTGACTACACTGTCACAACTGACTCGTCAAATGATTCGATGGTTACCAAGAGAGCATGTTTTCGGCGCTATAACTTAATTACCATTACAAGAGGATGCAGCAGTTGTTAGTAGGGTTGGAAAAAAATGAGCAAACGAAGGAACAAAGATTTATAATTGAATACATGAAAAGCATGTTTTTCCGAATAGCCGTTCGTTTTGAAAGAAAAATGTATCAATTGAAATCCGGTGCATATTGGTGATTTTTCTCTTTCGAATTTCCATTTGAAGTGAATATTTCTTTCTGCTAGCTGATATGAACATTTATTGATTTTGTCATAGATGCAATTTACCGAAGTGTGAGGACTCAGTATTGATCGATGATTCAGGAAAGATCAGTGGATGTGTCTCCAAAATTACATGTACGGGAAGTTATCCCCATCAATCAGAATTCACCAGTAGCAACAAGTATTTTAGCAACTTTCTGTGCAAAATGTGCCACCAACCTCTTGCGCAAAATATGAATGCTATAAGCTATTTTAATCTATAAACAGAAATTGCTTGTTTCTATGTCTAACCAAAAATTGGTTGCGTTCACTCCTCAGCCTTTTCACAGTCGATTTCACAGTCGAATAGTTTAAGTTTTCCAAAACGAAATGCAGAAAACATGGCTAAATTCATAGCATCCATCACTGTACTTATTCTAATCGATGTGGCATTTCGTGACGACAATTTCTGATTGTGTAATTCACACGGTCTTGTATGAATATTTCGTTCTGCCCATGTTGGGATTTTTGGTATTTGTCTCTTAATTCTATGTTATCTACCATTTGTTTTGACAAATACATGATAATTGCCATTTAAAATATAGAATTCCAACAGAATCTTAGCTCATTCTGAAAAGTTAAACGCAAAGCTATAAGATTTGATAAAGCCAAAGAATATGACTTTATAGTCATTCTAAATGATGCTGTCAAGTTGCTTTACTTGGCTAACCTTATCAATCCAATATTTGAGACATTTGATTGATTTTATCAATTTTGAGTAGTTGGCCGGCTTGCATGCAGATCAGCAACAGCTGCTATAGAAATATCAATATTCCTATCTGAGAGATGTAATTCTATTTTCTAAATTATCAACACGAACTCGTCCTCACACTAAATACAACACCTTTTACAACTGTTCATGAATTCTCTTTCTATCATTGTTCTCCATCAATTTTATTGTATGACTTTCTCCCTCAGTTTCAATACTTGCTCTCCAATTTGATGGCGATATAATCGGTTCGGCAGAAGATTATTTGCGGACAATGGAGGCTTTGATGAAGGATAAATGAGGTAGAATCCCATCTGGAAATCCCCGGGGATGCTTGGGGTCAAACTGTAGACATTGGAAGAGCAGAGAAGTTAATGGAGGTTAAGGACCGCCCTGTCTCGATCTGTAATTGCGTTCCTGTGATTGAGGTTGAACACATAATTCTCCCTAAGGCATAATCTACTTTCTGCTGCCCAGTTTGAAATCTTGCTAGCATCGATGATGGCCGTTTCTAAAGCAGTGACGTCACTGAGTCGATGATGGAGTCACTTCCGTCACCTTAATCATGAAGCTCGACAGGACCGGAGATGAATACCTGAGGGCACCCAGGGGAAGACACGCCAGTAATGAGCCGTCATACCATCTGAGTTCAAGTTTGATTTACGACTGCTGTTCTCGAGATAATAAAAAGATTAACGAAATTTGAGGAATGAAAGTTGAGGGAAAATTAGCGAAATATGCCATGATTACTACACTAATGGGATTCAATTCTCATGCGGTTATCAAGTTATTCAAGATGAAAACATGGTAAGAATAATTTGATAATGTATCACATTTCTTTAGCTCGTATGGGGACTTAAAGTATTCATCTTTAAATTTCAAATGATATTCATGAAGAATCACTGGATGCTATGTCATCGCAGTAAAGAGTGAAATTTTGCAAAAGTGACAAGATAATACAATTTTGTGTTTGAAAGTTTTATTCATAGAGAAAGCATTATAATATGCATAGAAGTGGATAATAGTACACTTTCTATGGTATTATTAATTTCTATGATAATATGATCTTTGAATTGGAGCATAGCCATTCATCATTTACCATCATGAATGCAATATGTGGCATTGTATAACCTCCTACGAAAAGTTATGGTCGCGTTTTTGAAATTTCTAGCTATTGAAAAATCACCTTGTAGCACACACTACATTATCATAAGGATGCACTCATACAGGTCCCCTCTCTCTAACGTCTATCCGACGCGCATCTTTTACAAATCTATTTGAATCCCTCGTTGCAGGATTTCATTACTGAATGCCTAGATTCTCCGCTTCAGTCAATAATTTTGGCAGTATTTTAGTCTCAATGTATTAGCTGATTGATCATAATAGCAACATGCGCAGGTACATAGGGTGCATCTCATATTTCCGTAGGGTGGACACGAATTTCTCCTGACGCTCATATTCCGAATCACGTTGCAGTTCGATAAGATTTTTTGAAAATTTTGACATTTCAAGTGTATATTTCTGTTATCAAACATTTCTCAACAGGTATAATACCAATTTGTTGGATGCAGAATGCGGTAACGAAGAATGGTAGCATAGAGTAAATATATTAGGTAGAGTGGTAGCTCCGCATTTATTAAATCCCCAATGGGTATACACTTTCGATTTTATTAAATGAACTCGAGGTGAATACAATTAGGTATTGTTGCCAAATGCGAGATATGCAAAGTTTTGCAGTTTTGAGGAAATTTCCACGGAATTGAATGATCGTGATAGTAATGCAGAAGGAATGATGGTATTTTACAAATTCTCAATGATATCTTTGGAGAGATAATGTTTGTTGAGTTAGCAATTCGATAGGTTGCTATTACTTTCATGCTCAACCTCAAGGGTATTTTTTAAGCGTGATCATATCACAGGCAACACATCACAGCAAAATCACATAATCAAAGACAATGATTTCATTTAACGTTGAAAGATGTATATGGGTTCACATCACTACTCAGATTCCAGAAATGAAACATCAATTTAGTGAGTCATAAAATCATGTTACGATTTCAGTTTCCAGTTTAAGTGTGTTTCGGAAAAAAAAAAAACCTGTTTTTTTATTCCTAGTAGGAAGTAGGAACCAGGAGTTTTATTTTATTTTTAGGAAACTAGAAGCCAACAAACACAGGGGAAAAAACCAGTGGAAAACTAAAACACACTTAAAAATGTTGGGTTTAATTTTCCTATCGGAATATTAAACCATGGTTTTAGTTTCCGGTAGGAAACTGAGACAGAGGGAGAGAGAGAACTATAACACCGGTGAAAATTGAATTAAAAACTTGAAATTTCAGCCAAGGAAGCACGAATAATATCGCGACTTTTTCATGAAGACTTTCATCATAATATAATTTATGAAGTTCCCTTCATAATCAGCTTGATTTCCGCTTAGTTAGGATGTTTATTATTAAATGTTCATTCCTTTTGATATTCAACTTGTTTCATACTACTTATGTAGGAGAGTCATCTCGGTAGTATATAAATTGGAAAATTTTGACTTTTTTCAAAAGTGCTCAAATAATTTTTTGGACCACGGGAACGTAATCTCCGCAAAAAACTGAATCTTTTGATATAAAAATTTTCACCGTATACAGATACTTTTTTGAGTCGACACTCTACCTATATATCCCTACTCTATGGATGGTAGCATGAATGAAATAACATTACAAGACGATGCGATGCTAGATTGACTACACAGTCGCTATCACATGATTGCCATACGTTTACAAAATCTATAAACTGATCATTGCCTCTTGATGAAACGAGCAGCAGAAGTAGATGTTTTAGTTATTAGCAATAACATTGTGAATAGAATAATTAGACGTTGCGCGAGCACCCCTTTTGATAAGTAATACATGTGTAGGAGAGGTTCTAAGAGGACAGGATTTACTTTATTAGGTATATTCTATTATGAATTTCATCGATTTATCTGCAAATGTCACTTTTTGTGAGAAAAATAAGACATCGTTTCGCTGATTTTCAGTTACAGTATGAATAATATGGGTAACAATTGGAGACCTAACCATCAGGGCCCTCCAAAAATTTTCCGCGCGGGCTCCCTACGCCTAGCTCGCTCGACTATGTACCCTCAGTCTAAAAATGGCAACATATCTGAACAGCTAGATTACAAAATTTTATTTATTTATTGTATGCCATCAAAAATTAGTTCAATATGAGAATTGTAGATATGCAATTAGCAAGTCAGTGAAATTTCGACGGGCATTCATTAAATATCACTTGAAACACACAATTGGCAAATCGCCTAAGTTAGCGTGCATGCAATTCAATAGACCCTAATTTTGGCAAACACAATGTACATGTAAATACAATTCTATTTTCGATGCGAAATGCACATCTCAAAGCAAATGCACTGTCTGTAAGTTTAGTAGTTGATAAATCGAACAAGTAGCTACTAATGCTATAGCAAAATCACTTCATGGTTAGCTAAAAGTTAAATAAAGAAAAGTTGCGGAGCGAGAAAAAATGTCTTAGTCATATATTCATGAAAGCTACCACTATTAACATCTATTGATTTATTAACTTAACGTCATTTCAATAGATACCCGGTTTCCATCTGTTTCCTATCTCATTTCAAACTTGAAACCAGACATTTAGTTATATTTCGAGTCTGATTTTATGGGAATTGAGTTTATTTCCAAATAACATTCATTCGACTGAAAATTCGTGCGCCAGCTTTTGATGTAAGTAATTCTATGGTTTGCCGAGTCAACTTTTTCAATTTTGGCTTTCATTCGAATGTTTTTTGAAGAAAAAATGATCATGATGATCTCAATTGCTTGAAGTTCATCCACATTTGAAACCAGTTGGACGTCAGTTGAGAAATAAAAGCAATTATTGTGTCCAGAGATACGACAAATTTAAAGCTAAATCAGTTTGTGTAAAGTATCTTTGAATTGCAACTTTTCTTTCTCGACATTTAACTGTGGGTCAAATGTTACATGATGCGCCTGCATAAAGAATTGATTTTCTTATGACGTTAGATGTTAATTGCTTGATTAGTATGCTGGTTGAGGATGAAGATGAAGATCGAGCAAACTAAATTCAGAAATGCCTAGTTATGTGGAGCGGGCAGTTGCAAGAACATAGCGTGGGCGGAGCAAGCATCTAAAACAGTGGTTCTCAACTGGGGCCACAAAGCGGTTTCACTAAGACCACGAAATTGATGGTAAGATGTGCCATTGAGATGCTGGAAAGGGACTGCTGACTGTTCCCTAAATGAATGAAGGGAGACGTGCTTGTTTTTCGTGAAATGTGTCGCTGTGACTTTTGGACTGAAATCCTAGCTCAATCCTATCCCGATGGCGGAAGATGGCTCTTAAAGTGCTGATTCCATTTTCAACCACATAGAGTGTGAAAGAGCATTTTCAACTCTACTTGCGATGAAAACAAAATCTCGAAACAGACTGGATGTGACTAATGACATGAGAGTTGCACTATTCAAAACACAGTCCAACGTGAAGAACTGCTGAAGACGAAGCAGGTGCACCCATGCCATTGAACTGACAGTAACATTGATGAATGTTGAGATCTATCGATTTGGAATAAATAATTGTTCACTATTTAATATTTTTGTTTCACTATCCGCAACACTAGCGGGGACCGTGAATAATTGAGAAATAATTCTGAGACCGTCAACTAATAATTTTTGAAAAGTTTGAGAACCACTGATCTAAAAGAATATAGCTGAGCGGAGTGGGTTTTTAAAATAACATCACGAGAGATCGAGAGTGGTTGCGCGGAAGTTTATGCATAATTCGGCCGCTATGATAACTCATCTCAGTAGCATTTCCGTAAGATTAGAAATAATTCGTAAACATTTTTTTGTAAATCACACTCCGAATAGATTCACATTTTTGAAAAATTGAAATTATGCATGCAAAAAATTAGAAACTAAAATTACTAGATGGTCAGTTTAATTGGCTGCATAAAAATGCGCGGAAGCTTATTTTAAATTGGTACACACAGTTTTCCTTATGCTTAAAGACTGTACAAATCAAAACACAACCTTGACTGTGGAAGAGAAAACAGTTGCGACGGTGTCATGTGTGACCTTCATGTACTTGTAGACCTGCGTGAGAACTTCAAGGCGTTGCAGTTGCGTAAGTAAGTACAGCTCACACCCCACAAGTAGCACTTCGGTTCATGATCATTGTTGGGAGCAGTAAATAACACAGTTCGCACTGAAAGCACACTACTAGCACATGTGAACAGAGTAGCGTTAAGCGAGTATAAGGAGTTGTACTGGACTACAGAACAAGCTTAGTCAGAGCGGAGCGGGACTCCAACGTGCAATCTGTAGCGGGACAACAAAAAAATACAGCCGAAATGGTAGAAGAATTTCATAGGTCGGGCGGAGCAGGACTCTAAAAATATGCATCCGGAGCGGTTTAAGTGGAGCGGAGCGAAGGGTTAATTTTATACCGGTCCACTTCACTGAAGATGACTAATTTACTTATTAGTTTTAAAGATATAAAGATTCTTTTCAGCATGATGAAGCCCCAATCATCTTGTGAAGGCAAAAAATCGACGAAGTCATTATCTATGACTATTTATTGTAAATCTCCGAGAGCTTTCGCGGCCTCTTTTCAAGGGGTGTACGGCCGTAGTGATAACATAGCGATACAACAGACAGTAAATAAAGCTCTCATCAGAACATGCAATGGTGTGGACAATAGAAATGACGTCATAGTGTACAAATACCAGAAGGACAGCCCTAGAAGAAATAGCAAAACATAGTCTTCACAGCTAGTAGTAAGACAGAAAGCAAATTATTTACAAGGAAAAATAATAAAGCGAGAAAAGTACAAATAAAATCACCAAGGCAGTCTCAAAGAATGCTTCAGTTCCTACTGGACACACAGAGGAGGACGGAAATACGAAATGAACATAGACTCCAAAATAGGTAAAAAAGTAACTGGAGACCTGGGGACACTCAAAATGGAAAAATAAGAGGAAAACACTATGTCACTGAAACGATCGCAGTCCAACACATGACGGCAGATGGCGCTGAATGGTTCTTCTTTGGAACGTGGACGTCGACGATTGCCAAGCTCCAGCCATTTACGAGCTCATCCTTTTGTGTACCGAAAATGTGCAGTTCTCCTTTAACGGCAAGTTGTATCGCCAAACGGATGGTGTTGCCATGGGTAGCCCACTTGAACCCATTCTCAGTAACATTTTTCTTTTCATACAAGCTCTGCATTTGAGATCTTCAATGAAGAATGAATTAATGATGCATGAATAATGAGTCAGTTGGCGCGATTTTTCCTTTGTTCCTTGTGTTAGTAATATTTTATCAAATTATCAATTTGTTGGTGACTTATTAATAGTGACTTTGTTTCCATTTACAAAGCCCTAGTACACTCGCTCATGGAATATGCTTATCTTGCCCTTGTGGGCCTGTCTTCGACTGATGCTTATTTATTTCAAAAAATTCAAACTCGATGCTTTAATATTAAGGATAGATAAATCAAATTGCCAAGCACTTGTGAAGGAAGATATATCCAGGCCAGTAAACGGTACTTCTATTCTTTCCCCCCACATTTTTCAAGTTTTCCAAAATCATCAAATTTCGCCAAAGTTAGTCACATTGGGTTTAGAGTAGACTTCATCTGTCACTGAGTGACACTACAACATGACTGAGAAGTCTTACTTGATCCCTGGCATGAAGGATTGGTCACGTGGATACTCAGTTGGAATACAAGGTACTGCTGTGATCATGAACTTCGTGTGATTGTTGTCTACAGACAAATGTCGAGCAGTTGTCTAATTCTGAGGCTGTAAATGTTCTACAAGTCAGATAAGAGGAGTTTTACACACTCAAAGCTATGCCACGTCAGTGAGAGCATATAGGACCAAGAGAAGATCGTTGACGATGCAACACTTCCGGGTGTCAACAACAGAAATGTGGGGGGGAAGAATAGAAGTACCCAGTAAACTCTTTAAGTAGACCGAAGGACTCCATACCATGATTACAGATCTGGCACTTGATTCTTTACCTATTGACGATTATCGACTAAATTCCTTTTTCCTGAAGATGAGTATGACCGTATTCTTGCACGCCTCAGTGGTACGCTTCATGGTTGTTTGAAACAGTTGCTTTCTCTATTATCTGAAGCAACTTCTCTCTAAAGTTTTATGTTGAATCAGCATCGCCATCTTCGATTTCCATTTCAAGAATCAATAAGCAATCTCCCTAGCAATGTTATTAGGCCATTACGTGTTGCGCATGCACAGATCATTTGTTAAGCCATGTTGCATTTCTGATTTCGGTCTACGACGATTACTACGCACATGCCCATTCTGTATGTCTCCTGAACTGAATGGAATTTCCTAAAAAGAGCGCAATTCTTAATGCGTCAATAGTACACACTTAGCAGACTGTCGTCAGAAGATGTTCGCCTTCACTTATTCTTCATATCATTTATCGACAATGATTCAAAAGATTCTTTGCTCTCCTGAAATTTAGATGATACGTTTGCACTTAAAAATTACTTTTTACTTAGTAATATTGTATAGAACGGTGAACTCTCGTAGTAGTTCAAGTTAACTTGTACTTATAACCATCAAACGTAATTGCTGAAACTTGAGAATGTTGCTGGATTTTCTGCCTGGAAGTAGGAAAAGGTTTTTTCTGCGGTACTTCAACAAAAGCTTATCAATTTCAAACTAATGTACTATATACTTGATATAATCCGATCACATTTTCAGAAATGTCGGTATTCATTACATTAGTGTCTATCGCTCTGATGCCTAGAATGCAACTTGCACTTCTTAAGAGATGTGTTGTACGGCTTATGAGTGCAAATTTGATTTGATATGCTCTACAGAAGTTATGCACACATGGAAGAGACAAAGGACATTAAGAACAACTTCAATCAAGGACTGTAAAGGATGTTTAGATTGTTAGCTGAGACTGCTTGTAATTGACGTATGATAGATGATACTTGAAAGAGTTTGAGCTAACTTATGCAATAACGCATTAGACACATTTTAGATGTACAACGACGGGTTGACGGATATAGAGAACGAACTTTAAAATTAAGTCTTTGAAAGAACCGTCGTTATGATTGCTTGGGTTTGGGCCGTGCCCACACCACTGCCCACTACAATGCCCACAGGTCATTGTCTGTCAAATTAGTCAATTAACATCATCAGAATAAAATCCTAGCTTTCTCTTGAACTAGAAGTCATTCTTACTATGAAATTTTATACAATTGTGAAAGCTGACTTAAAGTTTGAACCTAGCAACTGCCATTATTTCATGATCGGGCAAAGAGTTTGCTTCACTGCTCTTCACCGCAGTTCTCCAGCTTGTTTTTGGTCATGCCATTATACCGGTATATCTACGATTGAGACTCGGGAAAATGCGTATTTTTAACTGACGGATATAGGCAAGACATGCCGTATTTTGCTGTATAATAGCCATTCTCGAATAGTAGCCGCACCTCTTTTCAAGAGTTTGTAATAAGGCAACTATTTGAAGCCATAAATGAAGGTAAGTTAGGTAACTAAATATTGCCGTTTACATCCATATAGGCACTCACCATTTGATTTTTACATTAGTGTTATTGAAGTTACATGTACATGTTGTGAACGTTATAATACACAACAAAAATTCAATTGCAATCACGTTACAACGGCTTCAGTTTGAGAATGCTTCCATGAGGGTGCCTAGTGTATCATAGGATATTATCAAGTATGAATAATCGGTTAGATTAAAATGGACATTATAAGCCTTTGATACTTGATGTTGAAACCTTAGCCCATGCTGCCTTTGCTTTCATATTTTCAATATTTTACCGATAAATTTTATTCGCAAGTGAAAAAGTTGAGTGTTGTTATTAACAATATCAATGGTTGTGTCAGAAATGTCAATTGACTGCTTTCAAAACCCTCTTTTTTACATACTGCTTACAATACGATTTAATTCTATGACTTTATGCGGTAGATCTATTGGACTTTACTAACGTTAATAAGCTTGCAGAAACCTAAATGCTGCATCGTAAATGCCATCATCGAAATTACCTTAAGCACAAATATGAAAAATTTCAAAAATTGCGGATTGGTAAAACTCATCATGAATCGGATATGAGACTTTCTGATAGTAGTCGCCCTCGAACGATAAACACAGTCAAGAATGACAGCTACTATTCTTAGTGGCGCGACTATTCTTCGAAGTAATACGGTATATTCTTCGCGATATATTGGATGTGATTAGGTAGCCCTTTCTTAGTGGTGAATTCAGTATGGACTTCACTTTTAAGGATCGCGTTTTCAGCATAACTATCCAAAATATTTACATCGCTTTTCAAGTGAACTTTAAGTGATAAAAATTCTAAAGATTGATAAAGATTCTTCGCGACAGACTTTAGAATGATCATCTGAGAGTTTCAGTGCGTGAAAGTAGCAGTCTCGTTCCTTACAAAACTGCCACTACCGGACGAACTAACAAGAATATCAGAATTTCATGTCTTTGAATATATGATGTCGATTATTAACAGTTTTATAGAGAAAGAATATCGCCGAAGGTTTCATTGCACCGATATGTAGAAAGCCATCACGCAGTATCGCCATGCATCTTCTTCGATGTGGCTGTGTTGAGCCACAGGATTCTCTATGCTGAATAGAGGAAGGTGCAAGCTTCATCTTGGTGCATTAGAGGCTCTACATATTTAGATCGAAGCCATACCTATGCGTCCAGAAGGAGACAATGTTTACCATAGAAATCAATGACAATAAAACCTCTAGAACGGAAGTTAAGCTTCATGCAATACACAATAGTGGTACATAAATCGCACGCATTTTCACTTAGATACACTTGTCAACGGCTGTATCATTGGGTCAGAATCAGTCACATGTGTAAATCAAAGCTTTTCATTGGTGGTTCATGCCCCAATTTAGTTCCCCGGATGTGCCGCGACCTTGAGTCAATTTCTATTCTAGTCAACTTCAGATGAACAATCTATTTCCATGGTAACATGTGTTCATATCACACCTTGCTTGTCATTCCGGAGTGCATCCCACAGAGAGCCGGCGGAATATATCGGTGGAATGAAAACTTTTGTGATATTCTTTCTCTATGATATCAGAATTCTCATCAAATCACTATCTGTGAGAGAAAGTGATTATTCTTGATGACAACAATGATAATTTTAATTTCTACCATTAAAATATTGAAGCTACGAATAAGTTGCTCTTGAAGAAGACATGGAATTCGAAGCGTTCAGTCTGAATCACATGAATCTAAAAGCATTGTGGGAGATTTCAATCACTTTCTCAAGTATTCGCCTTCGTATTTATGTTACATCGACGCTCAGTCAATTTCTTTCTTTACTAAAGTTGACAAGTTTATTCATCGTCAAGATAATTTGGCGCCACCAAGTTGTCAGGTTTCGAAAATTTCATTTGACATGCCAAGGTTGACATCAAGTGTAAAATTCTTTCGTGAAATCAAGAGAATAGCTGACCTATTGTCATCAATAATTCAATGAGAAGTTAACTTCAGCACTCCTTCATGAAATGTGATGAACGAAGAGGTTATGAGGTCTTACCAAGATAATGAAAAAATAGAAAAGTATTCGAAGAAATGCGATCTAGGCTGTCATACACTCTCGTTTGGCCAGTTAGTTGCATTTTGTAGGTATCAGAAATTATATAATGAGGATAAGGACAATTCACTGCATCATTTTCAATGACATGAGCATTATTGTGCCGAGCATTCAATAAAGCATGACAACTATGACATCAATGTATTGATCTATTACATTCAATTCAATTTCTAACCAATGATTCGTATCAATATCAAATCAATTATCTGAAATTGATAATAGTGATTTGCTAGCACGTGCATTGAGAATCTTAGGCAGACAAGGCACTATACCCAGCTCAACTTTAATACAACGTTTAGTTTTTGTGGAATTCCGGAAATCATGCGCGCGTTTTATTCGGTTTGCACACGCGTATCGGCTGCAGTCTCCTTGGTGGCGATATAACGACACTGACACTGTTTGGTGCGTCAGCATTGCGTCTTCAATGTCGGATATTACATTAACTACGAAGTCGGTCGTTTGTCGAATATAATTGGATGTTCGTTCAGTGTTAGCAGAAACTCGTGTCAGTTGGTGAATAACTATCAGATCCAGTACGCGTGCTCAATTAAGGCGTGGAAAATAATGGACTATATTGGGTTGTTACCAGGCATAGACTATTAAGACATTAATTATCACTAGGTCCCTCCCTATCTTCACGAATTATAGTCGATGTCTCAGAATTTCTTGCCTTCAGTTACAAGTTGTCGCCCAAGCCATCGAGTGGACACTTCGGTAGTAGAAATAAAAGTTTTATTTGATGCAGCAATACTGTGATGAAATTATCGCAAAATAATAATTTTAGCCTAAAATGAGATCTTTATGTCAGCATAAAACACAAAGAATGTACTTTGTTTACTTGATTCTACTCACTTATTGAAACTTCGGCTTGGGTTTTGCTCCAAGTTTTTGCCCAACATTGGTCTGACTTATATGCAGTCACACTCTAATGTTGGTGTTTTTGTAACAAAGTTCGTTAAACATCTTCGTTGATAAATTTATGTGCGGTTTCTGCATTTTATTTAAGGGCTGGTTGTATTGTAGAACGGGTTAAATTCGAGAAAACACAGTACTTGAATTCTCATCGTGATTATGAATCTTTACTAATGGATATTTCACAGTAGTTTGCTTTGCAATATCATTTGCGGGTAGAATTCACCAAGTCAAACACAGAAATTTGCGTCAGAAATCCATCATCAATCAGAAAATGATTGAAACTTTCCAATTTAAGATTTTTATCAATTGACTACTTTATGAACAACGGGAAGCTGTCAATCAAACTTTTGATAAGAAAGATGATTGCCTGAAAATATTGGTTTGGGGAATGAGATAAATATAAGTCGAGACGAGTTCGAGCAAATTTTGAATATGCTGAAAGCGGATTCGATAAAGTTGTCATGATTGATTTTCTTCAGTAATGAGATGAATCCAAGTATGAATTCAACGTCTGGACTGAAGAAACCCTGCTAAGGAATTTTCCTCGTTTTCCACTTGTCATTGAAGATAAAATGATATCAGAATTTGGGAAATGTATCCATGAATTTTGTATGAAACCACTGAAGCAACAATTAAACATGATTTTATTTAATATTTTGTCGCATGACATGCGTGTTTAATTGCGGTTGGAGAGGTATGAAGTAAGGCGGGATTGTCGAGATCGATTATGGGGCAAGGAAGACCTATTTGGTCACAATTTAACACATGCTGGACACACGGTGTATTTTCTAGGGGTTATACCTCAAGTTTCATGCCCACTCTAGAAACCAAATGGATCTTGTTTCACATGTCCTATGAAGTGCAAAACAGACCTTCATTATTGCCCACCTATCAACTTGATATCTATGATTGACCGGGCAATATGGCAGTTATCATTTGTTTTAGAAACTGATTCTGTGTAAAGAATGCTTTTGATTTTTAGTGAATGCCACATAGTGTAAAATGTAGACATCTAACAACCAGAATTTCAACAACTTGATATCTACAAATCGGGCAATATTGCAGTTACTAGCGGGCAGTCCATTGAAGTAACATCACAGTTTCCAGGCAAAATCGCAGAGTAGGTTATAAAATCGACACAGTCCGTAGACTTCGGGCAAAATGCCATCCCTCGGACAGCTGCCAATAGGGCTGTGTCTACATATTATAAGACGATCATTCGACAGCTACATATGACATTTTAGTAACTATTTATAGAGTTTTGGTATTGATATGGATTAGGTCACATAATTTTAATGATAGTGAATTGCGACAAATATGCAAAACAGCTGCTCAAAGAAAAGGACTCGACAGATAATCTTCAAAATTGCATTTCATCATATCCTAGGATAAATGAAGCAATTTCCAATTAGATTCTAGAGTGGGTGCATAATTCCAAGGAAAGCGTGCTACAAAAAAATGCAAAAAATGCAAAAAAATACAAAAAAGTGCAGAAAAGCTACAAAAAGAAACGGGCTCGACAAATTTTTTTCAAATTTGCTGTTTTACACTTCCTAAGACATGTGAAACAATCTCCATTTGGTTTTTAGAGTGGACACGAAACTTGAGGTATAACCCCTAAAAAACACACCGTGGACAGTTTGAGAGCGATCACAAGAGCAAAGATCAGACACCGTGAGGCCCCAAGCACACATTGAATCACAGAAATTCGTTGTCTCCTCTTCTATGTACCTAGGAAACTTTGTGCTGTTCATTTGCTGGCAACATATCTGCTGACCACAGAATTAGATTGATCTGCGCGCTTCGAAGCAGATAAACAAAATATTTAATTCTGTGCTGTTGACATAATGCCATTGTCATCGAACAATGAGCCGCCAGATTAATAACAAGTATACCATATTGTGCGAAGTTTTAGTAACAGTTATCAACCGGATCACACAGCAAAGAGACATAAACGATGTTAAGTTCTCCATAAAAGAGAGAGAGAGAGAGAGGGGAAATAGTATATTTGTCGAAATGAAAATCAAAATACACAGCGATGTCAGAGTTTTACATAACCATTTTGATGTAGCAAAAAAGCTACTGGAAAAGAATTTTGTCTGCGAGTTGTGCGACAAAATGGAATCGTAAAACGTCTGACGGATTGCGTCGGTCTAAATATATTCAAAGAATGACATTCATCTCCTGAATTCATATACAGTCCGTTTCATAAAAAGTGGATCATCCTAAAATTTGACTAAATAAAACATAAGTATGATACAGAAAGCATTTTTCATGTTATTTCATGCCCCTAATATATTTAAATGTCCTTATATAATCTGATAAGCTATGATACAGTAACGGTTCTTAAGAAGCTGATATTTTGTGGCCCTACCCTTATTGTCAATGGCATTACCAATTCGTCTAGCCATTGATTCGATGATATCGTTGATTTTTGACTGATCCAACTTTCTCCACTCTCTTTTTGACAGTGACGTAAGTTGTGATACGCCATCTGTAGGTAGCAGTGAACGACGAACGTTACGTTTTAGAATACTCCATACATTTTCTATGGGATTCAGATCAGGAGAACGAGCTGGCCAAGATAATGTCCTAAGCCTTAATTGAGACTTGCATAAGTTGACTCTACTACTCCTGTGACACGTAGCATTATCATCCATAAATAACCAAGTCGATGGATCACCAAGTTGATCTGTCATTTGGCCAATGTTCATTCGTAAAACATTCACATAGCGTTCAGAATTCATGGTTCCTTGCTGTATGTGAACTTCAGAGCGGCCATTGGTCCAAATGCCAGCCCAAATCAGTAGAGTCGCACCACCTTGTACCCGGTGACGATGTAAATGTCTCGGAATTTCCTGATCAGATTTTATCCATAATCTCAATCGACCATCACTATCCTTTAGACGGACTGATGCCTCATCAGACCAGACAACCCGATCCCATTGATTTCGCCAGTGACAGTGACTCATTGCCCATCTGAGACGTCTTTTTGTATGCTGATCTGATAATTCGATCTGAGAGGGCCTCTTACAGCTCTTGAAATTCGACTCAATAAGTCTTCTACGAATAGTGGACTTAGAAATAGACGAGTCTAGTGCAGCCATCTCAGTTAACGAGAGACTTGGATCAGCTTTAACAAATCTCAAAATTAGGCGGTCTCTACGTTTGGATGTTTTGCGTGGACGGCCAGAGCCCTCTTTACGACAGATTCGAAAATCATCATTATGCCATCGATGCACATTTGTGTAAGGGACATTTAGTCGCTTGCTTGTAGCTCGCAAAGAAAACCCTAGTTCTAAGAAGGCTGACACTTTGCCTTTTGTGAATGCGATCTCGTTATTGTTCATTTGTGCTTTGTATTGTTTTCAACCGGTAAGAGATAGATTTCTAGCAGAAAGCAATCAGGAGTGCTGCCAACACCACCGCAACGAAGTCAGGAAGCTATGGAACATGAAGTCCAGTTAATCACATGTAGCAGCTACATTATTGTTGATGAATAATGGTGCTATACTGGCTCTGATTGCCCGATTTTCTTTATTTTTGTTTTGCTTGATAGCTGTTGGCTTGTAGAGCAACATATTACATAACAAAGGAAACAAATATAATTTGATAAGAGTGAGGTATGATTTTGTGTAACATTGCTAAATGAAGATCAAATTATCTACTACTTTTTTATCTATAACAGGAAAACAACTCAATATTCATGCTTGAAATTTCCAACAATGATATTAGTAAGCACAAGTGACATATCTTCCAAATTGCAGAGAAATTCGTTCAAGTTTGGCGGAGTTAGACAAAGTTGAAGTTAAGGCGATGTTTAAGGGTGATCCATTTTTTATGAAACAATCTGTACAACGACTCAAATGTTATGAACCTTTTGACTGACAGATTGTCAACAGTATTCGGACATACACATCCGTGTTTGCAAATTGTTTTCTTAGAACCACCAAAAATAGTCCGGCAGCCAGAACGAGTTTCTGCAGGGAACGAGGCCGAAAATGAGGCTTTCACAGAATGATGTACACCTCAAACAGGAACTTGTCAAACAGGAAAAAAAGAAAAACACATGTTAACCCAATGGGACGCAGATTGCAGTTTTTGGCTAAAATGAAATTTTCTATGTTTTCTCTGATTAAACAAAAAGTACTAAGCCCAGAGTCATAATTTTTGACATTGAATGTCTTCAGGTCATTTCTTTTCATGTTCATGCACCCCTGTCTATAAAGCGAAACACATTTAGATTTGGCGAGCCTCTTAATGCCGGCAAACCCAAACATTTTGAGCAACTTTATCCATTTTCAACCACATTCTCATATACATCGACGATCACAAGCATGACAATAGCACATGCACATAATAGGAAATGACATGAAGACACTCCATGTCAAAAATGATGACTCAGGACTTGATACTTTCCAGTTGATAAGTGAAAACATGGAAAATTTCATTTTAGCCAAAACTGCAATCTGCGTCCCATTGGATTTACAAGTGTTTTTCTTTGATCCTATCTGACAAGAAGAGGAACTCACTACAACTCGGCAGACGCGCCGATTCGTAGTAGGCATAGGGTGTACATCATTCTCTGAAAGTCTAACTTTCAGCCTCGTTCCCTGCAGAAACTCGTTCAGGCTGCCGGACTATGGGTTCAATTCACAGCTGGCAAGCCATTTTTCCATGGTGGTGCCAAGAGCAAGGGGCATTGAAATATCACTTCGATCTCTTGAAAGCCGGAGGCATTGAATCATTAGATCGATTGTCCGAGGTCGCCTGGAAGCGGTTGCTATTGTCACTCAAATGACATTTTATTGATTTTCTGATTATGTTTTTATTGAGCATTAAAATGCAAGCATGTTCCATGTAAGGAGAATGATGACATCCTTTAAAAATAAAACATATGTACTGAGCAAATCAAGTATCGAGTAGTATCGCCGAAGAAAGAGAATTTTGACTTTTGAAATGACATAAATGCGAGTAGTTCAGTTTTAGGGATGAGAAGCAGATGTACCGCTCTCTTCAAGTCAATATCAACATCTTTTTTTCAATATAATTCTTTCAATATCAAATATCAAACTTTCAATAATGTTATAGTAAACTCTCCACAAATCATCGTGACATAAAGTATTATTTTAGACACTTGAATAAAAACAGACGTTGAGAACATTTACGCTCAATCTCTTTAAAATGTAAACTCTAGGATACCGTATTTCTTTGAATAAGAGACGCGTCTCTTATTTTTTTCAGATCCCTGATTGATGCGTCTCTTATTCAGAGGCGTCTCTTATTCAAGGGCGTCTCTTATTTATCAAATGTTCAAGTTTTCATTCTTTCATTAGAAAAAGATGTCTTAGTTTTTTTGCTACTATTCTCTTAGGTAACCTTTGCATTCCTCACTTAGGCCTATGTCATGGGCAAATTTCGCCAGTAATTTTTCTTACATATATACGCTTTATCATAATTCAGATATTTTGGAAATGAAAGGAGTTTTATGGTTTGTAGTAGCATATCTTGTAGACTCATCTAATGCATTCATATACCAGTACATGTTGGCCACTATACATGTAGACTAGATCTGAATTTACCGAAACGAAAATACCGATAATCAAGTAGTATTTACAGCAAAAGTTACCGACCGGTACATGACTCCAAAAGCAAAGGAAGCTACCGTATAATGCCTCCTTAAATGGTAGATGAAGTAACCTTAAGTAGTCCTGCATGTGTAACAACAAGAAGCCTTATATATTATACAATATTGGTCATGATACCCGGTATTTACTAGTAGACTGACTTATTTTACTAAGATAAGTAGGCCTAATAATCGCTCAGGCGGATGTAGCTACCACATTACAATAGCCTGCATGTAATATGTCTATAGCAGTCCATTTTTTGTACATGCGTCTCTTATTCAAGGGCGTCTCTTATTAATTTTTTTCCTCTCACGGGTGCGTCTCTTATTCGAGGGCGTCTCATATTCAAAGAAATACGGTATATCTTGGTCCCATGTAACACCGAGTATTTTCGCGCTCTTGACAACACTAAGCGATAAATTAGAAAAAACATCGTTACAAGCGAAATTCTTCTTTCCAAAAATTACAATTTTTGTTTTCGCCGCATTAAGAAGATCATTATTCTCGGACCATTTCTGAATGTTAGAAATTTCTTCCATAGCACGAAGTTTTGACTCTTGTTCATCTTTTGACATAGCAATGAGAATATTCAAATCATCTGCATACTGAATATAGTACTTCGTTGGAGAATGCTTTGGAATGATATCATGACAATAAAGAAGGAACAAAAACGGACCTAACAAAGATCCTTGAGGACAACCAATGCTTGCAAACACTGGATCACTTAAGATATCACGAAGTTTTACACTTCGATGGCGATCTTTTAGATACGAATAAATCCACTGAATAAAACCATGAGGGAAATCCAAATATCATGTCGGACCCAATCGAAAGCACATGAAAAATCGCATGTGATGAACAAAGCTGCAGTCGTATCGTTAGGATATAACATTTGGGTCAGGTAATTATACAAAGTAATCAATGCACAGGTGCAGTCAGATTTCGGTTTGTAAGCGAACTAAAAATTTGGAGTGCATTTGACAATATATGAACGTTTTCTCGGGCGCCTGCTAACTTTTTCAATAATATCGTAAGTACCAACTATATCAACAAATCTTGTACGCAATCATCCGAAGTCTTCGTATCTGAAGGAATCGTGGCGATCGGAGCATTTTGAAGGAATTCACAGCAATCCGCAAGCGATTGAATTCAGCAAAGCCTTTCCAACTTCACATGGAGGGATGCACAACTTGCCTCATCCAATGGTTACCTCACACTCATTATCTGTGCGGTTTTCAAATGTCCCAAAACTTGCAGAAGAGGGATATTACAAAGCAAAACATGTATTTCACAATCATAATACTGTTTTCATTCCTGCTCGCGGTAACTAAAAATATTCCAAATTGACAGCTGATGAAAATTGTGTCTAATCATTATGTGATTGCAATTCTAATAGTAAATGTAATCTGTTTGATTGTAATAAGTGTAATTCACACATGCAAGACATAATCATGAGGCTTCATATATCCGTCATCGCTCCTTAATTCAATTGACTTAATTTCTTTGATTTTCATTCAAGCTCCCTGAGGACCGATGTGTTCGTCGAATATAGAAAGGATTGAAAATTATCATTTTACTAAAAGGCTATAATTTCCCTCATGTCCTCATTTTCTTTCCTTAAAATTGATCATACACATGAATGTCTGACATGGTAAATTATACGTTTATGATTTGCATGGATAATTGGATATGGTGTCCATTGAATAGTATTTAACACAACAGATAAATTACATGAAGGTGCATTTGAGATGCATAGCCACATCCTTATGTTCATGTGAGATCTCCGTTCTTGACTTATCCAGATTTCATTAACAATTCAAATGTAAAAATCTGTTATTGTATTTCCAAATGGTAAACGGAAGATTTAGAATCAATAACAACATGTGGTCAAGTTAGCTATCGTGTACAAGAATCACATTGTCAGACAAAACCTGTCGGAAACTCAATTTTACTTTATCCTTAATGGAAGCTCAGTAGAGTGGGTGTTTCATATCGCATACTAATTTGAAAATTGATGAGAATATTAATAAGTATTGCGCTAGTTGTCGACCATTGCTTTCATAAGTTTCTCCTTACATATCAGAGTCTTGAAAGAGCGGCCGAAACAATAATATTAATCAGCCTTCACTCTGCGGGGCTAAGGCAGGTAGCGCTAGGGCCCAATCGGCGTTAATTTCAATTCAATTGATCGCTTATTACTGCATTTGGATCCATTGCTAGTTAGTGTCAGAGTTCTCATTGATTTAAAGATATTTTTTTTTTCAATTTTTTAATAGCAATCAACATTAGGAAATCAATAGCTTAAGCTTAAATAAAAGTTGAAAAAAGTTGAAACATTAGAAAATCAAGTAGTCATAGTCAATGGAAAATCGTATTTGCATTTTAATGGAATATCGTAGTACAGAACATTAAAAGTCGCTTATTGTCTAACTCTCAACATTCTACGGAAGTGTATGTAGCACCTAGACGACGTAGTGCATATTAGTTCCAATGTATTGCACAACAGTTTGCGTATCTGTTGCGTTTATTGTTATCAATTTCTATGGGTGATTCATACCCCCAATTAGTTTCATCAGCAGTGCCTCGATCGTCAGTCAATTTCCATTCATCACAAGTTAGAAACTCTGTGAGATATTTTTACTTCGGATGCCCTTCCTGTCCACTTCCAATGTCACTTTCGGGGCTCGCCCTATAGACCAGCAGATCATCAGGCCAAGCATTTAACCTCTGTGCCACGAAGATCACTCAATAATGGTCGATGATCGAATAATAACACTACAAACAACCTGAGTCATACTCAAATATCACTAAAATCGAACATTTTAGCATTTAGTTTCTGCAGGTGAAGAAACAGCCCAAATCGGTGACTTTTATCAAAACACTGAGGCTAAAAGCAACATGATTCTGAAAAATTTCAATAATTGTTGATCAGATGCAGAACTAAAAAGTACAAAAATAATAAATAAGCAGATAATTTTAAATTGAAAAACTTTGCATTTGTGAATATCTTTATATTGATAGGAAGAATCCTTTATGCAATATTAACTTAATTCATCAAGAATGATGCTGCAATATACATAGAAGTGAAGATATACTGAAATCAGCCAATTATTCCAAACATTCAAATTTTAAAATAGATCTCACGCAAAAAGTATAGTGTGAACTTTATCTTCCTTCCGTCTTAAGTTGCATAATACGTAGAAAGTAAGCTGTTAGAACTCTGGTGGCCGTTACTTACTTTGCTTAAAAGGCATTCAAAAATTCGCCAAGGGGATGAAAAACGCGTCCCCCAGTGGGGCGAGGGTTAATGCGTCATTTTGAGTGCTGACTTTGGTAGATTATTCGGAAACAAATTATTCTCTGAGAAATGATTATTTGCATGTTTTTCACACTGCTGGAAAATGTGATGATTTCAATAAATGCAAAACTCTTTAGAGTAGATCTCTAGGTGCTTGAAACCATCTCAATGTGTGAATTCTAATTACCAAGAAGTTTGATTTTGAGATAAGAAATATCGTAATTTCCTTTTGGAAATACACACAGCACATAATTATGTGCAAAGAGAGAGCATGATCAAGAATGCAACAATATGAGATTGATTTCGTCGCCAAGTGTCCGTCTTGAAGGAAAGCTATTAAACTTGAGGCAAGAAAATATCTCAGATCGAACACAACAAGTTCAGTCAATTGGATATAAATTCCTGCCATGTATCAATATTGACAGTTTTGCTTAACTGTTGATTGACGCATTCCATGTATCAATTGTTAACTCAACCGTTTACAAAGTTGAAATCATATATTTGTATACCATAAGCTATGAAGAGATTATTACATTTTCGTGAAAATTTCCTTTTTGAATGACAAAATTCCACGTTTCTAAATAATTGTGGCATGAAAAAGTAAGTTATATGTTGATTAAATTTTGCGATGCAATTTGCCAACCAGTCGTCTGAAAGTTCATGTCCATCGGTTGTGCTTGATTGAGTCAATAATGTACTTTGCAAAATATGCACGAATTTTGTGCATTGCACATTTTGTAAGATGTACTATGAACTGTTTAGAATATGAAGGCATTGAATGCAAAAATTTAAAATGGGACGAATTTTAGAACATCCGTTAATGTGCCCATCTACAATCATCTTATCTCGTCGACTGCATAGTTGTGAAATCATTGAGCTATTCTAGATACAATAATCGATCTAATGTCGACCCAGTCTTCGAACTGCTAACGCTGAAGACTGAGTTCGATTTCCAGCCGGCAAGCCATTTTTCATGGTGGTACCAAGAGCAAGGCGCATTGAAAATATCACTTCCACCTCGTGAAAGCCGGAGGCATTGAATCATTAGATCGATTATCCGAGATCGCCTGAAAGGGTTGCTATTGCTAGAAGAATTAAACACTGAGTTGCATCCTCAGTTGAAAGTTGGAGACCGACCTGAATAGCTGTCATTTCATCCAATATTAGGAATCATCAGCAGGCCTAGTTCACATCTCTCAACATCGACACAACTCCCTATTTAAAGTTGCAGCCATGCCCGGGCAAATTTGAGATTTGCAATTAGCAAGTTAGTGAAATTTCGACGGGCATTCATTAAGTATAATCGCTTGGACCATAGAAATCTCGATCGATAAGGAACTTGGGAACAGAGTGAACACCACGAACATGTGATTCAAGATCAGTCAATACATGATGGACTACTGAATGTTGAGTTGGACTGTTCCATTAGGGATGATATAGAACTATCACTAAGGTATTGGACGGATGAAGTACAAACCACATAAGTTCACTGCTACAATCGTGCAGATTTGTAGGAAGCATGAACATCATGATACGTGCATATGCAGCCCTCAGATGATCGATACTGAATGAAATGACAGCTACAATCTGTATTCTGGTCTGCTACCAATCTTCATCTGAGGATGCAACTCAATATTTAATTATTATATTTACAGCGTGTTTGCAAAGAGTAGCATTTGTTAATCATCAAAAACGCACTAACTTAAGTCAGTAGTGTGTTAAAATTGGTATTTAATAAATAAACATCGAAATTTCGCTGATTATGTTAATTGCGTTTCTTAAGTTACTAGTTGTAACATGGTCAAGTTCAAGAAAATGTTCCCATTAACAAAAGACAGCTTTGAATCCGAAATCACTTCTTTCTTCTGTATTGCAATCATGATCAGTCAATTCCAAGCTCATTTCTCCAAAATAGTAACATTTACACATCTCACTTGTGGTGCTACGTAACAACTCGAGTTCATTTAACAAAATCGAAACTGCTATCACAATGGCAATGTAGTCAAGCCTGAGTTGTCACTATCTCTATGATTAAAACATTAATATTTGTCAGAATTGTTTATGTGCTTATGCAATATGTAGGCTCTATCCTTAAAATAATGCATCGTAATGTTTATATTTCACATTACGAGACAGCTTTCAACATATCAAGGGATGCAAAATATTAGCAGAAATACATTGTTCTTTGATAAAGAGATATTTTGATACAGATCGCATATTCTCAGTAAATGCAGAAAACGCAGCATCAAAAGGAAGCAATGCAGAAATCGTGCATAGAAGCGAATTAGTGAAAGCAGGATCAGTAGATCAATGACTTTAAAAATAACAACAAAAATTGAAAATGTAATGCCCAAGTACTAAAAGCGCAATCAAAGAAAACGGAATGCCAGGCACGCAGACGAGACAATAGGACATGCACGTAAACTTCCAACTAAAAACTCTGAATAACGAGCACATTTTAAAACATGCAAAGACCTCGTGAGAAAATGTTATATAGTAGATTCGACTTTAAATAATTTATATATATTATCGGGTCCGATGCTTGCTTCTAAAAAGCTGATAGTGTACGTTAAGTTTTGATGCACGCGATAAGGCAAATTATCAACGAAGAGCATGTTTCCTAACCACACCCTGTTTTACATAATCACCACCCGGATAATACGAAAATAATATATGCGCTTCATCTAAATAATGATCACGTTTCCTTTTCTTACTGTTTACTGTGGTTAGTTGCTATACTGTTGCGAAATATTAGGCAAAGAAACGTTTTATCTTTCATTTTTATACCGAGACTAATTGGCACCCTTCAATGTCCGAAGACTCTAAGTCGCACGGCAATGCCAGGATGAATCACCAAAGAGCAGTTTGTTGTGCAGTACTTCAGCATTTACAGCCATTCTGAATGTCATTCGGTCCGTTCTGAGACGCCCTGATGAGTCCTTGTAGGACGAAACGCAGCTTCTGCGGCTGCCGAGGAATTCAGTGTTGATCTGTTCGTGTCTGGACATCTATATTTTCGATGTCCATGCAAACTGGCACTCCGCAATCTTTAATTAATTAGAATATATGGACAGTGATGCGTTAACCTGCATATAATTCTAAATTTCATGAGAGTAGGTTTTAGGATGCAAAAGATCACAAGTGAATAGATCGTTAAGTCATCATTGCTTTCTTTTTCATTTGAGGCTTAAATTACGAAATGTTTTCAAAAGAAAAAATACATGCTTGGTCATTAAAATTATCCGATCAGGAACGCATTCCCCGGTGGTTCTTTGTCTAGTTTCGTTTAACATATGATTCTCTGGAGCGCATCCTTTGCATTTATCGTGGTATTCATTGACTGTACTGATACTTCATTCAAGCCCAGCAATATTCGTATGCATACACAGAGTGGAAGTGACAACGACAGAATGGCGGGAACATTCCCATTTACTGAATTGTCTCAGTTAATGGATCGACTTCAACTAAATGATCAGACCGAAGAATTCCAAGACTTCAATGCTATTAAATAGTCGCCATCACATTAATAAAGTATTGATGTCCGAAAATGTGAATTGTCAATAACTTAGCACTGATTCTAAGACGATTTGTTGACGTTCGAATTGTTGAACAATTCAGCCTTCATTAATTGTATTCACTCATCATCTGCGACTTGTCGCTACACAGACGTACATTTTAGGTTTCGTATCTTCCTGAAAAGTCTTCCCTTAAGAAGGCGAATCCTTTAAACAGTCAGACACGTCGAACCATCTGTATTTACATTTGTTCGGCTTCTTTATCTCATGATAGTAGGTCGAAATAGTACTCAAAATGATATTTCACTCTGTCCTGAATTTGACAGCAGAGGACAATGATTTTGCTTTGAGGAAGAAAGACTTTATAATGACATTTTTCACTGAACGAATTTAAAATGTCGTTATTCAGAGAGCAAAGTATCTAACGATATATTGAACATGAAATAAAATAATAGCGTGTGAGCTCAGGATGAAAATGCGTCTGTTTCGTGAATTTTTTACTTGCAATTCATGAATGATTCGGTTTCCTATTTGTGCTATTGAGGTACTATTACTGATCTCCGTGGCACAGTGGTTCAGCGCTTGGCCTAGTGATCTTCCAGTTCGGAGGTCGAGCCCCGAAAGTGTCATTGAAAGTCGGCAGGAAGGATATCCGGACAAAAAAGCTCTAGAACGCTCCAGAAAATTCTATGTCAGCACCGTCCAAGCCCCCAGTATGGGGAATGTTGACGTTAAAACTTCATTGTGTTAATTATCGAGGTTAGTGCCTATTAGACGTGTGCCGCTAAAATCATTTATTGGCTTATACTATTTATGTAGAAGCACATTCAGAATATTAAATGCTAAATGTGCTAAACGATTTCATTCCAACGTAGAGAACTGAATTCTCTACATCAAATCTAATCTCCCAATATGAAGATGTTAACGTCATGCACGATTTTCGTCGAGAACAAAACTCCAATGAACTATAGTGATATCAAAAGTAAGTCAAACAATAAATGCGCACAGCTAAGTCGCGATATTATTTCCGGCTTTGTTATGTATTAGACTATGTACCAGACTTGTGTCAATTGCTCATGAAATGTAATTGATTAAATTAACTAATTACATATCTATCAGTGTAACTGATTGCAATTACAAATAGCTTTTTTTCTTCAATTAAATTTCAATTACTTTGCAATAACTTAATTGCAAGCATTGCAGTGTACGTTTTCTCACCCTTTTCTAAGATAAATTACCACATTTCCGAGACAGGAGTTGTACAGCTGGTACACATGGATGTTAACCCATTATAGACGAGAAGAGTAGGGTAATTTAAACTACGTGCTATATTAACAGTACAATTGCAACTCAAGTCTACGATGTAAATAGTTAAAATGCTTGGTAAAAATTTAGCTGTAATTTTCACTGGTTTTTTCATAGTGTATGGTTTACAGTGTACCTCAAAGAATATAGTCACTCACATGTTTTTATGACAATATTCGGGAAGTGAACGCGACTCGATCAAAGCACTTCCGCTTCCTTTTTCATCTTAAATAGCCGTTTCCGGAATCCCGGTTTCAACAATATTTTCAGTTTAACATCCATATGAAACTTTCCTCGCACTGCCCCATTGTTGTTTATCAATGGATTCCTTGTTACTAGTAGGCTATGTTTTCCCTGCCGTTTTTCATTAGCAAGAAAGTAAAGTTACGTCCCTATCTTTGCAAAATGAGGACAGTTCGCTGCATTTCTTGTGGCAATCATGCGAGATTTCAGACGCTTGCGATGATCAGGAGTTGTTGTTGATCAAAAATGACATGGATGTCACGTCTTCAAGGAAGAAAATTGCCTTAACCATTCAGTAAAGTAAAGACTTATCATAATTCATGTCAAATTAAAAACTTTCAAACACTCCACGTCGTTCGCCTTTATTTGTGAGCTACGAGTGAGATGACGTCGTTTTTGAACTGAGATTACATGTGACAGTTGCAGAAGATGAAGAAATCTGATGGAAATTATTCGTTCTACCCCAACATGCCATTTGTGTACTTTAAAGAAGAATTATAACGAATGCATGTAACAGCGGCTGCATTGAATGTAGTGAACAGAATAAGTTCGAAGCTAATCCAATGACAGTAATATTCTAAGTACTGCTCATGTGTACAAAATCAAACATGCAGGAGAAAATAGGAAGGGAAGATGCGGCGCGAAGAATCATTGACAGCCTTAAAATGAGTGATTCTGTCAGGGCTAGGATCGGTTAACCGGTTAAAATCGGTTACGACGTCAAAGGCCTTTGAATAATCGTAGCCAGCTACCACAACATCAATTGAACTATCATCTAAACGTGAAGTAATGTAGTCATGCAATGAAATCAAAGCACTAAAAGTGAAGGAATTTGGTCGAAACCCAAATTAAAAAGGTCCGAAGTTGTCGATAAACCTTGACAACTGAATAAATACCGGGAATCCTTGTTTAACCAATTTTAACCGGTCCCAGCCGTGGATTCTGTAAAATAATCTGTCTCAAAAAAGAACATTACACTGTGATCGGAGCATTCTAATAGATTTTACAGGAATCCGCTCATACGATGAACAACCCGTTGAATTCATTTGTGCTAATCTTTCTCAAAGAGTTATTCAATGGAACGAAAATTGTTTTCCGAAAGATTCTCTCGGATCATCAGTGAACTATTTGATAGATTTTTCCAATCCTCGCTATATATTAATGTTCTGAACTTTCGTTTATTTTCTGTTATGCCAACATAACAAGTTCACTTGAGTCACGCATTCCTGGATTGGAGCAACTGCGCCCATCGACCTCGGAGGATCGAATACACAATTCAACATTTCATTGTCAGAAACATCATGCTCATTGCATTCTTGCTATAAACCATTAAAAGAACAAGCGCGACAATGGAAAAATCTTCGAGTTTTCACTTTGTAAAACACTACTATCAAAATTGAAAGCTGCATCAACAATACAGATTTATTTTGATACGTGCGAAAAACAAAGTTGGAAACAAGTCCGTTATTCGGGGGAAATGTCAATTCCCCGATGAGACTCGATTATGCGAAGTGCTCTGTGTAGAGTGCCTATAGAGCTTCTATGGATTCAATATTCGAATCTCCTGCTATCTCTTACTACGGCATCAATGTGTGGAAATATCTGATAAATAAATTTTGCTGACCACTAATAGATATTGTATGTTTCCTTGCATATTAGAAATTGCAGAAGTTAACGGTACAAGCTTTCATTTCCTAGATAGCTGTCATCCTGACGAGAAGTGTTTGAAGGTTTCATCCATCTTGCTTATTTTGCAGTAATGAGACCAATTGTTTGCGGTTCAAGCAGCCTGCTGAGACATTTTCATTAAGATCTCGTGAAAAGATAGCGATCCATATGAGTGACAGCAGAGTATGGGAGATGTATTGCTGTCTTCTGTATTATTCATGAAAAGTACACTTCATACATAACAGCATTCACCTGCTTTACACGTAACTGATCTCGCATTTGCAGCGGATAGTCGACCACATGCTTTGTATCTTTACATGCTTCTTCGTAGACGAAGTGGAAATGCAGTGAGGCAGATAGATTTCATAGTTTGCTTCTACGGAAATTCGATAGCCTTACTAGAAGAAATCGCAAGTATTCGCAAGATACCTAGTACAAATTAGTTTGTATGCGAAAGTAATCGAAAACTCCTCCCACGAAAGTTTAGTCAATGCATTTTCTGATGATTGATAAAAGATTTCTATCTGTGTGTTCATAATTCTCAGTTATAAATGAAAATGAAAAAGTATATGCCTTCGTCGGACTTTCATTGATACAAACTCATTGGCACACCCTTCTACTACAAGGCTTTCTCGATGCAGAATAGGCAGCGAAGTTGCGGATCGTTCACACACATTCACCAACGATGTGCCCATACTTCGTGACCCAACGATGCAACGATGCACCAACGGTGTACGCACACACACACACACCAGTGATGTAATTGTAAACACAAATCAATAATCGAAGTGATGGACAAAGAAATAGAATGTAATAATTCGCTTGTATTCACAAAACAGCAAAGGGGAAAAATTCCCTTCTTCTTTTCATTTAGGCCGATTTTATGGAAGATTTATTAAATGTCGATTTACTCATGTGGTTCTATTTCTTTCATCTGACGTCAAGACCTCTGATTGCGATTGTCACATAATATTTGATCATGTAAGAGAATCATTATATCCAATCTTGCATACATGTAGAAGCTTTGTGTCTATATCACTGCGAGCAAAACTTGAATGTTAGTAAATGTGTTGGGTTACAGACCCGTCTTATATCTTAAACCGCAAAAGAAACCCTACACATACGTTTCAATGATTGCTGACGCACAGAATTAGCCACAAACCGCCTGTGATTACGCTAGCAGACAGAGAAAACCTGTAGCCATGACTGCAGTTTAGCCTTCCGGTAATGGAAGATCGTGATACTGAGTGCGAAATATGGTTTGTATGCATTTGTGTGCATAAGATGGCTATATCCATGTGTGTCTCAGGCCTTATTAGGAACGACGCGCCATGTCATTGATTATTCGGCATCGAATAAAGCCTGTAGTCAAGTTGTACTGTCTGCTGGCTTTAACACAATTGTCTCTGAGGAACGTATCTTGTCTCCTCATGATTATTCTAAGTAATTCAATCATTCCTTATTCGTTCTTATTTCCTGAAGATGATGGGGTCAGACGGTTTTTGCTTTGATTATCGACCTGCTTTTCGGTCTATTTTGGTCGTCCGCCTCCTGGGCTCCAACACCTTTTGAGGTCTTCTTTCACTCCGTTCTTATAGGTCTTCTATTGTATTTCTTCTCCTCGTTTACCCTCCATTTCCAATCATATGACAATTCTGATCCACTTTGAGTCATCTCTTACCACACGGCCAAACAGGCGCACTCTTTGCCTTCTTGCGATGTCTGTGATGTTCTCAAGACCTAGTGCTCTTCATGCTGCCATTCTATTTATTTGAAGTAACATAGAGATCAAATGCACATTAATAACATTTCATTGCAATGAAATCAATCAATCACTTATTAATTATTGATGATATAGTTAAAGTATAAAGAAAATGAAGAAAAAATGCTTCATTGGAACCGACATTCGTCTTATTTGTGCACACTTGTGGACAGTCCATTAACTTAGAAGTGTTGAAATTCATCACTAGCAAGCTATTAATCGCAATATCAAATGAAATACAGGTGATGGATTGCAAACAGTACGAGTACTCGTATATTGCAATAAGTTCACTTGCAAAAATTAAAAATGTTTAACTTCCATCAATTTTCTAATTGAGATTCTAATTTAGTTATTATGAACGCACTTAGGTACGATGAATAATGGACAAGCATTCTAAGCATTGAAAAAATGAAACTATGGAATAAAAAGACGATATACTTGTGAAAACGCAGCAGGAATAACTAAAAAGGGTTGGACTAATATTCGTCTTATGGGATGGGAATCCAGTATTCTTCCAATGGGAATGGGACCGTCCCACCAGCTGTATTTTAAGGCAATTCCAGTCTGTGGTCAACTGTCGTTACATTCAGCATCGATAGGATCCTGTTTTATTTCTGGCTCTTCCGATGTCACCGGTTGACGTGCAGAAATCGTTTTCAAAGCACGGATGTGATCTCGCCACTACGCTGCTAATTATCTTCCTATTGCGCATTGTTTTGTAACACTGACAAATGACGTCTTTAGCCATTTTTAATTAAACTTTGATTGATGATAAAATTTGCGCATGCCTCTGAAATTCAAAACACTGCAATAATTCATCTAGACATCATTTTAATTGTCTACGATGTCTGGTGCTTGGCTATACATACTCATGCATCACAGTTATAAGTTAACATGTGACTTATTAGAGTTTTTTACCGATTGAAATAACTAAATGAAAATATTGGCCGTTACTATTGACAGTAAGCTATATTTAAAGAATTAATGAAAACATTCGATAAGGTGACTAGTGAAATACTAGCAATAATCGTCTACACCGCGTCATCATATAGGTGACTTCCCATTCATCTAACGCAGGAATTCCCCGTCTGCATCATGTAGGAAATCCTCGTCGAATCGGCGAATGACCGCACGTGTATTTTATTTTCAAAAATGAGTTTAAGTGCAGAAAGGATCTGATTTGATCACAAATGGTTCTCCTTTCCTCATAAAATTTATCAAATTCAAATTTAAATCACGAATCATATTTTGTGGCAAAAGCTGAAATATTACAGTGATTTGATAAATGCACAAGTGGTCCGAACCACATTAATTCTGATAATAGAGGTAAGAGAAGTTCAACAGTACAATGTTTACAGAAATGGAAATGGATTTTGTAGCCATCAGAAACCAAGTTAATCAGAGAAGCCAAACTATTTCATGATTATGCATAAGGAAACAGAAAAATGAAAGTTTAAGGGTTGTCTACAATTATTGCTGTGAAACGGAGGACATTTGTGAGGACGCAGTTTATGTGCATTCAAGTTATTCATCAAGAGAAATGTCTAAACATGTCTAACATGTTTAGTTTCCATACATGATGAAATAGCAAGTGGCTATTTCTGGCTGAATGCATCTGCACCAAAATTTTCGATTCTATATTTGAGAGGCAATGCTTTTCCGGTGGTCCTTATTTATCTGGTTAACGATAGCACTTTTCTTGTGGATAATCTATTGTTACTGATGTAAGCATTAATGGTTAAATAGGATTATGCTCAGCCTTGTGGCCACTTATCAATGATCATAATGACTATGAATGATTGGTGACCGACTATCACATGTTTAATTACATGATTAACTCATAATTGCTATGACAACTGATGTGTGATGGTGGGGGCTTGTTCCTGCCAATTGACAGCGTCGCATGTAAGCGCCTCGTAGCTCAGTTGGTTGGAGCACAGTTCTAGTTGACCTGGTTCGTAGGTTCGAATCCTGCCAGCCGCACATCTTTTGCATGGCAACTTGATCCATCGTTTATTTCATTTCATTCTATTGTTAATTATGTCCATGGACATCTGATATTGTTATAATCAGTTGTTTTGTCTCTACACGGTTCGTTGCCTTTCCACATGCTTTTGATATTCGTCGGTGAAGCATATTGGTTTTAATGAGTACAACAGCAAAGCTAGATATATTCGGAATGAACAACGAATAAAGAACTAAACGACTATTGAATGATTAACAGCTATCGTCAACATCCGATTCCTTCAGAAATGAATCATACTAATAGCATCGTTTTACTTAATGAATGACTTGACTTATGAAGGATAAACCAGGAATTGGTGACGCAAACACAATGGTCTCGTTCACATCAGCTTTTACAGAAAACGTCTGCTTTGAAATGCGGCAGAAAAATCTTCGGCGATTTATCTACGATACATAATGAACATTCTCTTATTTACAGTCATTGCAGTTACCTCACAAATTTAATGAAATGTACGTTGAAGAGGACCGGGGTACGAACAGACGTAAAATATTCAGTCAACTTCTCCAGCTGGGTTAGCAGTGATGAGAGAGCTTTTGACTGTGAGGAGAAAGTATCTCAGAGAAAATAGATGGTTAGATGTTATCGCTACGAAGTGTTGGGTCAACTCACTCAGACTTCAACTTCATCTTCCACCCGCATACTTATCATAGTGATCAGTCTTATTTCAGTCTCCTTCTCAAGTTTCTGATGATACCATCTCTAGTGCCCTCACCGTGCGGGAAGCAGCCAGTATCGATGAGAAAGTGAAACTGGGAAAGAATAATTAACGAACGAAGACCTAGCACTTGGCCAATTCAAACTCGAATGTTGCTACACGTGGGAATAGTGACGATCAGCATCGCAGTTTGGATAAAAATAACTGGGGGCTCAACTATGAGATTCGAATGTAATTATAGAAGCGGTGGAAGCGCCAAATAAGGTGAATGTGAAATTAACGCATGGCCTCTCTCAAATAAAAATTATCAATGTGACAGAGTTTTGAAATTTTATCGTTAATTTCCACACCATCATTATGAACTTCATAGTTTAAGGAAGATCGGAGACGTCCTGCAGGAATCATTCCAAGCGCAGAGTGGATGCAGCGAAAAGTGCTACAAGGGATATAACCAGCCGCTGGCAATATTTAACTGCAAGTGAATTGCAATGAGTAGTCAACTAATTCGAATTACAACGGAGAAATCAATTAGATATATTAGCATATCACAAGAAGCAATTCTTGATTGCAGTTTGTGTTATCAGACAATAATTGATTCAATTTTTGTCAATAGATATCAAATAATTGTAATTTTTGTCATCATCAAATAATTGAAATTTTTGTCAATAGATATCAAATGATTGTAATTTTTGTCAATAGCTATCAAATAATTGTAATTTTTGTCAATAGTTATCAAAATATTGTAATTTTTGTCAACGGATATCAAATAATTGTAATTTTTGTCAATTGATAACAAATAATTGTTATTTTTGTCAACAGATATAAAAAAAGGTCAATAGAAATATATGGAAAACCTTGTTTTTTTCATAGAATTCGTTACTAGAATCTTCTGTAGATTTTTCGTGTATCCAAACAAAGCATAAATTGTTATTATGCACAGCAAAATTTAGAACATTAATTACAGTTATTATACTTTGACATTCCAAGTTATGTAATTGATTGATGCATCTTCACTGGTATCACCAAACTTAAGTATCCTGTTTTTTAGGCAGGATGATGTTTTCGTGAGGATCTGTGGTTTCATGACCTTGTGTTTCAGCGATTTATGACATTAACTAGGCCTATTAATCAGGGAGTAACGGCTCAAAATCTAACGTGTTAGAGAGGATTTGTTGTTAAAGCACCATGAACCACAGGAAAATATATTTTCAAAATGGATAAATGTTTTGCTGCACTGACAATACAGCCTCATTGAACGCAATCAAAAGGTTATCAATGCACAGAGTTTATAAAGTTCAAAATATTCGCATTATTATGAAAAGATAAGTGATTTTAATTCATCGCATTCTTTTCTACTATAAAGCTTTGGTTGGATGTGTGAGACTATGACTCAGTCCCTTAGCTGTTGCGTTGATTGTCATTCAATACAACATGACACATTGAGATATTGATATATCAATTTGATTAATAAATTAAGAACTTTCCCGATCTTTGTGTGATCAGTAAACAAACTTTGTACTCGCATGCGAATGCTTGATTTTCTTAGATTTTATCAATTTTGACACATGTACGAAACTTGCGCACCTTGCATATAGCTAGCAGTTTGAGTAATACTTGCATTTACACAAGATTATAAGTCAACAATTAATTCATTGCTTCTGAAGTTCTAACGGTTTGTTAATGTAGAAATTATCAAATCTCATAGTCACTTACATACTTCTAAGAATGATAAATCTTGCATAGAAAGTTCCATCATGCATTTTAGATGACTTGCATTATATTTCTTTCATTTATCTCTACCCCACCCATGATACGAAGCCATGCAGCAAGCAGGTGTGAGCAGCATTCATGCATTGACAATTCTGACCAGGTTTGGGTTATCGACCTTTAGTGAGAGCGGTGGTTCCTCCCTATGACAAGCTCGAACCCTGAACCTTCTGCACTTCATTGCTTCGTTCGGCTCTCAACCAACTGAGCTAGCATGCCACCTGCAAATTTCATCATCTGCAGTAAATTAAGAACATCTACTAATCAATGGTAGTGCCTGTGTTCCTTTTGCACTCTCAGATATAAATTAAGAAATTGATAAAGATTTGACGTTTTTACCAAAAATTTCCACACCATCACCCATGAACTTCATATTTTAAGGACGTTCTGAGTTGTCCCATAGGAATGAGTCCAAGCGTAGAGTGGATGCAGCGACAATTGCCGCCTAGGGATGACAACCAAAAAGGAAGCTGAACTTCAAGTTGACCTTGGCTCGTAATGAACAATTCTAATTATCATTTCAGATTCTTGTAGAGTTTACACTGAATCTTTTAGGCATGTTTATCGTGTCCTGAAAGCCTTATCTATATTCCGATCAGCTCTTAAAAGAAGCCTGCCCTGGGCTATCGGTCTATCTCCCTCTCCCTCTCTCCCTCTCTCTAGCTGGCTGGCTACTTTTTGCGTGAAACTTTAGTATCGCTTGACTCGTCTGGAGAAATGCAAATGAGAAAATATCTTGAAGGCAGAAAACCATGTCTTCATGCCAATATCTTTTCCAAATATCGGCTAGTGGAAATGAGGTTGACCTCCGCCATTCTCCTCTTATTTCGCATTTTAGTCACACAATTTAACAAGCCTTTGGCACGGATTTCTGTGTAATTGTAAGCATATGTGATGTCATTATGAAGGAACAAAGTGAGGGAAATGAGCTTCCGGCAGAAATCGGTTTCTTCTGTTTCCCGCAAGATCATTATCTGAAATTAGCGCGAATTGTTGCAAGAAATTTCGAAAGGCGTGAACGCTATTACATCACAGATGAACGATTTGACAAATGTATTTTCGAGGAAGATTTTAAAATTCAAATTGAGGATTGTAGGAATGACAGCGTTTCAGTGAAAAGATTGGATTTCCGGTGAATGCTCAGCATTGTCCAACGTTGTCGGTAGAGTTCAATCAACTCTGCTGTTACCGTGTGATGATTCTTGTCATTGAATCGAATTGGAACACGGAAATATGATAACATCTTTTTTTGCGTCACTAATGAAAGTGTTGAGGATGTGTCTTTCCTCATCAATGAGGGTTCTATGTTGATTTTACAAAACACTGTATGTTGTGAAGATGGTAAGACGATTTTCGCATTCTAATTTATTGCGATGTATATACTGCAATTGAATAGGCACCAAAAATACTCGAAACTGGACACTAAAATGAAAATTAGGGGGTTATTAGTGCCGAGATATGAAGTTATTGCCTACCGCCCTAAAAAGGCACCAAACCTCGACTTTTATATTTCTCAATTTCGTTTACTAAACTGCAAATTTTTGATATTTTAGTGATTATTTAGAGCATTTTAGTGTTCTCAATTACGTGTACAGATCAACACAGTGTACATATAATCTTCAGTATCGGCAAGTGAATTGATGTACAAGCAATGTAACATTAAAATATTCTAAAAGTGCAAAACACGTTTAGAAATATATAGACATAGACATAAAGAGACGACAGTTAATACTGGATTAGAGACGTTCGGGATTGGGAAAATGTTCATTCTCGTTTCCGAAAAGTCGAATGAGAATTTAGTCGACAATAAACTTTGTAGCGTTTAAATAAAGAACAGTCGCTCCTTTCTTTCGGACAAATTTCCTTTATTGTTTTAAAAGCATATGTACAAGGGCCCGACGCGTTTCGTCTTCCGACGTTATCAAGGGCACATGAGCTGTACAACTAGGCGAGGGGTTAAATAGTAAAAGTGATCGGTCCATCAAATCATCTAATGTTTTCTGTTCAGGAGAGGTTTATTCTTAGCTATGTGACGACTAGATTAACAAAATCTAGAGATAAGTTAACAGATTTTTCATCGTCTTTAGAATGATTTCTTTTAGAAATTTTTCACCGTTTGTCAATGATAAATCTTGCAGAAAAATGAAAACTTTAACAAATAAATTTAAACTCCCTATCTGCATCACTTCTAAACCCGGTAAGGTTTTGGCTAATATTCCAAAGCGCTGTTCTCCTAACAATGCATGTCATTGCAATGTGTGTTCTGCTGTGGGACCCAGATTTACTTGCAACGATAAACATATTGTTTACAATTTTAATTGCAAAATCTGCAATAAAAACTATATCGGTCAAACTTGTCGTCCGCTTAAGCATAGATATGCTGAACATCAACGCAGTTTGAAAAACCGTGATCAAAAAAGTGCACTGTCTGAACATGTTAATAAAGATCACAGTAATCTGACTGACGTACAAATCAAGAACTTTGACCTTTCAATTCTAAGCAAACAACGTAATTCAGTTCACACGAAGTTGTCTGAAAGTCGTCACATAGCTAAGAATAAACCTCTCCTGAACAGAAAACATGAGATGATTTGATGGACCGCTCACTTTTACTATTTAACCCCTCGCCTAGTTGTACAGCTCATGTGCCATTGATAACGTCGGAGGACGAAACGCGTCGGGCCCTTGTACATATGCTTTTAAAACAATAAAGGAAACTTGTCCGAAAGAAGGGAGCGACTGTTCTTTATTTAAACGCTACAATGCACCTCCCGTACAATGGACGCTTTAGTCGACAATAGACTGTTGACAAAGATGCATGTCGTTAGGAACATGCTATTTTCTCTACCTGAACCACTCTGCTCACTGTGTTAACGAAGAGGTGTGATGATTAGTAGGACAGTGCACAGGTGCACCGGTGTACCGGCTCTTCTGCTCGCTCCGGTTCTCGGGCCGGTGTACAGAAATATGTGAGTTTCGGTCAACTTTTACATTTGTACGATCATTTTACTGCATAGTTTCAATTATAATTAATTCATTTTATCTGTTGCCTTAGTTACAGAAAATTAGACAGAATACTTTCTAAGCATGCTACTCCAATTAGGAGAGCATCAAGGCCATATAACAAAATAATCGATGCAGGAATGTGGAAAAAGCGGCGAAAATTAGATAATTCGAGTTCATGGTATATCATTTTATGCCACGGAATCTCAATTTCCACGACCTTAGAATTTCGAAATCTCGCAGTCAATACAGCCTCTTTGGTCAACAGGGTGCCTGCTGTTGCTCCTTTTGCTAAGATATGGGCTATCGTAGAATTCGAGCGACCAGCGATTTGTCCGAAAGATTTTTTCGGCATCCGGTAACGTAATCACTTCACACAGAGACTGCTTGACCCTCTTGTATTGTAAGTAGCTGTACTTGTATAGTATGTAGCGGTGACATTGCTCCGTATCTTTCAGGCATCTTTCACGCATGTGTTCAGGCATTTTCAAAAAAGAATCAAAAATAAACTCTTCCTTTCATATATATGTTTTTAAAAACGTCAATTGAAAACCCGACTTTTCATCTATCAATGACTTAATATTTTAGTCATTGAAATTTTCTGCCATTTTTTGTTGCATTTCTGAATAACTTCGGTTTTCATCAAGAATTCCATTAGAATTAGAAGCATTATCAGGCACTTGCAAGTGTTGGAAAAATGAAATTAAAGGAGACCTGTCTAAGTCTGCTTCGAATTCTTTAACACTGCTAGAAAGTTCCTAGTATGCTTCATAAAATTTGTATTGAATTCTAGATAATGTGAATATTTATCATGAAAGATAAAGGCCCTGCTTTCAAGTGACTAGCACACGACAATCTATAACGCGAAACGAATGATATTGTAGCGGTGCGAGCTGGTGCGGCTATCCCATTCGCACAGAATAATGCTGAAATTCCCATCTCATCAAGCAGTTGTTGTCCCAACCCTACTCTCATTACATGGTTTCACACGTACATCGTCTTACAATAATTATGACTTGATTTATGCAAAACTCAATTTGCTCTGTTCCACAGAGATGGGCGCTCATCTTTTGTTATGCAACATGTTCGTCTACTATTATTGCTATGCAACTATTGGTCTTAATTTTCCTAGTTCGCTAGCAAAATTGCGATGCTGGCAACACTTTGAGATTCATCTACTATTTTATGATAGCTACATAGACCAATTGATCAACGTTCCGAAACTGTGGTCTGTGCATCTATTCTAATACGTACCATGTAATATGCAATAATACATGAATGGACAGTTGTACACGCTTTTATTCGTTTCATTGTTTCTCTTGATTCTCATCTATAGATCTTAATGAACGAACTGTGTTGCATTAATATGGAAAGGGCAGTTCCACAATCGATAGACCAGAGAGTTTTGGGAGCAAATTGAAAATCCGCATTTCCTGATACTAATCGCCATCAGAATGAAAAATAAAAGAAAAGAAAGCAAATCAGATGCAAAACAACTGACAGTGATCGCATCATTTGTCATGTACCTGTCGCAACAATATTGCTGTAAATTGAGTCAGAGGCAAGCACGATGTGCGCAGATAGGATAATCAGGACACTTTGATGGGCTCGAAAAATATTGAAGCTGTGACGGGTATTTATGGCATAAACCCGTCGTTAGTTATAAGTGTCGAAGTAGTAACACATCAATCTTACAGACAATTACTTATAATGCTCACGTACATCATGCATCAACCTGCAAACAAATGACCAATTCAGACACGCAAATAAATAGCCTAGGATGAAAATAGAGCAAATTGCTTGATAAAATTTTTAGTAAATTTACAAAGCCTGTGCATAGTGCGTATTACATATTTATTTATGAATACTTCATTAATTACATCAGCAACCCCATCATCCCTGACGGAGGTAGATTCAGTCATTTCCAAAAAACGACAATGCATAACCACATCTAATTTCACGATAATTCCCAGTTGCGCTAATTTAGAATTACTGAGACACCAAAAAATGACATCCAAAAGCACCTTCACTCCACGCGTCCACAACAAAGTCAGCTGTTTTTCTTCATGCGTCAATGTTTTCCGCTGCTGTTCTCCATCTTCTTCAGTCCTCATCCACTCTTTGCAGTCTTCTGAAAGTGAGGAATCGTCTTTCACAGTCGCTTCACCTGATTCTCGGTTTTCCTCTTCCCGTATACTCGTACACGCCTGTTCATTATGTTCCACTCGTCTTGCTACATGTCTTTTTCAGTAAAGTCGTCTGATTTGATTATTCAACGGAATTGAACCATTGAATCTAAATACATGTATGTAGTTTCCACAATGAAATATTTGATCATGAACCGAAGTAATCCGCAGTGGTACAGCATTATTTTGGACAACTTACCATCCATGAGTTATCGATTCCCAGCTTGTCAATCCGACTTTATGAAAAAACAACAACTGTTGTTCAATTCTGTTAACAGCATCTGTCATAGATTTGACAGTTTTAATAAATAATTTAACAATACTACTCATAAATGTTCGCAATATTGTCATCACTTTCATTTTATGAATTATTAAACAACGACATCCAGACTTATACAACTCTGACTTTCTAGGAAATATTTAAATTCAGACTATTTAAAGAGAATGAGTCTTTATTCTATCATCTAGTACATATGTATGTGTTTGCATGAAAAGTTCCCATGTCAACACCTTAATGAGCACAAGAATTTTTCGAACACAAGAATGAGCTTCGAATTTTAATACATGGAAATAGATATCTGCTATACCATTGGTTTTAAGATGGTGAAACGCGATTTCGTTAAAGTTGCAATGCCTTTAAAATGCCAGCAACTCAGATAGTTTGGATCATTTTTGTATAAAGAAATTCAATCTTTTCATTTTTATGCAGCGAGTCATCATATTCCATAAAAATACGAGTAACTCTGTGATAATTAATATAAATTAGGATCAAAAACTATTTGCCTCTTCGCAAAGTCTGGCAGCTTCATCGCTTTCTATCTTTCAAGTTTGGTTTGGCGAGACGAAATGATCCTAATCATCTAAATCGTTTGTACTTCAAATATGAAGTTAGTCGGATGTCTGCTTGTGGCTTCTGAGCGCAAAGTATGTGAAACCGGAATGTGATCTTGCAATGAAATGTATCTATTAGACTTTTAGATGGTTGGTTTAACTGTTGGAATTTCCTGTTAATTCCTATTATTTAGAAGTCCATCCCTAAGAGCTACATCTAGATGAACCCGATTTTGGTCAGAGCATGCCGCTTATCGCTCAGTTGTATCGTTCACTACTGTTTCCATCCTTATCCTGTGTTGTCAGACAAATGAGATAGTGTCATCATTTAAGGGCAAGTTTGCATACCACTCAACACAGGAACGGAGGAATAGTTTAAACCCACAGAATTAGATTCATCTGCGCGCGCTTCGGTTTCCTAGAAAGGAAGAATTGTATTCATCCTTAATATCGAAATGGCACATCACAGAATTAGACAACTTGCTCCTTCTCGAATGGATACTTCGTGTATCGCTTGCTATTGGAAATAGCAAACAATAAGCTGTCAGCAGATGACACCAGAGCCAGTGAGAGATGCGTGAGTGCTGTGATATCACTTCGCACACACCAAAACACTCATCAATGCCTGGCTTCGATTCAACGTATGCACTATACAGTGAGCAATGCCAAGGCGAGGATGTGATTTCATCAAGTGAACTAATTTTCGTACGCCTGCTACTTTCTTTAATAATGATCGGAAGGGCTAACATTATGGAGAAAACTTGTGGGCAATGATCTGAATTCTTGGAATCTGAAGGAATTTTGGCAATCGAAGCACTTTGCTGGAACTCACATTAATCCGCAAGCGACGCACGACTTTTTTTCCTATCTCTGTAAAGCATTAGGAATTCCTTCTTGCCCACTTAAAAGGTTCCTCGATGTGCCGTCAATTTCGTATTAATCACACTTCTAGCAAACCGAAGCAGATAAACAAAATATTTAATTCTGTGTTTACACCTATTTGCCTCAGGTTACTTCATGTCGGCAAAGTTAGGGAGGGTGTATCATCGATTCGACCCTTGATCTTCGAAACCAATTCTTTTCGTCACAATTTTATTCATCGCTTAATATCAATTCATTTATTTTCATGAGTATTCATGTCTCATGGAATAGTAGCCGCGGCTATTATCAAAAACCGTCATTCTTGCATAAGGCTACTATTATATCCGACCACAAATAAGTAGGACCGCAAAGTCAAGGTATCAGGTAAAATTGAAAATAAAGGAGAAACGGCGGCATGGGTTTTCTAAGGAGCATCGAAACTTTAATCACCAACGCGCAGACGTTGAAATGACAGTCCTATGAATTTTCAGAAAAATCGAATGGTAAATAGATTCATTGAATCATCCAACTGTCTTCAAAAGGTAATTCCTTGAAATCCACAAATATTAAAAGCTGCATAGACTTACATATGTTCCGAGCCGAAGTTGAGGTCTGAGGCCTGAAGACAAAGAAGGACTGACTTCTAAAGGCAGCGTTTTTGAACGCGCTGGTCATTTTCAATTCCGACTTTACTTCATTGAATGTCTGCAGCAGCACGTACTTCAATCCCCATCTAAGAAATGAATCAATTTGTGTAAACGGAACCGCAGCCTGAAACGTTGATATGACCCAGAACAAAAAGAATATAAAGTTGGAAGCGGAGCTTAGTTATTGCATGTGATTAATTACATGCACAATTCAGATTTTGGATTAACATATTGCATCGTTATGGTCAAAGTTAATAGAACAACTTCAAAGGAACTTTGATGATAAGCTGCAGTTGAATGATATATGGCTTGGTTCAATTCATCCAGCCGTATCATTAAACTTGCAACTGATCATGATAAATTTACAATTTCCTGGTGGAGATAATAAAGAAGCAATCTTTTCTAAACAGGCATATTAATAGACAAGACAAACGACAGCCGACGGTTGTGTTTATGACCATAATTACTTAACACCATCATTAATTATCCGATAACTTTCAAGAGTGTTCAATGCTCACTCCCTTTGTGTACTTCTGATGTCGTCAGTGGTATTCCTTTATGTAGAACTGCATTGTTTATGATATTTATTTATTAGAAAAAAACGATTGATGTGGTAAGAACTAGCTAATGAGGCGAAGGCACAGAATTAGACTGTTTAATCGTGTGACTTTGCTAGAAGTGCAAACTGATTCAAAACGATAGCACATGCAGGAACTTACTAAGTGGTCAAACAGAAATTTTCAATGCCTTACAGAAATAGGAAAAATAGTCGGTCATCGTTTGCGGATTGCTGTGAATTTCTTCAAAATGCTCCGATCGCCACGATTCCTTCAGATTTGAAGAATTCAGATCATGCCGCAAAAGTTTTCTCGATAATGTTGGGCCATCCGATCATTATTAAAAAAAGTTAGCAGGCGAACGAAACAATGTTTGCAAACTTCTCTGTAGAACTTGACATCGACTGTGTCTCTTTGCTGTGTAATCCGGTTGATAAGAGTCACTGAAACTTCGCAAAATTTGGCGTGTTTATTATTGACCTGGCTACTCATTGTTCGATTGCTATGCTATTTAGTCAGCAGAATGTGCCATCTCATCAGCGTTACATGTTCCAATGTTTCCTTTCTAGTCAAACAGAAGAAAAGACGGCCTGCCTAATTCTGTGTGCGAAGGTGATGTACATGAATTCATTTCAAGACATCAGAAGCAGGCTCTGTCTTCATTCTTGGAATGGATCAATTGCGTTTTAAAAGCGCACAAATGCATCACATTTCACCTACTGTATAAACTCACCAGGAAAAATGCGCCGGACCGAAACCTGGCCCGGTTGAAGCACCGGTCTGGTTCCCTCTCAGGATGTCTTGTATGAAGTAGAAGTCTTCAGTCTTCGGAAATTTGCCTTCAACACGACACGAACACAAAGTCCAGCCGCCTGACACGAAAGTTTCACGAATTTCATTTTGTGATTAATTCATTCAAAATACACAAGAGAACACGAAACGGCAGTTTGATGGAGGAGACTCACCAGATAAAAAAATTACAAAGTAATTAAAATTTGGTTTAAAATTTTCGTGATTACATTCGAAAGGCCTAATTTTAACCTGCATGTACAGCAGCTCCTTGAACTCAGAGAAACCTCATGTTTGTGAAAAAGCCCGGACACTCGCGACTTGGCAATGCATTGGTCACCTGCAATGGATCCTTAGCCGATCTATCCATGCAAATGCAAGAAAAGAATTCTATGTATCCATTCTTCATCGGTGTGGAATTGTAGATAGTCCTTATCTAGAACAGGTTAAGATATCAAGTTATCTTAAACAAAAGATTTACATTGAATCCTTGTCAACACAAACACAATTGTGTTAGTGTCGTGTTCGTGTCACGAACTTTACTTTGATAGAAGGCTGTGTGTGTTGCACCGGTTATTTCTATTCGACTGGTTCTCGGGCCAATCTATCTATATATCTATTATCACAGTCACAAGAAATATGAAAAGAAAATGATCTTGTACATTAAATATGATCAATTATAGAAATGCAACTTTTTTCTCTTCCGACTGCTGCCATTTCATCTCTGCATATTCAAATTGAAGCTTCATTAAAAAACACGGCTTCTTTATAAAATCAAATAACCGATGCGTTTCCTGATGTTGCGAAGAAATTTGCTTTGATAAGATCCTTTTAGTGACGAAAATGATTCACGAAATCTCATACTAAATTTCTGATACAAGAATTACATTCACTAATACGATATGATTGAGCATTGCATGTCTACAAGTCGCTATATGCTTGAAACAATTATTATGGAAATTTTTTATGGCAACTATCAAAACGTATGATACAAACTGATCATACAGTCGCTCCAAGTTAATAAAACGATCAGCTTTCTATGTTCATAAACTAATTCTATGTTCAATAATGATTTCTATGTTCATGTGAATAAATAATTACAATATCGCAAAGCAGCAGGACACTTGCGCGACTTTGTGATCACTCTGTAGAACAACGAGCGCATAATTGAAAATCCTGTTGTTCTGCTGGAATTCCTCGCATTTTTGTGGGAATTGACATGATTGAAAGTGCTATTCCAATCACATGGGAAGTCCCGCTCCCACTTCAGACCTGTCGACTTCCCACAGAAAGTCAAAAATCCAAAATTATAGTTTGAAAGCTACCAGTAATGAATCTCCGCGGCGAAGTTGTTCGAAACGTGAGTCAAAACTCCAGTTTTCAAATTCTTCCATTTATTACCTGGAAAAGCGAGTAATTCATAAGACAAAAACTACACCAAGCATGGTGTAAATAACATGAATATTTTTGTCTCATGCTTATAAAACGCAAATTTCATTATTACGTATCACAATAGAACATGACATCACTTGCTGACTGACCTCACATGCTGTCAAATTTGCACCCTCGACCGAAATCAGGGATTTCCATAAGAAGTGACTGTTAATTGCTTTGTTCAGAGAATTTTATCATTAGTTAAACAAATGAATTCTTGTCTGATCCACGGTAATGTTCATTCAATTCTAAACGTTGAAAACAAATTTGATGATAAAGATAATAATTCCTAAACGCTCTCCACTTGTTCTATAGTCAATGTTTGCGCTAACATTGATAAATGTTATATTGAGGACCGTAAAAGCCGTTTTAAAAAGTCATTTGAATTAATGATTACTTGAAAGGTATTCCGCCGTCTGAAATTGGTTGGCATTTTCACTTTCCGGATGTTGATAATTTTGAAATCCTGTATCATGCCAAAGTGTGACTGAAGCGCTATTCATAAAGGAATTAAGCTTGAAGCAGCTGTTGAATATTTAGACTCAGGCTAAATAATTGGCTTTACAATGAGCAAACCCTAATTTTTAACTTAGTGTATAAATCTCGGAAATTGTATTTAACTCGCCTCTGTTCTCTGTTTATCCAGCAACACACCGTCGAACGCAAGAGCTTCATATCTCTATCTCACAGATTGTTTAAGTTTAGAACTCTGTCTGGTTGAACAAGGAATTTCAATGCACGCATTTATTTATAACATTATGTTCATTTTAGTTCTACATGCAAGTATACTGAGCACACCATTGACTAGAGCGATGCCATGTACTGCAATCTTATGCAGTTCCAGCACAACGTCTTCTCTTTGTATTAGCCTTGTGCTTTTAAATAACGGATTTTTTCGAATGGTGAAATGAACACACCAACCCCCTCACCAATCTGCCTATATACAGTGTATACATGTGCATACTAGGCCTGTATTAGAAGGTGGCGCTACATCAGCCAGAACACATGATAATTGGGTTGAACCCACTTGAGATGTTCGTCCTTGAGATGCAACTATGGGAAGAGTAAACTTGAGATGCAAAATGAGCATATCAAGTGAAATTCCGGCGTTTCTTTATTAAATACTACTTTTAACGTACTCCAGACGTGCGTTAAAGATCTAAGTTAGTGCACCTGTAATAATTAATAAATGTTGCTTTCTGAGAAGACAATGTTAATTAATATACAAGAATTGAATATTGAGTCTCATCCTACATTGAAATACCGTATATCTTCCAAAAGAACACGCGGGGGGGGGTTCTATCAATTCATGTTGCTCTTACCCGGGTTCTATTTAATTACATTAAAACTTTATCGGTAAAAACACGATATCAACCATAGCATTCGGTGAACCTACATAAAAATATCTACCTATATGATAATACAGGCAGACAAGCGCTTGTTATTGAGTCAGAAAATTAACATACCAGTGTCACGTGTAGCCTACGTGTGATACTGGGTGCGTACGAGTATACCAGCACATTACTAAAGATAGAAACTGCATGTAGAATTCACTGTGTTCACTATTAGCCTGCTAATCTTGTATATTGATACCTACCAGAAATACGTACATGAATAATTGTACAGCAGTTAAGGGATGTTTATCTATGGTCTATAGGGTCCATGAGATGCTTCTGAGTCTCACCCGGGTTCTATTAGAGGATATACGGCATCAGGAATTATCAATAGGCCTAGTTCACATCTCTCAACATCTTGCATCTCCATCTTTGAAGTTGCAACCGCACGTGGAGTGAATTCGAGATACTCAGAGAATTACGTCAACCTCCGGAGTAGTATTCTGAACAGCCGCCGAAATCTCATTCAATTTGCTAATTGCGCATCTCAAAGTTGTGTCGATGTTTAGAGATGTGAACTAAGCCTGCTGATGATTCCTGATGTTGGATGAAATGGCAGCCAATCAGGTCTGTTCTCACTTTTCAACAGAGAATGCATCTCAATGTATAATTATTAATGTTCTATCTACCTTGTGGTTCCAAAATTCAACATTTATTTAGTATTGCAGGTGCATTAACTTTTAAGCGACATGAATGATGTTGAACGATTTCTATACATTCCAAGAAAGAAGCTGCTAGGTGTACAGATATCTCTGTGCTGATCATAGATATTTTAATTTCAAATTTCACGCGCGTCTGCATCTATCGTTCACTCACTCACTTCCTACCCCCCTCACTCCAAGATTGAAGAAGATCCAGCCTTCTCAACAGAAGATCTCTACCGATTTTCAAACCTTTGTTTTCTGATATCTCTTCGGAAACATGAAGATATTTAGATGATGGGTTGAATTGTATTTCGAACATTCTTGGATGTCTGGTTTCTTTCTAGAGCAGCAAAGGTATGGAAAAGATGAAAACATTGCATTTGATTCATCAGCTGCCAGCTGACTGCCTGTGCTGGTTGTCTGACGCTCAAGGTCGTTTTTCCATGGATTCAGCGTCAGCGAGCATGTACATTGGTTCTAAATACATTCAATAAATTGATTTCATTCTCCTCCCCCATCCCGTTTGTTCTCAGCAAAGTGCAATTCGTGGAAGTCGCTTATATCCGTGATATTTTGTGCAACTCATTCCAGGGTGGCCGCGTGTACTCGATTTTCGCTGATATACCCGAATGTACTCGAATTCTGATAAGTGATTGAAAACGTCACTAATAATCGCTATTATAAAAAATATTTCACAGCCTTACTACTCCGATCGTGCTGATTCCATACATATAGTTTGTAGATATGAATTATGAAAATTAATTCTCACAAGCTTCATGATGATAGGACGTGCGCGTTAACGAAACATCATTCTTCGGAATGTTGGTGTCGAAATTCGAATGGTAGAACTTGTTCGAATTGATAATAAAACTTCTATAGATTGCTGTGATGTCAAATTGATTTGCTATGTTTTCTCGCCATCACGTAAATTGTCATTTCTTGTAACTGATGGGTTCGTGTTTTTTATATGTTTTTAAGTTTGATTCAAAACTACTCAGTCTTCTGTTCCTGTAAATGGTTTATGGCACAAACGAGGAGGAGTTTGTGAAGGAGACGTGAGGCAAATCCTCACCTCTATAGCCTGGGTGTTCACTTTAGGCAAGTGAGAGCACACCAGAGCCTTCCACACATGCCTCATGCTACGCTTCAGTCGGTTAAGGTCTCAGCCACACTGCGAGCTTTTCCAAGCGTTTCCGAGCAAAGGGTTTTGCAGCAAATATAGAGTCATCATTACAGCAGTTGTAGACTGCCACTCTGCGAGCAAAGCAAACCAGAGCGATTAATAGCTTGCGGAGATGCGTTTGCTCGAGACTCTCGGGACGCTCGTGTTTGCTTTGCTTTCAGTGTGGCTGAGACCTAACACGTGAAGAGATTGAGATGATGTAACTGATCTATTAGATCTTCTAAGCACTCTTACTGATTGTTACTGTTCACATTAATTTCACTCTATTTATATAGATATTTTTAATTCCTGTCGGTATTTCGCTTTCATGTACATTTATATACTCGATTTTCCTAGATCTCGTGTACTCGAATGTGCTCGAATGTACTCGATTTTTTTCAGGCAATCAACGCGGCCACTCTGTCATTCTCCTCATGAGAAAAGCAGCTTTTTGTTCACTCGTATGGCATCGACGTTTGCTTAAATGATTCGTAATATGATATCAAAATATCAATTTTGAAACCCTAAGTAGCAACAATCCTCAGATAGCTGCACAAGATGCTGAAGTTTGCTTGTTGACACGATGTTGACAGTCAATGGAAATGGAATGTTGTCTAATAGTATCAAAAATCTACAGAAAATGCAATGAATTTATTCATTTCTTCTCATTCACTCTCCGCTTCGAACAAAAAGAAAAATTATCAGTTTAAAACGTGTCCAAACCAGTGAACTAATGATGAAATGCCTTCAAGAAACGTGCTGATGAAGCGGAATAGAAGACCAGCAGTTATGCGAAGGCTATTAAACACGATCCTTTGCTTCGTTCATTCACTTTGGGAATATTCCATTACTATAAGATCATACTTACATAAATGCTATGAAATTTTGTATTGAACTCAATGTCAGGGCTGGGATCGATTAACCGATAACCGGTTGATCTTCTCGGTTAACCGGTTACACTTTCTCTTAACCGGTTAAAATCGGTTGCAACGTTTGATTAGATTTGTCTTGTATAATGAAATCCGGTTGAACTGTAGATTACACTGGTCTCATGTTGTAGAGAGAACTAGTCTCCGTTTCACAATCCAATCAAATTCATTCATCACAATTCGCAATCCTTTAGTCGTGCTATTTCCCTACACGTAACGTTAGTGTGGATTGATCTAAAGGCGTAAAATCCAATTCTTTGCATCTATTGGCTAGTGTTATCGGGTTTTCTGGGTTATCTCCTCCAATCGAAATGCAGCATTTCAGCAAACGTCATCTTAACTCTCAAATCTAGGGATCAGGGAGAACTGAAGCATAGCTTTCAACTTTCATTATACAAGCTGCGTCACGCATTAGCGCAGCATTGGTTCGGCGTTAAAGGCAAGTTATAGCACGAACATCCTTTTGATACCGGTATCTCAATATGCCGAGATCATGGATTTGGAAGCAGTTTCAGGTGAATACCAGTGATGCAAAGGTGACTTGCAACAGCATGAATTGAACTAAACGTGAAGTAATGTAGTCATGCAATGAAATCAAAGGAGGAATTCGGTTAAAACCCAAATTGACAAGGTCCGTAGTAGTCAATTAACCTTGACAACCAAATAAATGCCAGGAATCCTGATTCAACCTATTTCAACCGGTTAACCGGTTAAAAATATAATCGGTTATCCGTTTACAAAAAATTACGCGGTCCCAGCCCTGCTCAATGTTCTTAAGTTCTGATCTCTAGCTTTGCCTCCTCGGAGTGAAGCGGTTGTACAATTTTGGTGGAATGTTCATTGTGTGACTTTCTCTGATGAGACAATGCACGGTCTATATTCATGGAGCAGTGACTTCAAGTCAAATACCTTATTGTGGAGATGCGAATCTTGTGCCCACTGATAGTTATGATCCTTGGCATGACAGTCAACCACCGCGACTGTTACAAATTGGCTCGGAAATTCTTGTTTTGGTTGTAGGTGTGTCAAGATAGTCGCAGATAAGCCATCCACGTTTCCTTCTCCTTTGTGTTGATCCTTTTCGTATCTTGCAAGCACTATGTCCGCATAATCACTGCTGTATTCGGACAGCTCGCTGAGGAACCGCTATTCGGTGCGAAAGTGCCGAATATCAAGGGCTAGAGTCTGTCCGCCTCCGGAGAATGTATGGCTTTCTTCCTCGGGTGGGATCGAGATGAGTAACAAAAGTGTCATAACACTTGCTCTGCTGTTGCAATGGAGCGCTTGTTCTACTCCCTTTTCCGAGTTGGTGCTCAGATTTTGTAGATTGTAAGAGACGTCCACTCAATGCCGCACATGATGGGCCCAAGCTCTTCTGAATTCTTCATCCATGTGCCGATATACTTCAATTTCAGTTGTAGACCCTTCCCGTGGTTTGATTTTTATTTCATAGCTCAATTTGTAGGTCATAGGTTGCGTCATTTTACTATTCCGGTTGAAGGCAATTTCGACGGACTCATTTTCCATAAATTGTGGTTAAGATCACACTGTACAACTTGTAATATCAGCACAATGTTGGTTCAATGCTCAGGCATCATTGCTGATACCATGTCTTCCTACATTAATTTTGTGGTGTGTGGAGATCAACTCGTTTGAATCTTAAAACATCATTCGACTTGATTTCTCCAGCAAAAGAGCGTAGCAAAAGCTCCCCAAGTCATTTGAGGTCGTCGATGTAATGATGAAGTTAACACTCTTGATAAACAGATCTTCGGTGTCCAGCGCTTTAGTTGATCGCTCTTGTAACAAGGTGATTATCACAAGATCGCAAGAGCGTTATTGGAAGAACGATCAACGAAGGCGATGGACACCGAAGATGTGTATATTACGAGTTTTGACTTCATCATTGCATTGACAACCTTAGATTACCTGGGGAGTATTTGCTGCACTCTTTTGCTGGAAAAGTCATCATTATCTCCAGTCGTTTGGTCATTTACATCATTCATCCTGCATGTACCTGAAACTGAAGGCGTTTTACAATGAACCAATAACGATGTCATATAATAATTTTGTGGAATTGTGAATCAGGCCACTATGATTGTAGAAGATAATGATCAACACGTTCTGCACAAAATGTCACAAAATAGTTTGATTCTCATTCCTTTTGTTTCACTGAGTTTGCCTTTTATTGTTTCTTTCAGAATATTAAGGTCATTTTATAAATAAATTATAGTCGATCAGGCAATTTTGCATCATTAGTTTGTGTATAATTCGTGTGTATTTTTTTAATTGTTTCCCTACAATACCAATAATCACAATTAAGTCGACTTGACAAAACATTCCTCACTAAATATAATCATCTTGATATATGAAGAGTAACATAAGTTAATGAATGATAAAGAAGTATTTATAGCCAGAAAAAATTTTGAAGGCAAAATGTATTTCAGATTGTGAGTTTCATACAATCATGTTTTCCGATACAAGGCATGCTTTTCCATTGTCTGTCGTCAAAAAAGTCCGAAATGAATAGATTCTCATCGCATAAATCTCAGCTGATTCAATTCATTTTTAATAACTACGAATCTTGCTTGCTCATAACAGTGAATTCAGTCAAGCTGTGTTGATCAAAATGGACCTACTAAAATAGCCATAGACTTGGTGTTCACGTTGATCCCGCCGATTTTTCTATATCCCTTTAAACTTGAATTTTGATGATGAAAATGTACATTAGATATCGTATGAAACAAACTGTACATGTATTTGAAATGTAATAGGAAAAGTATCTTGAACTGTAGTAAACTTCCACGGTCGTAGTCCGTCGTCCTCTGAATGTTGTTGACACTTCCTAAAGATATACCACATTCTAGAGAGGCCTGGCGTTGTGAGGCACATGGTTCGTTCCTGAATAACTCCAATACTTCGTTCTTCTTTTCTTCAGATAATCGCCGGTCCGATTGATCACCAGCATGAGATCGTGGAAGAACAGACAACCCTTCCATAAATCGAAGCTCAAAATATTATTATTATTATTTTATATATATAAATATATATATATATATACATATTAGTTATAATCACCGATCAAAAAAACTGTGGTTAGAAATCTTGGCATTATTCTGCATTCGGGGCTGTATGCAAGCGCAGTATTTCATTTTTCCACGAACGAAAGTGAAATTCGATATGTTCTGCTCTTCAATTTCATGAATTCAGAATTGTTGATTCTGTTGCATTAGTCCCGTTTCCTTACTATAGTTTTCGATTTGAAAAGATCCGTAATGTCAGTAAATTGTGACTACATTTCATTTACAACTTCCCAACTGAGGAGAATTCTTAATGTAATACAAACAATTCTAAGAAAGCAGGAATAGTGATTTCTGCAAGCAGTGATGCTGAGGTTTCGTCTGAGTATAAAAGATAAGTAGGTAAGTGCAAGCTAACTTATTAATTGTGTAAAACAGAAAACGACGATTTCCCAATGAATGTCGAAGATGAACGTTTTATCTAATTGAATGATGTCTTTCACCTTTACCTCATCAAACGGAACTTAAGATGTAAATATTTACGTCAAGTTGTAATCAGAACATTTTATTACGTTTGTAGCGGAGACTTGAGGCTTGCATGAAGGTCATTCAACTTCCGTGCTGTATATGAGACGTGCGTCATCAATTTCAGGAAATTTTATTTGAATCAATCTCCTGCTCTGCTTCGCAATATTCAGGCATCAGAAGAAAAATATTAATAAATTATTTCAGCAAACAATCTTGTCAAGCCTTGAATATATAACGAAGCTTACAGTGTTTTATAAGCTAATTGCAGCGTTTTTTATTAGTGACTGTAAGAAACAGTTTAGAGTCCTATTTGTTAAATAATCTAGACGTTTATTACACATTTCAGCATTTTGTCATTTTTCAGTTGACTTACCTATTATTGTGATCGGCAACCGTAGAATTTGGATGGATGACTTAGCATGGGGTCATCAAAAATTAATTGAACCTCAATTAATTGATTGCGCTGAATTTCATTTATCAATTAATTTATTGCATTCAACTCAATATCAATTAATTGATTGTTTTCAATTCCAATTATCAATTAATTGATTGCTGCATGTCCCAATATCAATTGATTGATTGATTCATAATCAATTAATTGGTTCAATTATTTTATCAAGTTTCACTCCATTGTAATATATAGCATTACAATTCACCTACGATTTTTGCTTTTTCCTGCGTACCCACTATACAAAATTCATTCTGCTGGCTCAATCTGATATAATATTATCTATATCAATCAGAGAGTTGAGCTCTCAACTCTCTGATCTACTGTATATTCTTCAACATGATTGCCCTTACTTGTCAAGCTTCGAAAGTCATTATCCATGGTATTTGAAATTATGTTGATAAAGTATTAAGTATTAAGCTGAGAATTCATAAAACGATGATAATTATTGAAATCTGAATCAGTAAAATCAGTGAACATCAAAACTATGGGGATGCACAATGATCATACAATATTAATACCGGCATTTTAACTGATTGAATCGAGTTCCAATATGAATGCAAATATTCTATGCTAACTCTATTTTATAAAAATATAGGCCTACATGTTTTTCCATTGACTAATTAATAATTATCGATCAGTTAATTGATAAATTCAATTATCAATTAATTGATTGGGTACATTTCAATATCAATTAATTGATTGTCTGTAATTCCAATTACCAATTAGTTGATTGCCCAGGAGTACAATGCCAATTAATTGATTGGTCTAACTTTCAATTAAAATTAATTGATTGGTAAAAATATCAATTACAATTAATTGATTGGACTGAGCAATTTAATTGCAATCAATTTTTGATGACCCCTGCATACAAATGGGGTAAAATGTATATTTTCTTGAAATACTTTTAAAGACAATAATATTACGTTTTTTGTTTTATTGTCTTTTATATTATAGCATTATTTTTTACACAATTAGACAATTATTTGCTTTATAGCATCTTTTTTATTGCAAATGAACAAGGTATTAAGTGAATCATCAACCTCAAAATTTGTTTTTGTGTATGAAAAGCACCTGCAATTCCGATAGCAGACCATTTTCAAGTTTACTTTGTCGTATCATACTACTTACATTCGCTGGAAGCAACTAAATGTCTTGGAAGTATTCTGAATCTTCGTATTCTCCATGAATAGATCAAAGATGGGATGGAAAATAGCAGAATTCAGCTGTATCTAGGGTTAGAAAAAGCTAAATTTACATATTTTCTAGAATGGCCTGTTTTTCGTGTTGAAAAAATTATCCAAACAGAAAGTGCTTAAATGTGCACGCTGTATTTCGATAGCTTCATGACCTTCATTCATCATTAACTAACTGCAAAAGATCAAGCTTCTTATTTTAAAAAACGTTCTTTTAACGTTTTCTTATTTTGAGAAACGTTCTCCATGGATGTTTGCTTGAAAATGGCTTAATTCATCAAGTTTAAAGATATGTAAGTCAACCATAAATGTATGTACATGTAAGACAGCATGTACATCACTTCTGTATCGATTGCGTGCCGACTCAAGGGACGGATTGAGACTGAATGTTATCGATGAAACAGATGCGGACTGGGCCCGTTCTGAGCGGACCCGGGCCTATGTACAAGCCGATGCATCAAGTGACGTCACTGAACGACAAACGAGTTATTGACTTCCAGGTTTTTCCGAGCTACTTCAATTTTAAGGTATTCAAGTTTAAAATAAGTCATGCGATATCAAAGGCCATAGATAGCGGAACCAATTTCAATGATGCGTCATCGGTACTTTATTGCAAGAGAAAGCAAGCTCGTGCTAAGGTAGGCCTACTGGAGCTCAAGATGAAGCTACCAATTTAAAAAACATCAAATTTTTATGGAATTTTGAACTTCGTATGCACTAGTTTCCATGCGTTATCACGAACTTGCGCGAGATATTATAAACGTGTGCGATCCACCATTAAAATCTATGACATCGCTTTGAAACAACCTGACTATCTTTGAAATTGCATGCCTCATCTTGAAGATGAATGACATAGAAATGAATTTGTCCGTGAAAACTCGTGGAGAACCACATACATGTACTTTTTGCAAAGGCCTACATACAGACGGAGATCAAACTTCTTCCTTCGCTTTGTATTTGTTCTCGAGAAGCTTTCGTATCCTTGAGAAAGATTCCATCACAGAAATCCTTCCGTCGATCACTCTTTTATCTATTTTGCTGATGAATTGACTTTTTAGAAAATATTCACATTCAATGTCGCTTTACTTCAATAATAGAGAGAGGATAATGATGAAAGTGAATAATCTAACATTTCGTAAATTGCTTGTTAATTGATGAAATTGAATAATGCGCTTTAGCATATTTTTCACAATTACATGATGATTGAGAAGATAGATTGATCGATGAGAATTCCGCATTGGACAGGGGCTGTAAATTGCATAGGTGCCCAGATTCCTGATATCAGCCAAAGTGAGTAATGAGATAATGCAGATGTCATTATCTTCTATTAGTCAGATCAACTCTTCCGCAGAAACCCTTTTGAAAATGTTTAACTTCTACGAAAGAAATCTTCTACTAAACATCAGCGCGGAAATGATGTGTGGTTTGAGTGTTGGTAAAGACTGCGAAGTGAGTTAGTGATGAAATGATGACGAGGTTGCGTATCCTACAAATGCAGCAGCTATGGAACGGTGTTTGTGCATTCGTGACCGGGTGACCCGAAATCTCAATCTCCCTTCGTTGGTTGACCATGGGCAGTATCATGCAGTAACAATACATGGACGGTACTACAGCAGTATCATAGAAGTTACAGGCAGTCTTCATAACCGATCAAGATTTGTTGTGCAACCCTCCTACACTCACTTGGTAGCTGAATATAACTTGGAATTTCAGAAAGTGATTCGATTTTCTCTGGAAAACAAGTTCTTTGAATGCAAAATTCCTAGGTCTCCATCCCTCCTAGGAGCTCGCGTGACCTCATAAAGATTTACATCTTTCAGATTTTTTTTAATAATCCCAAATTCTGATACGAACGAAGCTCAAAAGATTGACAGCAACCACTCACCACATTGATTCGTAGAATTGTCTTGCAATGATATTTTGTTTTAACGAGAACTTCAGGATTTGCAACAATTAACTGAATTTAAATTTGACTAAATTTCTGGTTAATAATTCCAAAAAATGCTGTTGAGATTTTTTTAAGTAAGCAAATGCTTCTGTAGGAGATTGGATCTTTTTTTGCTATCACAAAGTAGACTTGAGCAGCGCTTAAGATAAGCTTATCGGGGGATTTCAAGACTGCAGATGGGGTGTATACAATTTAATATGCATGAAAAGTCAAGTAAATACTGTGTGCAGTGTCAAGTGATGCGTCTTATGACCTCTATTCTATGACTATCTATCTGACAGAGGGCCCTATGTTATGACCACGCATAACGAATGATATACACTGTAAATCGCTCAATACGAATCACATACGAAGGATGCATACCAAAATATTTTTTGGTATATTTCTGTATTCTCTTGGTATATATTTGTATGCTTTTCGTATGTTATTTCAAATGTGACATGCTTTACACACTAAAGCCATACCAGCACAATGTTAAAAGAAAGCATAAATCATGTCCAAAGTATGTTGATTTAAGGCCTTTTGTCAATAAAGATTACACTAATGTTACTACTGTTTTGTAAGTCGTGAGATAATGACATTCAAGAGTCATACTTTCAATACTGAATTCGATTTTAATACACGTAAGTCTAAGGTATTTCATGAATAATCTATAAGTATTCAACCATCAACGTTTATGCATTATGTAATTTTGAAATTAAGCATATTATCAATCCGAAATAAAAACACATCATAATTCATGTACGCAAAAATAGTTATGTTCGAGATTTATAAGTCAACATGATTGCACGAAAAATATCGTTGGAATGAATTGATGTTAATGAACTTGGTTCATGAAGTAGAGCTAACTAGGCGTCCTGTTAATGTTGCTAGGCAAGTAGCAACGACGACATACTCGAGGAGCACAAAATTCACAATAATCTAATCTAGTTAAATATCACACTGTGAAACAAAAAATATTCACGACTGGTATTACCGAAAAAAGTTATTTGACAATAGTATGTAATACATATATTTTTTGCAATGTGACTTAAAGCTGTACATACGAAATGCATACCAGGGGCATACGAATAAGGATGAATTTGCATCCGGTCTCGTATATAAAACATACCAACAGCTCGTATTTAAGTGTAAAGCAGCCAATCACAGATAGAATAGTATGTATCGCTACATACCAATCACATACGAAAGTAAGTGAGATGTCGTATGAAAAACATACCAGATCTCTGTAAGCATACGAGAATCTCGTATCAGATGTTAGTTTCAAATTGTAAGTGATTTTGGTATATGTTTGTATGTCATTTTCGTATCCAGCGATTTACAGTGTACATGAAGGGTAAATGAATGCTAATGCTATAATACTGTACCAACGAAGGATTTTTTTGCCAAGTATTTTACAAATGAGTTCGAAGTGACCACTTCTTTTCACTTTTGATTTTACTGGCACTGAGGCTGTGACAGAGTCACGAAACGTCTGCCTGTGTAAATAGTTTTATCTTATGCTTATATCTTGAATTACATGTGGATAAAACCAGTGGGAGAGACTTCACTACAAACTTCTACTGATCAATCGTTTTGATAATTTTCCAAAAGAAGCGTATGCAACAATTCATTTCTCCCTCCGTACACCATGTGAAGAAGTATTTCGTCACGGAACATGTTATTGTTTAATAGGCCTTCCAGTGACCTCTCGAAAAAGACAATGGACGTTCAACAAGTTCAGAGGTTGTAGTTGAGAGACAATTTGGGCGCATGAGATTCATTCAAGTTGCCAAATTGTTCTGTTGAATGACTTTGTATTCATTGTCAACCATATTGTCTCGTTGGCTACTTATCACGAAGTTGGCTACTAATTGAATAATGATCAACCACAATTCACAACCATGACTTCTAAATTGCTTGAAATAAACATCTAAAAAACAAAATCAAAGGAGACGTTTCCTCCCCAATTATCTGTTTTGAAACACGATGGAATTCCATGTTGTCGCAAAATTAAAGAGCAAATGAATCTATTTGAAGATCACAATAATAGTTCCTCGTCTTGTCTTTGTATTGATGACAATCTTTGGGTTATTTCTAATATTCAACTGGTTTAACTTGAAAACGGATGCTGTTTGACCGATTATCAACCTAGGACGTCATTTTCAAAAGGAATGTACTGCATTTGCAAATCTGAAAGCAAATCTTGAAGTCCTTTAAATACCCACTGATTGGCATTCTTTGACAAACAAATTAATATATGTGAACTTCATGGAGAAACCGGCAACTTCCAATGGTCTATCTTGAAGGAGCTCAGTTTCAAAGTGGAAGTCTGCAATTACCGCCACCGCCGTTAATCATTCAATCAGTAGTCAACAGAGACCGACAGAATCTTTTTGGAAGGAGGGTGGTGTGTTTCCTGCGTTGCTGACAAGAGTGTCTGTGTCTATGGGGCAACAGTGCTATCTGCCCTGATATATGCATGGCTGCGAATATTTTGCTCTGCACGGGCTGCAATAATTAAAAACGCTAAATACTCATTGGCAGCTGTAGACGCCATGTTGTCTCATACAAGTTTCCATTTGAGCGGCTGAGAGAGGTCTAAACTGTAGACAGTGTATATTTATATACATAATATGTTCTGATTACGCACTGAATAAGTACATTTTACATAACCGTCCATTTCATATTAAGAGACGCGTCTCTCACTGTTTTGCAGCTAAAATTACTGCGTCTCTTATTCTATTTAATTATTGTCTACTACTTACATGCATGGTTGGATTATAGCCGTTGTCGATTCTGCTTTTATAATATTTCTATCAATAAATTAGAATTTGAGAGATTAACGAGTTAATGGCAAAGTGGCTCTTCAGCACAATATAATATTTGCAAGTTTCTAAACATGCAATCTCCTGACCAGTTGTGAAATGCGCCTCTCATTCAAGGGAGGTTTTTACTCATCTAAATGAGGCATTTACATCTGAGACTCCTGAAAAATTTTACATCTGCGACTGGTCTTCTAAAAGTTCATCATAAACTAGCTCGAACGCAAGTAATCGCGACAGACAAATGGAATGACGATCTTAGTTTACCATGATCATTTCATATCTTTCAACAAACACCATTCGTACGAACACAAACTCCCTTTTATTTATGGAGCGAGTGCAGCATCGGATATGTGTCTGACAGCAGCAGAGAAATGAAAACATCCAGCAAATGACAGAAAGTGTGCCAGTCTGGGATGGATTTGTGTGCCCATGGCTGTCGCCACTTACGGTGTTTGGGGCTCTGAAGCAGTGGCTGCATTAAATCGGATTTCTAGATCCCTTTCAGTATGCAGAAATGTGCAATACTCAGTGATTCGCAATGAGATGCTTAATTTTCTGGGCGTGACGCTGCCAGAGCTCTCCTGTCGCGCATGGCTTCATAAGGTGCTTTCTTTCTAATCATTTTTTTGGTCTTTTGTTTTGATTATCAGGTTTAATGTTTTATAGTTCATGTATAATACATTAAAACTCCCAGATGTAGCTCCGATTTATGCTTTTATTAAGGCAAATCCCAGATTTATGTGAATAATCCTTCTTTATATCCTACAATTATGTGGTTAATCCTATTGACAGTCTGAGCACATCAAATGTCAACTTTAATGAATTTAATTTCGAATTAAATAATATTAATTAAATTAATATTAATTAATTTAATACTTATTGCTATTGTGTGACACATGTTTAATACTGACATTGTCTTTTGCAGGGGAAAAGGAAATATTTTTCTGGACAATATTGAAACATTGAAGTTTAATTTGAATAAAGCTTCAACAACACGCAGGTTTCATGAGATGAATATGAATGAACACATCTACATTGGATCACTTCCCAGCTTTGAGCAAATCCTGGCACCACACGAGCTGTGGTCAGCAAAGCTTCGTAAAGGCTATGTCGGCTGCTTCTCTGATCTCAAAGTCGATAACAAACAGGTAGGTATCATATTCCCTCTTTACTTTCTATTTAGGCTCCAGTCTATCAGAAAGTGATAAAAATCTGTTGCATTAGATCATTCCGATTTGTGTCTGGGAAGACACTTGAAACACATTCGCTGGAAACAAAATTTGCACGATCGAGACTGTTTATTTTCCATCGATGGTTTGTGTTTACTTATTTTTCTTCGATTAAAGCAAATAATTTATTGAAAAATTATTCTCTTTGACTCTGCGTTTGCTCTAAATACAACACATGTGACGATTGCCCAGGCTAACGACTTGAATAGAATGTTGATGTGTATACATGTGGTAGTCGAGTACGCCCCACTTCACAAAATCATCTCTCGTCGACTAATTTATAACTTTCAACATGGGAAATTGTCTATACAGCTTCCAGGAATTTGATGATCTCCGAATTGTACGCATTTCCTCCCAAGGACGGCTTCTATTAACTTGATTTCAGCAAGATTAATCCAATCCATGGCGGGCTGTGCAGCGCATTGATGAAGGCAGGGCAGGTCCCTCCTTACTTTTGAAGACATTGTCCCGAATCGCATGAAAATCAAGTTGCTGCATTGTTTTATATTGAACTCTCTAGAGGTAGTATTCGTTTCCTATAACTCGCTCATCTTCGTGTTAAGAAAAGTAATTGAAACTTCTAAAATCACTTCATTTGATAGACTTTTGAAATTTTACCAAATTTGGCCATAATTCACCATAATAATTGCTTTTCCCAATGTTAAAATGGCTAAGTATACGAGAAAGTTACTTTGGAGTACGTCAGGAGGTTGATGACATTGATTTGTGAAAGGAGCACAACTAAAATACATGCATAGAACTTGAAAGATTTATCAAATCTCAACAGATGGCGCCACTACGAGAGATGTCTCGGCCTGTTGGGCCTCATCAGTCGTGGGTGGATTCGAACCAGTGACGTCGGAGTCAGAAGACGTGCAAGCATGCCTTCTATCCGCAAGGCCACCGGATCATCTGTTAGGAGCGTAAATCTGCTATAGCACTAGGGTACTAAGTCTGATAGGAAGGCACTGCTTTAACGGGGGCACGTGGGCCTTAATGCCGTATCCGATTTTGAGGCGCTTCACACAGGCGCTACTCATTGCATGTTTTTGACAAGTAGCCATCCGTTGAAGGCCGAAACATCTCTCGTGGTGGTTACATCGGTTGAGATTTGTCAAATTTATCAATTACCAGGTTACTTGGCAGTAATCACATCAATTCAGATGATTTGGAAAAGACATTACGAAATATACCATTACTAAAGAATTTCCAATGATCTATTCGATGACTATGATAGATGATCATCATATGATTCACAGACTCAAAGTAGTGTGATGCTGAACTCATATAGAAAAGCGAATTGTTTCATTGAAAGTTGTCATGCAAAATGTTTTCAAAACGTGACAAAATTCAGACATTCAGAAAAGAATTTTCACAATAGAGCATAAATTTGATCTTTCAGTTGTCGAAATCCAAGATGTTTGGTGAAAAGCTAGGAAATTAGCTAAAATCAAAAGTCACAAATGTGTAGGCAGGTCGTCCTAGTTTTGAGAGCATGTGGACCCTTTCCCCTCGTCATGGAAAGGGTTAAATTTAATTCATAAAATGACGGCATGTCTCCTTGACAACCGCGATTATAATATAAGTAAAGTTAGGAATATTTTTATCAAAAACAGATATCATTCTGATAGAATAAACAAGGTATTTTAGCTATGTGATCGTCCTAAAACGAAAGTGGAATCTAGCGAAGAAGCTGAAGCATTCTGGAAACTCCCTTTTTAGACTATTCTCTCTGAAATAAAACGTGATGTCCTCCATATAGATAGTGCACTGAAAAATAGTTCTGTAAGCATTGCTTTAACCACTTGCAAAACCCAAAACATAATAAATGAAGATCTGATTCTATTTATTGAGTTATCCCTGTTTAACCGTGCGTCGGCAAAACAGCGTCGCCATGTATCTGATATGATAAACGAACAAAAAAAAAGAAAAGACCCAAAAAACAAATAAAAAAATATAAAAGATCTCTATGCACACCTATCTGATGAAGATAATTTTAAAATTCTCCTGCGCATTCTATACACAAAATTTGCTGAACACTTTAATTGTGCGAGAATGCATAAAATCATTTCTTCATTCGCATTGTCTCATGAATAATCGCAGCCACTTCTGCTGCATCAATTTTTCATCTGATCAAGTCCTGCTTTTAATGCATTCCTGTTATATTGATTGTCACTGATGATGGTAGCTTGTCTATACAGAAGCATGTCTGCGTAGATGTTTTATTTATAATAAAAAACAGAATACTAATTTTGCATAGCCCAATCAGTCCATGTGTTTCCAGTAATGTGCCAGTTTCATTTTCCTTCGATCAAAAAATTCAATTTTGCTATACTTAGATTGCAAGTCAATATATGGATTGGTCCAATCACATGCACGTTTTCTTTGTTCGCAGATCGATTTGGTGTACGAAGCACGCCGGCAGCGTGCTGACCATGATAATGAGATCAGTCTGAACTGCACAACTCTCAGAAGAAACATGGAAAATGACCGCTGCCCGAAATATCCTTGCCAGAACGGTGGAATCTGCAAACCAGGATGGGACCGATTTCTATGTGACTGCAGCGGCACCATGTGGACGGGATATAAATGTCACAAACGTGAGTTGAAGTGTAATCATCGATCACCTGTTTTTTTTTACTTCTTTTCTACCTATTGGATTCTATGTCAATGAACCACTGCTTCAGCGAAAACGTGTGACTTTTTTGTTTGATCCCAAAGACAAGATGTAGATTCGTGGAACTAAGCCAATCATCATGAACTTTATGTTGAATATTATGACGGATAATCAAAGCTGAGTAACTGATGAATAGGGCTTTTTTTATGACATAAAAACTCTAAATATGACTTAAAATCTTAAATTGTAATTTAGTAAGATTTAAAAATCTTAAAATACAGCAAAAATTGTGCTTCCATTTTGAGCCAAAAAGTTAAAAGTTCAATTTACGACAAATAAGACGTTTTATTTCAAACTTTTACCACAGTTCACCCATTTACAGCTTGTTGTACAAAACAGTAAATGTAATTTACTTCATTTGATGTTTGAAAAAGTCTGTTTTTGCCTAGTATCTTCTTAAACATGGAGAAGAGCGCTCTACCGAAGCAGCGGTTGGCTGGCATGGGAAGACAGACGACAGACGAGCCAATCCTGGCGCCGCCGGTGACATTCATATCTGTAGTCAATGCATGCATTGGAACTGTCCTCAGACTGCATCGCACTGCTGAGAAGACCAATATTGCGTCATTCTGCAAACATCGGTCTCTGTCGGTTTCTATATCTACTTCGCAGCAATTCCAACAGTCTAAAGCTACAGCAAAATGACCAAAAAATAAGACACAGAAAATATGACAGCATTACCTCACCATGAGACATGTCATAAAAAGATTGCCCTACAGATGACCTATTGTGAATAATTTTCGATGATTGAAAAACAGTGAGCCGGATTGGGTATTTATGGGTTATCTCCTCACCCCACGTTTTCAAATTTGTCTAAAATCCGCGGCAATGAACCAATCGTCACAAAACTTACAAATCGTCACAAAATGCCCATAAAGGATGAAACCACAAAATCGCCTGTAGAATCTTTTAGAGGCATGCTTGAATGTCATACTGCTCAGGATCGTTTGCAATGGGTTATGAAGATCAAACATGCAAATAATTGGAACGAAATTTATAAAACATTGTCTTCACAGGATCAGCTTCAGAATTTTCTTTCAAGCGATCTGCAGACTTTGTTGACGGCCCCATTCATCAATATTCAAACAAATGACATCGCTGAAATAGATTTTCCTCTGTTGAAAAATTCTAGATTTTATGGCACTTACACAAGAAGCTATTTCAAACTAAAGACACAGAAGTTCTGAACTAAGTCCGCTGTCAGAGTCCAGACTGGTGCGATCATAGTAATCTTTTGTCCTCTCTATGCCTCGTTAGCTTTGATATCCGACCTCTATGAACGCATGTCAATTGATGATCAGTGCATCAGCTGATGATCAGCTGTGTATTCTATATCTATGAGAATTCCCTCCTTTAAAGACAATAGAAATCTTCTAATGGAAAGTGTATCACTGAATTGAATGTCAACACAGCACGGAGTCATAATCCTCGCAAACAAAATATGAGAGAAGCAATGAGGGTTACGAGATAGACGGTACTAAAAAACTGCAATGAATGAAGATATGAGGAAGCTCGCTTTCATAGGCGAGACCTATCATTTTGAGCGAGTTTGCTTGTATGAGCAGAAGGAAATAGATACGAATGATTTGACAAAAGTCAGTATTAGATTTCTCAAATGTAACGTTGCTTCATTGACTCGCGCTATTGTTCAGAATATGATCGAAAACTGTTGCGACTGAGCCGAGGACTTTGCGTGTGCCTGCTTTCTTGCCAATTTTTCTCGGTTCAAGGGAGGTGAGGAATTCTAATCATGGCTACGGTCCTGGGAATTCCGATCCCAATATTCTTAATTATAAGAAAAAGTAGTACGTGAATTGAATGCGCGTAATGAATTCTGTCTAATATCAAAGTTCTCGACTTCCATACCCCTCAAAGGATCGTCCTTTGGAGGATTAATTGTGACTCATTACTCATTACATTTTGATACAAACGCAGTTAGATTGCATTTTACACGATTCGACTTTCAAAGAGAGAAATTGATCAGAGTTTAGCGGAAAGTAACAGTTCTATCTTATAAAATATTAAGTGTTATAACAATATGTAACCAGCTCTGATTACGACGCAATGAATGCCATGAGATTCCTGCATCTAGATTGTGGAAATTGTTTGACCTCTTGTTACTAAAGAATATCGTTTAATAACTCTCTACGCGAATGTTTCCAGATGCAAATTCGATACAAATTAACCCGAAAACAAGACTTTGAATTCAAATTGAAACTCTAAGGAGGAGGACTTGATAAGATATTCATTGAGCTCTCATGGTTCTAACTTCACTGCTAAGAAGCTTTGCAAACATCTCTTTTGCTCTAAAAGAGTTAAATATTTTGTTACAGGTTTTGGACTTCATCAGTGACATGTAAAACAACTAACGTGAACTAGTGATTTCAATAATGCCAGCGGATTTCATTAGTGACACAGGGACTTCAAATGAAGACATCGAGAATTCAATTGATGACATAGATATTTTCATTGAGAAATGGGTCACATCAAGAGTGACATCTGGTAATTCATCAAAGATCTTGCGAAAACAATAATGACAGCAACATTTGAATTGGTTAATTGACATTCAAATGCAAATTTGTAGCAAATGCCAATTAGGAATCCTACCGCTCAATTCAGCATTGTCAATAGAGAATTAAACATACGATCTATTTTGAATTAAGTCTATTTTTTTTGCTTGAAAGGTAGCCACAAGAAAGCGCCTTTGCAGTGCATACAGCATCCCCAGCTGATAAACTCATGGTGAATTACCCCACGTTGGTTCGAAACAGCAAGAATCAACGTAAAATTGGGACCTCTGGAACCACCGACAACCCGCACAGCTCTTTCACCAACAGGTGCTCTTCCACGTGTTCTTGACAAAAATAAATTGAACCCAGACTCATCGACAAAAATGAGTTCCGTGTGATTGATGCCATTCACGACATTCAACAACCATTCTGCATAAGATTTCCGTGCTTGCAGAATGTCCTCCCGATTTGTCTTGTGGGACAGTTTGTAGTTTCTTCAAAACGATCAGCCGGTTTCTTAATGTTTAATGTTAATATTTCTATTGAAATCCTAATGCCACTCATGAACATGCTTCATTTCTACAAAACATCACAATGTCCGAGTTGAAAGCCTTTTGTCTCTATTGAAATCAGATTGTCACTGATGATTTCTATGCAGTCCTTCTTGAATTCCAAAACCTGTAGTTATGGCTGACGCTTTCTTTTCATGTGGAAGCGCATTATATTTTGGCGTGAAATGCGCATTTATTTGAAATCATACCATGTCCACCTATTTTCAGAAAAAGAAAATAATGGTATTTGGTTTCAAGTAATCCTCTTCGCATTTAAAAAATTGAAAAACGATCCATCAAATTTGGTAATCAGTTTGATTCTTATTCAGGAATGTACTCAAAATTGATGTTTAAAGCTTCCCTAGTCACCAAGTGATTTTACGTCCAACATTAACATTCCAACATCAAACATTCCAAATTGTGCGAAGTTTCAGCGACAATTAACAGCTGGATCACACAGCAAAGATACACGACGATGTCATGTTCTACAGAGAAGATTAAGAACGTTTTTTCGTGTGCCTGATGCATTTTCTTTTGTAGTGATCAGAAAGACAACATCATCAAGAAAGAGAGGGTGTGTGTGAGACGGTATGATTTTGTGCAAGTAGAAAACTTTTGCGCATTAATCTGAATTCTTCGAATCTGAAGAAGTCGTGGCGGTCAGAGTATTTGGAGGAATTTACAGCAATCCGTAAACGACGCACGACAATTTTTCGCATCTCAGTAAGGCATTAAGAACTTCTTTCTGCCCACTTACAAAGATCCTGCATGTGCTATTGTTTTGAATCAGTTTGCACTTCAGCAAAGTTACGTTTAAACAATCTACAATCTACAATCTGGGTGTGACATTGTTTCCGATGCACAAAAAAGCAGTTATTGTTGAAACAGCATTGTCATTCTCGATTTCCATTTCAAGAATCAGTAGACATCTTCAACCGTTTTAATTCTTTAACATCATAGGTTGTCAGATTTCCATGATAGAGGCATTCCATTGCTTAATTCAATGTGTTAGATTTCTAGTCAAATACAGAATGATTTGATGCAGAATATCACATTAACAATGAAGACAACTGGAAATTCATAGACATGGCCAAACTGTGTTGGAAGTGAAGATTCTGTTGTTTTCATTATAAGAACTACACAAATACTCCACGATAGGCAATGCATTGCGCAGTCACTAGAAGTTTAGATCGATCTAGAAATTCATCACATCGACGAATGGAAGAGCCGAATCTCTCTATATCACCTCTGCGAGTATTTCAATGACAATATATTGTCAACTAACAAGTTCATCGCATTTCTTGGTCCGGACAAATTCTCAGAAATCCTGAAGGGACAGAGAGATGAAAGTGACGAACAATAACGAAGCAATGAATGAAGAGGGATGTCTTGAGTACATAAGGAAGCTATCTTCAGTTGAAAATGATTCGAACCTTCGATATCGTTATCCCTATCGGCATATAATTACAAAGATAGTACGAGACAACAAAGGATGGTGATACTTTGAAGACGTCTTTTAGTTTATCTTTTCGTCAAAAATTCCAAGCATCTTTTCTCCAATAGACATGTTTTGATTCCACGGAGAATTATCGATGTACTCCTAGATCTCTTTGCTTCTAGTCATGTGAGGTTCAAATTTCAACAAGTAGCAGCCGCGTTGGTAGCCAGCCGGCCGTATAGGAATGAGTGAACTCTAGAGAACAAATATAAAAAAGGTAATTAGACGAGATTTTGTAATTGAAACGCTGCGAAGAATTCCATTTCATTGAGGAATAGTTGTTGATTGACGAAGTGAAATCAATAAATCACCAAAGTTATCACCGCCCTAACAAAGATGGAGCGCGGAACGGTGATTACTGATTGCACCATGCATATTAATCCGCAACATTATAATGTAGCATCACTAATAATCGTGCATCGTTATTGCAAGCAAGAATGAAAAGATGAATTAAAATTTCACCTTCTGAAAATTGGTCACCAGACTTAAGGCTGGTTCACATTGAAAATCGCTGAAGTTCGACGCTGACGCGTTGCTTTGACGCTAGGACGCTCGCGATAGACGATATGTCAATCGCTGGCGTTTAGGAAAAGTTAACAAATGACTAATCAGTTGCGCCAGCGTTGTTCTGTTCACATTGACATCATCAACGCGCTTCAAATTAGAGCAGCATAAGTTTTCAGACAATTCCATGCTCATGATCGCCACAAAAGTAGAAATGATTTCTAAACCCTAACGTTGAACGCAACGTCAATTATTTTTACAACCTGCCGATATCATTCGACCTTGATTTCCTTGATTCGCATCGGTTGAATGACCTTGGCTGAAAAAATATTTCCAACGCACTTCCAGTAATGTGAACCAAACTCCGTTATTTGACACTTTTCTGATACTGAATGTACGATTGTTTCATTATTCACAATTTAATACTTTGTATTTTCAGCTGCTCCTATTGTCCGGTTCAATGGCGCCCAGAAGATGTTGGTAATGCTCCCAATGGAGGTGCAATCCGAGGCTGAAGATGTTGTGCTGCGGTTCAAAACTCGTCAGAGAAATGGACTCCTCTTTGGAACTCACAGTCCACTATCATCTGCTAAAGACCGACTTGCTCTAATGATAAGAGATGGGAAGCTGTTGCTGATATTCAACTTTGGTGCAGGAAATACGGTATGTCAAGCACTCTGTTACCGGCTTTCTATGTCGATTTTACACAGATATTTGATCAATGAATGGAAAATTATATATTAAAAGCAAAAGAATATTTAATTGCAATTCACTACATCTGCTTCTGAAATGCATTCGTAATGACTGTCTTAGAGCCTTTATGGAGAAGGAGGACCAGTAATTCTTCTGCCTTAAGAGGGGCTCACGGCGGAGATAAGGCTCATGTTGGACAAGTGAAATGACTCCTGTGAGAGTCAAGAGATGAATGATCCGGCAAGACAATTTCAGGTCTGCACGTGATCAATATTGTATACGTTTTTCGAAATTGTTGATACTACTAACAAGTGTCTCCAGATACCTGAGTCCATCTGGAGAAAGTGTCAGTGACACGAAGCTCCGGTCAGGTTTCACATATTGTAATTATCGACTTTTCCGTCAAATATTTGAGTGAGAAGAGAAACTTTTTGACATGACACTTGTTGACACATGATAGGAAGTTCTATCCACAGAGAAAGGGGTCTATCTATGAGTCTATCATCTTTCTGCAATGAAGCGTGAATCAAGTTACTCGTAGTTTGCTAGGAATAGGCAATTTCTTCATGCAAATGTTTGACTAGATAGCGGATCTATCTTCACCATCGCCATAAGACTAATTCCGCAAGATATAAAGGAGCATATACGTCGATTTAATTACCTATATTATGAATAACACCAATTGCTATGATGAGCAGAAGGAAGCTTTTCAGTTGTCTTTGCCCGTTATTCTCTGCTGATAGAAAGTCGGTGTAGACTGCGGAGAGTTGCTGCGACTTTATCAACCTGAGCAAAGCGTGCGACAAGCGAGAACTTACATTTCTCTGGTTTTCTCAAAATAGATGCATTTCCCAAAATATAGATGCTCCAGTTTGAGATTATTTCGCTGTATAGGACTGCTTGTCTACTAAATGTATGTTATATAATGTGATCCGCCATACCGTACTTCGTGGTATGTTTCACTACAATTATGACTCTACATACCCTACTATTTAAGTCACCGCACGTCAATGTTGCCAGCGATTCACATTGTGCAGTATACAGGCCTCCCCTGTCCTGAAATTCCTAAAACTGTCCTGATTTGTCCTGAAAGTCCTGAAATATGACTATTTTCTTATAGCTTTTCTTTACAGCTCAACTGTAAATATCATATTTTTCGAAAAATGTCAAGTTATGCTTAGAAAGGTTGTTAGTTAGTCATCAAATTGGAAATGAATTTGCCGGTATATAGAACCAAGTAAAATGTAGCTAAGCACATTCATTATAGGAGTGCAGGAATTAAAGCGCCGCTGGCTTGCCGAGCTTTTAAAGGAACATGAATTCAAACGATCAAGTTGACCTGAAATGGTTCCTATCATAGTAAGAATTTCTGATCAACTTGATTTTCGTTTTTATGTTCTTTTAAGTGGGACCCAGTAGGTATAGAACTTGAAGGTTTGAGCTCTCTTGACAACATTTGAGATAGACCCAATTTGATGTTTAGCCAACCTCTAAACTTGACTCTGCATTGAAGTCATCTAATCTGACGAACGCTCGAGTAGCACAAGTTGTGTTATTCGCTGGCAATGATAAGCTGAGTGAAACATGTGTGCAATTACAAAAGATTCTTAAAGCCAAATAGCAACTCAAAAGGAATTCAACGTAGCAAAGTGCGTCAAGGTAACAAAGTTAAAAAAAACAAGCTAATGATTAGTTACTTTTCAATAGGTACAAAGTATGATTTAAAAGAAAATTTTTATATCCTAAAATGTCTAAAAATTTTAAAAATACTTACTAGAAGGACAAACAACGCTTCTCCTCTCCTCATGTGTAATGAATTGGCGAGTAAGTCGTTCTGTTCAAAATTATGTTTGTCACTTATATATTGAAAAGATCCTATTTAACAGTCTGCCCATTCAGATGATAAGAGGACAGGTCTGTTTCCAATCAAAATACCAGATCTAGCTAACAGGTATTCAACATGGAAAACGAGCGTGTTCTTCCAAAAAAATTAAGACTTTGTTATAGTGCTGAAAACATCAATTTTATATTGTTGAAAAGAATTTTTGTTAAATTTCGATTGCTTAACACTTGTTAATGATTGCTTGTTTATATAAAAGGATGGCAAGGGAACAGCTGCAAGGGGTGGTAGCGGCTGCTGCGAAAGAATGTCCTGAAATTTAATGATTTTTGTGTCCTGAAATTTGAAAAAGCAGCGTGGGAGGCATGAGTACATATTGTGATAGCCGGATCCTTTCAAAGAACTAAACTGGAGCAGTAGCCGATTTGAAGCCTCATCGGCACCACAACCCTGCTTGATGTGATGAAATTTTCATGCTACCGCTTCCACACTGGGGCCTTCGATGGTGCTGACTCAGTCAGACTTTGCGAAATATTTAGTCCGGATACCCTTCCCAACCGACTTCCTATGAAACTCTCAGGCCTCGACCCCTGCACCAAAAGATCGCTAGGCCAAGCATCTAGCCACTGTGCCACGGAGACCATAGCCCTGCTTATTGAGTGTATTCTGTAATGAGCAGTGAATGATACTTGCAAGCATTGAAATGGACATGATACATGTCTGGGTGAACATTCTATTCATTCTGTTTGCGATGTCCAAATCTGCTGTCGGCAATGATCAAAAATTCTTTTCGATTCTTGCACTTCCGGATGATGTCCTGTTTCGAAGTTGGTGATATTTATAATATTCAGTCATGACAGGTCAAGCGCTGTCGGGCATGAGTTGTTAGGATCTCTTCCACCCTCCCTGTGGATGATAGTTCCATTCTGTGTGAACTTAAGTTCAACCTATAAGTTCCTAACAGTCCTATTGTTGCATTTTTACCACTCGGAATCCATCATTTCGCAAACCATCTGCTCGACGATCGAAACATTAGCAGCGACGATGTTCAATCTTATCACTTTTCTAATCGCCAGCGCTATCTCATCGATCTAATAGGACAATGAGGAACTGACTTCATGAAAACGGATGACCGAGTGTGCTTGAATTCAAGGAAAATAATCATAATGGCGTTTCTCAAAATACTAATCCCAGTTGTGGAAGTCTTAGGGCCTACATAGATGCATAAGTGATGGATGAGCCGAGATCGTAATTCTTCACTTTATCTGTGTAGCAGATAGAGAATACGGTTCTACGTAGGTGGACATTGACGGAGTCCATTCGTTTCTGAATTGCGTTCGTAAAAGTCTATGTTTCGGCATTGACTGAAAAACGATTGGAATTTTCGCGACACACATGGGTTCCTTAAAAGCGGTCTCAAAATATTCTCATATGGTAAAATACGCCGATGATGTTATGGTTTTGATTCCATCTTACAAAAATATGGATGTGAATGCATTGTTAAAGAATGAGGTTGACAACATGAACTTGTGGTGCAGTGAGAACGGTCTCTTTCTGAATGCAAGAAAAACAGAATGCATGTTTGTCTCTGTGCGAGAGTAACAGCATTGTATTCTCCTGACGTATCTTTATGTAGCACAATGCGGATTTTAGGTGTGATTTTTCAGAACAATCTCTCATGGAGGGAGCACGTTGCTCACATATGTAGACTTGTCGCGCGCGATGTCAACATTCTGCGCCTCTTAAGAAGCTGAATATCCAAAGAAGATCTCATTGTGATCTATAATCTGTATATTCAGAGCTTGCTTGAGTTCACGAAGATAGACAACGACAGACCGTCACACAGGATCATTTGTGGAAAATCTTGACGTTGTACTGCCTTTACTCCTTTCTCTGTAAGACGTGTCAACAGAGCTTTAATTAAAGGAATTTAAGAAACTGATGCAACCTTATATTCCTTTGCATTTTTTTGTCCTGAGACAATGAGAAGCTCTTGTCATCTACGTTAACCTGTCATTAGAACAAACAGAAGAATATCATCATTTATTCCGTATTGTGCACCTTTGTATGATAAGATTCATAGCGTTTGACACTATATGAATTACTTTTCAATGTTCTAGTTCTTCAGAGTTCAGGCTTTAATTTGCATAACGTTCAATGGAAGATTGATTCTCTTGTCCCTCGAGACTGGCCGTGACCATTGGTGCTGAGAAATGTCATCTCCAGACTCCAGACAATCAATTCACCTCCGTGCACTCGATAATCACACTGAAATCAGAAGGAAGTTTCCAGACATCTTGGTGTTGATTGACAGTTATACCGTGCAGCAGAGGTTTCAAGGTTCGGAGCAATCAGCTTGACTATTTCTACCTGTCAAGAGACAATGCAGGCAGAGCATTATGATTTATGAATATATTGAGCATTTCGTTTCAGAAAACTTGTTTTTGTACTTTCTAAAATGACCTCTTACAAGAACGCGCCAGCCGTCTGCATCCATCAACACACGGAACGGTGACAGAAGATCTGGTGTTTGAAAAGGAGAGACGAGATTGTGGGAATTGATGTAATACAATGTAAATCTATGTCCTGCTTATTGTCGAAGTCTCACGGCAATACAAGGGTTGGACATCCGTATTGCCATTTTGACCTGTTTTAAAATTCATGACTAACAATAGAATTGTGAATGAATAATTTATGACTTGAATCTGTTTCAGATATCTGCATTTCTTCCATTCTTCCCGGAGACTTGTCATTTAGCTATGGTAGATTACAAAAGATTATTCTGTTTATCTTTAGGTAGAAAATGTACAGTTTCAGTCGCGTATGCAGGGATGATGTAAGGATGCCTTAAAAGTAAGGGAAATTATGAGATTTTTGAGAACCTCACGGAAATACACCACGTTTGTGTAATGTGCATTATTGGTAATGTTCTGTTTGTGTAGTAAAGGTTATTTGCACGGTGTACTTGTGCAAGTGCAGTCTCATTTAGGATTTCAAATGATTAATGCTGTTATCAGTGGCGTCTTCTCCGTACCTGCGAGGCCTTCGGCGCATCCTAAATAATAATTTACCAACATTTATAAAAGTGAAAAGTGTCATCATTCATTATATTACATTTAAATTCGATAGCTTCTCGTGGTAGCTGACCGTCTCAAAATCAGACGCTCAACCTTAGAGTGAACAGTTTTGCTGCGCGTGCACGAATCACAGCTGTTTTCTTCTAACGATTAGACACACATGCTAGTCGTGTGTTCAGACGGAGCGGAAGCGAGTTGTGTGCGTGTGAGGCACGCGCCCGCGCCAATATTGACTTTCCCGATAGACATAATGCTTTGCCTTCTCCAATTTTTACAATGTAATTCTCCGCTATTCTTGATCGAGGCTCGGTACCTAAATATAGAGATGGAAGCGCAACCCAATTGTCCTTCGTTTCTCGTCGGAGAGGCCATTACGTCAACAATAGCAGCTGACTGACGTTCAGATAAGACTGTGATCAGATGATGAGCGTTCGCCAATGAGTGCAGAGTAATGCATCTGACTCGAACAGCGAGATTCCGTAGAATTCCATGATTTGTTTTTGCAGTGATTGCTGTGACGCTATGATTAGTACTGTTGATGAGCTCATAATCACGCCTTTCGTCCGAAGGGAATATACTGAAAAGATGATAGCCGTCAAGAAAGGTAGGCCAACACCTGATTTAAAAATTGAAAGTACTCACAGAGAAAGAAATAAGAAATACAACAAGACATTCTAAGGCATCAAAGTTCAAACACATGAGTGGCTGACCAGCCGTGAGAAACGCAAGAAACTGTTTCCCTTCCTCCTTTTTTCTCGAGAAAGTGTGGTCTGGACAGAGAGGGATATAGTAATCTCAGCTCCTTGAGTCAGGCGGTTAGACGACATTAGCAATCAACTTCTCATGCGCACATTCACTTGACCTTAAAACTGTTCGGGAAATTGTTGTTAAAAATTCATCTATATGAAAATTAATGTTATAACATAAAAAAATCTGGTATAGAAATAGCATTCCAATGCCGAGCGAAGGCCTGTGGTCTGGGAGCACGCGACGCCACTGGCTGTTATCATAATATGCAGTCGAGCAGCAACCTTACCTTAACCACATCCAAGCTTTAATAGGCTTTATTTGCTTATTTTTGTTATTTATTACTATTGAGCTTAATTTGCGTATCCAACGATAAGACTTTCATCAGAATTGCAGTGCCTTGTAAAACAAAATCTTCTAATCGGTGCATTACCTTAATTTGCTCTCGTTTCAGGAAAAGCTGATAAATGATCCAATAAATGACAACCGGTGGCATACAATTAACATTAAAAGGAGAGCCCTACAAGCTACAATCGTTCTCGACAACGAGCAAAGTATCCGATTTGGTGAGTAGCTTATCATTGTATCAATCAATCTATTAATACATGCCATAGTGAAGCTGTATAATAATCTATTCCCTAATTCTCAACATGCAGGATGCCTATTTTTCTGTTGTACTTATAACAGAATATTAAGCGTCTGTTTTGACTGCATTTTGTAATGAATGAATTGTCATATAACTCCACTAGTCAGATGACGGCTAATGCGAAAGATCAGGCTTGAAATAGAAATTATACGCCTCATGCATCACTGTATGACTGCATTGTAAAGCGCTTTGCCACAAAATGATCCCGCTGCCGAAGTCCCTCCTCACATCAGCGCTTGTCAACCTTGGAGATCGTATCGCGACACCTCTGATCGTGCTCTTGCATTCGTCCGTCTCCCTTAACATCATTGAATTGCTTGAATAATGTGTTATTAGCCATTTTTACTCGAGCGTGTGTCGATGGTTATCAATTGTACTTGACCCTTGATGGTGTGCATTTTTACCAACTTTATTGAATAGGAGGAAAAATGTACATGCATCAACTTCGCAGTCTCTGAAAATTCAATTATTTCCTTAAATGCGCAAGCGCTTAAAATCGTTTTTGTTTTCAGTTCAAAATGCATTTCTTAGTGCATCAAATTTCTTTATGTAAAAATCGGGCAAGTATAGCCTGTATCTCGAGAATAAATTACAACTATTACATGTTCTGTGTCGATGATTTCATTTGACTGAACAAAGCAAAAGTTTGGATGCCTCCACCTTTCATACTGTTTATATCTACATTTACAAAATCATACATTTACATCCATACATTTGATCTGCATATTTTTACATCAAAGTCGGAAAACCTACATCATATTTTCTTTCAGCTATGTACGTTTGCAGGTTTACAGATATCTGTTGTCGCCGATGTTATGGACCGCTGATACGTGTCATAATAGTCCACCTACCTTTTTTGAAGAATTTTGACTGGCGCAGGTATTTTTGTGTTAATGGACTACATCCATGTTTTTCGTGCTCTTCAACTCACACCTATAAACGCAAGAAGTGCTGCATATATTTAAAGATTAATTTGAAGTAAGAATTGGACCTTCAAATTCCCTTTTTCCTATTTTTCTCAATGCATTTCATCAAATCGAACAACATGTGTCAGAAGTATTTCTATTTGTGCACTATGCATCTACACATGTGATACAGTAGATAGTTTCCATCTTTATCAGACAATAGAAATTATAAAAGTACAAACAGTTATCTTATGTAATGCATATACTACTCATAAAATGATAGTAGTGACATATTCTAAATTTTCACGAAATTGAACTACAATGTGATTACAGGCATGGCATGTCTCCTTGGTAATTGTTTTACTACTCATGGAAGTACAGCCACTCATTCTTTTGGTCTATTTGCTTGTTTCTTTGGTTGAAATGGGCATAAAAGTAGAAATAACCAAGCAACAAAATTAACTATATGACACTTCTCTCATGGAACACTTAATTTAGAGCATTTTTATGAAAATTGAAATAAAAATATATTTGGGATATTGAGATATTCCTTCTCTGTTAAAAAATCTACATGTTAAACGCTAGCTTAGAAAAAGTTGCAGCCGTTTAAAATTTTGAAAGACATAGAGAAAAATAGAAAAAAGGGAATTTTACAGCTTGACTTATTGCCTCCATTTCTGACCTTAAATCAATTTTCAAATTTGTACAGTCTCCTAGAGTTCATGGATCTGACCTGAAGAACACAAAAATATGGATGCAGCCCATCAGGGTTAGAACCGACGGCTAGACGGGCCAGTTTTAGCAACGTCGGCCCGTCCCCGGCCGCAAATTTGGAAAGCAGGCTACTTATTACGCCGGCTGGTCGGTTAATTCAATTAGACCCATGTCGGCCGTTGACGACATTCAGTCGGGAATAAATTGTTTAGTCAATCATTGCAACATTAAGATTATGCAAATGTGACTTCAGAGGATCCACACGCATGTTTTGTAACATAAATATTGCGAACTGTTCTTTGAACCGCTAGGAAATGATTACCGACAGCTTATGCATGCAGTTCAAGCCCTACTTTATCAATGATGTAGTTTCCAGAATCCTATATTCTAGCCTGTATGAATTTTGGAAGCATTGTGTATTCCTCAGCCTGTCTATTGTAAAGTTATTCAAGATCTTGAATAATTTCAGTTTACATAACACGTGGAGCTTAGAGATGCAATGAAAAATGGATTTCAATGCAACCTGAGGGTCTACTACCCGAACATTTGACAGTGGATTGTGGATAATTGCTTGATAAGCTAACTGCGCGCGATATATTTTGATTGACGTTTTACAGGTTCAGCAACACTCCCGCTCGGTCTTGGGACACTCACTGAAATAAAAAATTGATGACCAGGTTGACGAGGTCATTGTTCCAGACTCCTATGGGTCAGCTCGCAGTCATCAATGAAAACTCAAAAGATCTGAAATTAAGCTGTAGTGAAGAGAGAGTTCTGAATTGACGTTGCAAATCACTAGAATTCCTCACAAGTGAAGAAGTAAATCTCACTTCATTGAATCACATCGTGTCAAGCTTGCACGTCGCAGACAAAACATTTTCGCAATAATTCAGTCAGTGATCAAATCGTTCATATCAGAATTGACCGGCCTCGGGCCGTTCCAACCCTGTAGCCTATTAAAAAAATACATACATGTACGCCCATGTTTTGCAGCCACATTTTTGAGAATGTAGGCAGACTTTAGGACTAATGCCCATTACTTTTCTCTGAAGCGCACATTTCGGACCGGTAGTCATAGAGAAGTAAGGTTGTAACTGTAGTGAGTAACAACAGCAAAAATGTCGGTCCTGGGAAGGGAATAATGCCTCAGATCTATTGTCTATTGCAGATCTCCGCCCTGCTCCATAATACTACATTGAAGATTCTACAATCTCATCCATTTTGAGTGATGGGAAGAGTTAATGAACTTCGGAAATAGTCTGAATATCAGTGCACCTACCGCAACAATTTACATATTGTACTGTCTCAAAACAATTTGCTAGAAAGTTAGTTCCTTAATGGATTTCCATCTAAATACTCTATTTTGATCTAAGGACTTTATATAATCCCTAAATTTCACTAGATTAGTTTGTCTCTCCGCCAAAAAGAGCAATTAAAATAAAGTTCATGGCGAATGATGCGGCTCTTATTTAAACGAAGGATGCACCATGAGATATTCTCCAAAAAAAACGCGGGTTAAAGTACACATGAATCGACTTTTCTATATCCATTATTCATCATCTGCTGAGTTGGTTCAGCGACAATGCTTCAAGTTTCGCTGACTTCGGCCGCTCGATGGAACAGTGTTCGACTATACTGGAATGTCAGTACTGTTACTTTCGCTGTTTTCACTTTGTTCTCTGGAGACAGAAGCGACGGGGTATTGCAGGGAGAAATCGAGCCGTCTGTAGCGCGTATGTTGACAGCTGGTGTGAGCCTGCAGAGCCGTCAACTTCAAACGTGCCGAGACCAACAGTTGGGGAGTAGAGAGGAAAAGGGTGAGCGTGTGACAATAGCCTGAACCAGCAGCCTCAAAACTGTGAACATGGTGATTTCGTCGAGAACACTCTCAATTAGAATTAGATGAAGAATTTTAGTCAGATTTAGTTTGCAATAATTAATAAGTAATTCTAGCAGTGTTAACGTCGACTTCATAGATTGATCTTGCATGATCTTATATCTATAAATAATGATAAGAAGACAGTAGTAGACGCAAAGTAGTAATCACAATTCGAAATTATGTCGATAAAGCCTGTCGATTTATCTGAAATGTAATTTACGGCTCGCTGAACGCCCCGGATATATCAACGCCATGCATAGCCAAAAAATTATACATCGCAATGCGCTGCAATTAAAACGGCACAGCGCTGCAATTGATGAACGCTTTGCTGCTCACCACTGTGATTGATTTGCGCCGCTCTATTCTGCAATATAATTGATGAATGCTGCAACAGATGGACGCTGTTCTAATCAACACTGCAATTGAAGGACGTTTGCCTGTGTGGCTCTGAAATTAATGTACGCTCCACTTTACTAAGTTGCGCTGAACAGCAGTTGTTCACACAATTTACTTTCTATTTTTCAATCTATTTTTTAGACTTGTGATAATATCATTGATAAGGCTTAGTACGGATGATGCGATATCATTGCTTGCTATTTAAGTATTAAATGCATGTATGTTGTCATTCGATAACACTTAACTCTGTTGACATTTGTCGTCTATTGTCACTTAATAAGATAACTGAAATTAGGATATGAATTTCTGGATAACGAATTTTTTCTGTAGAACAAAATTGAATAAATGAACTTTACGCGAGTAGTAACTTGAACAGGGGAGAACTTTTAATTCTCATGATGATCGCCATGATTGTTCTCCCGACATTTGATTTGCTCAAGAAATTGATACAGTTACATCTGCTGTAGATGAATTCTTTACGTAGACAATTGCAGAAAGAGAAACTTCACGTAGAAAATACCCAAATCTGCTTGACTAAGGCAGAATGACTAATGTCTGAAATATGTTACTGATAAATTTTAACGAGAGCAGCATTTTTCAATACATGTTCAATGCGTGCAGTAGAAACATAAACTACCTACATCAATTGACCTGACTTGCGCAATTAAGCAATAATCTTGCTTCATTTTTTATCGGATATTCGGCTCGTGCAAACAGCCATATCCTTGTCATATCTGTCAATACAACGACGAATTTGTGAATCCTATCATCATACTTGCCAAGAGTTGCCGTTACCGTCTATGATACTTCAAGTGTGATGTGAATGCAACAGGTAAATATAGTTAAAATTTGGATATTCTGCTAATGCGTTTTGATTTGGTCTAGTTCTTGATACACTTCCAGGCAGTCAGATTCAATTTCTAAGATGAGTGCCGACGGCGTTGGCTTTCACACCGTCAGGGTTGGTGGTCTCCTTGTCTATGGCTGTCCCCGCCACGAAATTCTCGCCTTTAGCGTCAACTTCTGTCCAGGTACAGGCACGAAGACGGTAGGAAAGATGGAAACTGACCATGACGCAACTGTCGTTCGTCTGCCCCTCAGGGAATAGCAAACGGGGAATCTTTGCGTTTTGTTTGACAGGAGGACTCAAACTTGTGATTTTTACGCTGTACTGCTTCGAACAGATCCATTGCGATTAATAAATCTGGAATCTTGAATCCGATGTTCCTTTTATGGTCCTCTGAGTGAGGCCGGCGATAATCAGAGAAGTTGACAGAAGGCGATTTTCATGTCCATATCTAATATAACAGATGTACTTGTCTCGCTGTTTGAATATTGTGCTTAAGCCAATAATGCTGCCAGTGTACAAGATCGTAAACAGGCAAGAAGATCAGTCCATCTTTGGATGCGCCGTATAGAGGAAAAGAAAGTGTTTAAAATGCTTACATGTAATAAAGACGTATTTTTGCTATCACTGCCTCAATGCTGTAAATAGTGAGAGGCTGATACACATCTACATGTAAAGGATAGTTACAATAAGAAGATACAGCAGAATATGAAGTCATAAATGGGGGAATTGTCACAAATGCTAATTGATTAATTTATGTTGGTCTGCATTCCAGTGGCGATCGATTCCGAATCGTGCGACTCGGGGCACGATTAATCAAAAATCGTGCGATTCTGAATATTTCGAAAATTTCTCAAATTCAGTGATTAGGAGTTTACAGCCAGTCTAGCATGCATCACTTCTTATTTCTAGATCATTGGCTTCATCATGAATTTGATGATTTCAATTAAAATTGAGACCATATGTGCAATTACACAAAAGATTTTGCTACCCTGTGAAGTGATCTGACACGATTTATGAATAAATGTTTGTGAATACACCGTTGCTAATCAGACCACATAAGAAGTCGTAAACAAGACATAAAAAGTCTTGAGAATCTACTACTAGGAATTATAGAAGTTTATGAAATTAGATATAGGCCTACTGTGAAGCAGCTCAAGTACAGTCCGTTTCATAAAAAGTGGATCATCCTAAAATTTGACTAAATAAAACATAAGTATGATACAGAAAGCATTTTTCATGTTATTTCATGTCCCTAATATATTTAAATGTCCTTATATAATCTGATAAGCTATGATACAGTAACGGTTCTTAAGAAGCTAATATTTTGTGGCCCTACCCTTATTGTCAATGACATTACCAATTCGTCTAGGCATTGATTCGATGATATCGTTGATTTTTGACTGATCTAACTTTCTCCACTCTCTTTTTAACAGTGACATAAGTTGTGATACGCCATCTGTAGGTAGCAGTGAACGACGAACGTTACGTTTTAGAATACTCCATACATTTTCTATGGGATTCAGATCAGGAGAACGAGTTGGCCAAGATAATGTCCTAAGCCGTAATTGAGACTTGCATAAGTTGACTCTACTACTCCTGTGACACGTAGCATTATCCTCCATAAATAACCAAGTCGATGGATCACCAAGTTGATCTGTCATTTGGCCAATGTTCATTCGTAAAACATTCACATAGCGTTCAGAATTCATGGTTCCTTGATGTATGTGAAGTCTTCTATGAATAGTGGACTTAGAAATAGACGAGTATAGTGTAGCCATCTCAGTTAACGAGAGACTTGGATCAACTTTAACAAATCTCAAAATTAGGCGGTCTATACGTTTGGATGTTTTGCGTGGACGGCCAGAACCCTCTTTACGACAGAGTCGAAAATCATCATTATGCCACCGATGCACATTTGTGTAAGGGACATTTAGTCGCTTGCTTGTAGCTCGCAAAGAAAACCCTGACACTTTGCCTTTTGTGAATGCGATCTCGTTATTGTTCATTTGTGCTTTGTATTGTTTTCAACCGGTAAGAGATAGATTTCTAGCTGAAAGCAATCAGGAGTGCTGCCAACACCACCGCAACGAAGTCAGGAAGCTATGGAACATGAAGTCCAGTTAATCACATGTAGCAGTTACATTATTGTTGATGAATAATGGTGCTATACTGGCTCTGATTGACCGATTTTTTTTATTCATGTTTTGCTTGATAGCTTTTGGCGTGTAGAACAACATATTACATAACAAAGGAAACAAATGTAATTTTATAAGAGTGAGGTATGATTTTGTGTAACATTGCTAAATGAAGAACAAATTATCTACTACTTTTTTTATCTATAACAGGAAAACAACTCAATATTCATGCTTGAAATTTCCAACAATGATATTAGTAAGCCCAACTGACATATCTTCCAAATTTCAGAGAAATTCGTTCAAGTTTGGCGGAGTTAGACAAAGTTGAAGTTAAGGCGATGTTTAAAGGTGATCCATTTTTTATGAAACAATCTGTATTATGAAGTTATTTTGATTCTTTTGGTCTTCATCGACCATAGTTGCCAGCATTCATCGTTTCTCCCTTTAATCTTGTAATAGGCACAATTGCATATCAATTAATTCAAACAATCAGGTAAATAACGTTTGCAAAATATCAGCAAATCTTCATATTTGCAGTGTAGGCTACACGAGAATAGAAATGTTACTGGGTTAAGTTGATTGTGTGCATATCAAAAGAAAATCAGGCATTGACATCTAGCATTCACATGCTCTCAAAACGCAGATGTGATATCAAAGGGACCTACTTAAACTTGACAACATGTATGATTCGTGTAAATCGTGCAGGCTTGCTATAGGAACATGTTTAATGCTATTGTGTAAAGTAATGCATTCCTGCGGTGTGTAGGAATACCCACGGGATTCCCATAGAGATTTACTGTGGAGTGGAAATGAAAATCACGACACACGGCAAATCTTGCCTTATTCTAGCCATATATTATCCCATGTGCGAGCACCCGGGCGCGTGTCTGCTTTATATCCAGTGCAACTTTTTCAAACATTGAAGGACTGAATAGAAAAATAGCCGTATTTCGTCCCGATGGAGCAAATTTATCGATCATATATCATATATTATACGATCACTTTGCATAATAAACCGGCTGGGCCGGTTGAAAGGCCTTGCCTAATAGAAATTCGAATTTAGCCAATACCTGGTTTTGTGGCCTCTCTCAATGGATAGTATTCACTCTGGCCCACTATTTTCTGGCTACTTTAAATGCGCTGCTGATAATAGGTCAGCATCATGTTTAAAGTAGTATGTAATGAGTGCAGTTCAAATGCTAATTGTTTATCTCATAGGCAGTTAAGCTTGATAATCAAAAATTACTGTTTAGAAATCTCATCATCAATGAATGAATTCGCTCTATTTGGAGAGTAGCATGTGGATGCACAATACTTCGTCAGGAAACAGCAGGACCTCGGGGTATTAGGTGATGTAGCAGATCATCAGATTCAGTAGGTAGTGGAGGAAACGATTATGCGAAGACCGATGCCCTTAACTTTTTAGTATACCTTCTTGACTTGGATGAATGAAGCTATCTCCAGTGAAATATGTATTGTCTGATCGAATTTTATCCTCCAATTATGAAAGTTAAGTTACCCCGACATTTCAGTGAACTTTTAAAGTTTACTGCATATTTATGACCTTTCGATTAACATGAAGAAGTGCATCAGACAATATTCGAATTCTTGCTGGGATGAGTTTCATTTTCTTTCCTAATATTTTCTCACTTTTGTGTCTTCATCCTAATTATCTTGCCCTTCATGCAGTCGCATATTTCTAAAATCACAATCGTATTAATTTATTTGATGAAACTCTCAAATCTTCAAAGCGTGGATGATATTCAATTCATATGAATAAATTTTCGAATGATATATTCAAATATAAGTTAAAATCTTCACTCAAAATTGCGAGGAATATCGCAGAAAGACTGCAAACGAAAGTTGATAAATCTGCAGCTTAACTTGCAAGCATTTACCAGATTTTGCAAACATCAACACGAATTTGTCTCCTATTGTTTGCCTCTATCCCTTCACATGAGACAAGATTCTCAATCTCTTAATGTGTTGCACTACAATCGTAGTTTATTAAAAAGATTAACAGGGGAATTTGTTCTAGTGCTGCAAATCCTATCCAATTCATTGAAATCCACGGCATTTCAATAGACATTCATATTTTCACATCCTTGACAATATTCGCAGTTGAACTAGAGCTAAGGATCACAGCGCATTTTAAATTGTATTAATGTCCGAAATCGTGCTGTTTTCATTATATTCACTTTTCTTGCTGTCGCGCATAAAATTTGTATATTCATTATTTTCTTGATCGGCCATCTCCCATTTCGCCATTTTAGGTCAGACGGTCATTAGTTTGAATTCAATAGTATTAAGTATTATGTGGTTTAAGCAGGGAACAATCACACTTTTCAAATTGCCTACCTTTGATGAGCAATCACACTATTATAATTAGTTTCAATAACACTAATTCGTCATAAATCATAACACAGTTTCGTGCAAGTGGAGCAAGCGTCCATCACACGCCTGTAGTCACAGATAACCTAAACGGAGATTGACCTAATGTGTGGCACTATATCTGAAGCGTTAATGTGATCATCGTTCGAAGTGTCTAGTTATTTTGATTATTAGACTTAGGATACAATGTTTCTGCAAGTAGTGTCACACAGTTGACTAAATTTTATTAAGCTTCAAATCACATGTAACCACAGAATTAGATTCATCTGCGCGCGCTTCGGTTTCCTAGAAAGGAAGAATAGTATGTAACCTGAATATCGAAATGGCACATCACAGAATTAGACAACTTGCTCCTTCTCGAATGGATAATTCGTGTATCGCTTGCTATTGGAAATGGCAAACAATAAGCTGTCAGCAGAGGACACCAGAGCCAGTGAGAGATGCGTGCGTGCTGTGATATCACTTCGCACACACCAAAACACACATCGCTGTCTTGGCTAACATTCAGTGTATGAAGTGTACAGTGAGAAATGTCGAGGAGAGGATGTGAAAACATCAAGTGAACTAATTTTGGTACGCCATCTACTTTTTTAATAATGATCGAAAGGGCCAGCATTATGGAGAAAACTTGTGCACAATGATCTGAATTCTTGGAATCTGAAGGAATTTTGGCAATCGAAGCACTTTACTGGAACTCACATTAATCCGCAAGTGACGCACGACTTTTTTCCTATCTCTGTAAGGTATAAGGAATTCCTTTTTGCCCACCTAATAGGTTCCGTATTAATCACACTTCTAGCAAACCGAAACAGATAAACAAAATACTTAATTCTGTTCATGTATCAGTGATGAACCAGCATGCTCTCACGATGAGCAGTTTCTTCCTCAATAAACGATACTTTGTGGTTGCGTCAACTTACAGAAATGATTACATGTAGGATTTTATGTAAATGTAAAACCGTCATGCGATCTTTTTGTCAACTTGGATCATTTTTCTTCCACTTACTGCTTCCTAGCATTCAATCAGACACAGGTTTACTTTATCAGCAAGGTATATGCGCTATGATCCGCAAATTCTTCAAATCTGAAGTGATCGATGCAATCGGAGCATTCTGAAGGAATAAGGAAGGTGACCGATTTAGGCGTTGCTTACAAGAAGCATTCAGACGAGCAATTATCAGTTGAATTTACGGAACATGGACACTGCTCGTTGACCCTCAGAGACCTGAGCTTTTTCACACCTCTGAGACCTGAGGGGGGTCCAGTGGACCCCTTTAACATATTCTTAGTTTACCTGCTTAAATCGATACCAAAACATTAGAAAAGTTGATTTTAAGTAAAACAATGATGTTGGCGTGTAGCAGCAGGTCGGTATAACGAATCCCTTGAGTGACTTTCAACCTTCGCAGTAAACACGTGCGAAAATATGGTGTTTTTGTAAGTCAACCACATTTAGTACAGCATCATTTGTACTAGGAGGCGGCTTTACGATATTTTGTGTCACCATAAAGACTCAGATGGTTGATTTTGATGAAATTGATTTAATTCATGCAGCTAATCCTTTCCATTTGTACATTCCTTCAAATTTATCCAAAGCTATCAGAAATAGACCTAAAATGAGTCAAAATTGCTGTACTTCTAGAACCAAAAACAGCTGTGGAGATCTCAAACTTATCATTACTGCTGTGAAAAGTTTGTCATCAATCAGTTTTTGGATTTCGGACATCGATTTATGTCGAGTTGTTCATATAGGCCAACCAGTCACGCGAGATCATGTGCGAAAGCAAAATATTCACATTTTGCGATCTTCCAACACATTGCACATCTACGAGCATGATGCAAACAATGAATAAATGACTTTCACTCTTTACACACCATCGGGGTCTTTACCACACGCTCCGGGGTCCACTGGACCCCCCCTCAGGTCTCTGAGGGTTAATGGTTATTTACCCAACAAGTGCAAAGTATCCGTCTTTTTTGCATTTTTCGAGATCCACATGTCTATGCACGAGCCAGGGGCTTTTTGTCTTTTGTACCACAGTGAAGTCTAAGGCACCGGGGCGACCAAGGCACCAATTCGGCAGGAATACATCAGCTGTTCTCGCATTTTCTGCCACAGAACCACAACCAGAGGCTTTTTCAATTTGTGGGCGTAGATTCGCGGAATGGCAAATGCTAGCGAACTGAACTCGCAAGGCGCTGTGCCTTGCAGTGACATGTGGGCCTCTTTTACATGTTAGAGTATGATGGCCACAAAAGTCGAGTACCATACCGGGACACTGAGGACATTGTAAGTTACCTGAAGTAAGCGGAATACCCAGCCACCACCTTATGAGAGACTGAAACTCATTACTTGAGAGGCGAAATCTGAGTCCAGGTGATGGAATGGCCAATAACCATGAACCGGACGTTATGTTGCTGATCGCATGGAGCCGTTTGAAATGCGATTGACTGAGCTGACCCAAGAAAGAGTCTCGCAAAGAAGACTCCACATGGGAAGACATGAATTTCTGAGACATTGGAGTTCTGTTAACGAATTATTGAACACTTGATATTTCGGATCAACATGGCAATTGAAAAGATCTACCGCCATCTTTGCTGAATTCGAAACTGTAAAATCCGAGTATTGTGTGCATTAACGAGAGGATGAAAGAAAGACCGCACTTAAGATTCGTTTCATTGACCGAACCCCTAAACCACCTGAGCGAATTCTCAGTTGAGATTGTATCCATGCTTTTTCAGAAAGTTCGATCGCCGAACTCTCTTCCAAACAAATTCTAACGTTGTCGTCAAAGTTTTGAAATGCATCACATGCAATATTTGGCGGTACTGTCCGACCGAGGTGATTAAATTTACAGAAGAATACACAATTACGCAGCAAAACAAAAGAAATTTGTGGGTCGCACAGTTGAGGAATTTTTTTCATCAGCACCTTCGCTTTTTGTCTTCTGTTCTCAATAAAGGAATGGGAGAATGCGACATCTGCAATAGGTGCTCCCAGGACTTCCACATTGAATTCCTTTGAAGTGATGAAGTTGTTATCAAAGTCCGACAGATCTCCTTTTCCAAATATTTAGATGTAATGTCCGAACGCATGGATTCCAAAAGTTGATATGTCTTTTGTAATTGATGCCTATGCCCAGCAAAAATCCCATCATCTAAGTACCAAAAGTGGTGAGTCAGGGAGCATGATTCATCAATAGCTCTAATAATGGGGTTTAAGGCAAGCGAAAACAGAACAGGTCCAAGCGGTTCACCTTGTTGAACCCCCTGTGACGAGATCAAACGACCAAGAGGGTGCCATAGAAGAGGATAATTTCCATGACATCAAGAAATCCAAGATTTTGCCATGTAAGGAAACAGTTTGAGGCATTCATTGACAACCGCTTGCCTAGATACCGAGTTGAAGGCATTGGTTGTATCCACTTCCAATAGACAAAAGATTTCATCACTTAGATGGGTGTTCAGCTTTTCTCGAGTGCGGTGCATGATCTTTTCTGTCCCTAAATGACATGCAAACCCAAGTTGTAGAGGTTGAAAAGTAAACCCGCTTCATCTCTTTATCAATATACACTGACATTTAACTGTGAGGCGACGCAAAACTTCCCCAACTGCAATGAGCCTCATGTCCCAGCCATCAGTTTCATCAAGGCTGTTAGGTAATAATAATAACAATTAATGATAGCATACAATTTGACTCCAGTCAATGAGTTTGTCCTCTCCTCCGTAATGCCACTACGTAATGCGCTCTAATATCTGCTGCACACATACAGCTCGCACAGTATGGACTCTCATCAACGTGTCCTTTGTACTGTCTGCCTGGCCGTGTGGATAAAGCACTTGTCGTAGGCCTGCTTTACACTGGCAGTTCATGTGCTGTGCAGCAGATGACAAAGATGACCTAGTTATGACGTTCATCCTAATTTCTTCTGACGCAGAACATGACGTCAGTGCTGCAGTGGCAGTTCAGCTATTAGAACCAAGTCTATTTCTTAGCAGCCTGCTGCAATGACAGTGTCATTTGATTGGTTAATTTTCTCTATTTTTTCCATGACTCACTTTGGTAGGACAGTGCAGTACCTGACTTGTTGTCTTGATGTTCGTAATGTAAATTAGGTGCTGCACATGCAGTTATGTGTTTCATAGCTATGTCATACTGCGTTTCAATCACGTGATGGGCGTGTCACTTGTCTACTGCAACTGCAGCGACTGCCAGTGTAAAGTAGGCTTAACTTGTCTTCTTGCTGTGTTGAATCATGATCAGACAAAAGATACAGTGCCAGCATCCATTTCGACTAAATTTCTGTTATTTTTATGTCAATAATGACAAACCCAGCAGCAATCGATCGCTGATACAGGATAGTATGTAGTGAGCTCATAATGCAATGTGCTTGACCTTTCATTTTCTGCAAATGAATCAATGTGCTTCAACTTTTACACGCTTTTCGGCCACAAAGCACAGCCTCAAGTTGTTTACATCGTCCAGTCACGAAGGGAAAAGGATAAGCGGGAGATGACTGATAGAAAACTTCCACAAAAGATCATTTAGAACCTAAACAGATGTTCTACTATCAGTCTGGTTGGTGCAATATTCTGCAGATCACAAATATTCGAATGTTTTCATAGTTCATAAAACTGATATTGACAACAACACAGAATTGTGCATATATCAAGCAAAATCCTCAATCAGACATAGAATTGACATCAAAACGACAGGAAAAGGAATTTGATGAAGAAATAGTCTATTCGTCGAACAATTCTGGTATTCTCTTCATTCTGCCTAAAAATGTCTCTCTTTCGAGTGTCCATTCATCGAGATAGCAATGTGTGCCATGTCAAACCTCTCCTCAACTTCCTGTCCTATTGACGCGTGTTTGCCAGCCTTTGATCGCTTCATAATTTCCTGATTGAATCGACATCAAAGATTTAAGCTGACTGATAAATCGCTTTGAAATAAGGTTTGCATGCCATAAAGTTTATCCTTTTCTCCTTCAACTCCTTATCAGTCAAACTAATAGAGTACTCGAACTTTCTATCCCTATCGTCCATCTCTGACTTTATCTGTCGCTCTTCGGTTGCGAATTATTGATTTCGAATATGAATGTAGAAGTAGTATATATTTTTATGGTAGATGTCAATCTTGAAATACCCCTATTAGTGAAGTTGCATGAATCGGCATTTCTCCAGACTTGCTATGATGATGAGAACAAATAAGAGAGAGAGTCCTAGTGGCGACATCTCCGGAGACGCTGCTCGAGAAAAGGAATTCACCTTGCCCGAAATAAATATTCTGTTCTTTTTAGAGGAAAGGCCATTATTATGACTGAAATCAAACAATGCCGAGCCGATGTATTTGAGTATGCATGCTCTGAATATCTAAGAAGAATTACATCGATTTACTCAATAAAAGACACCAACACCCTTGATTCCCCGACCGCACTCGCCCGACCCAGGAATCGAACCGAAGTCCGCGATGGAGACGAGCTCGCACCTTCTTCACTAGACCACGCTGACGGTTCGAAAGGAATGCGAGTGAAGGCAGAAGTCATCTCCAACATGAATACTGGTAGCATTCTGTCAATAGTAATAGGACAATAAGCTGTCGACATCACTTGGAGATGACTTCTGCCTTCACTCGCATTCCTTTTGAACCGTCAGTATGGCCATAGAAATTGACAACAATAAAACCTCTAGATTGGAAATTAAGCTTCATGCAATGCACAATAACGGCACATAAATCGCGCGCATTTTCACTTAGATGCACCTGCCAACGTCTGTATCATTGGGTTAGAATCAGTCACATGAGTAAATCGAAGCTTTTAATTGGTTCTTCATGCCCCAACTTAGTTCCCCCGGATGTGCCGCGACCTTGAGTCAATTTCCATTCTAGCGAACTTCAGATAAACAGTTTATTTCTATGAGTATGGCTTAGTGAAGAAGCTGCGAGCTCGTCTCCACCGTGGACTCGGGTCGATTCCTAGGTTGGGCGAGTGTGTTGGTGTCCTGTACTGACTAAATAGCTCAATGTACTGCGACAGACCTTTGTTGTCAGTATACATAATAATTTCTTACATTTCAAATCGTTTGATCACAAGAGAAATTTCATGTTCCTTGACGCTACTCAATGAATGCATTGGTTTCAGTTGCAATCGTGAAATAAGACCTACATGGGGTTTGAATAGGTACACTGAAATATTTTTAAGAATAAACTTTCAGCTTACTCTCAGTGTTCATCATGATTTGGTTTCGGTAAAATGTGATTAGCACTTGCATTATCTTATAAACTTTAAATATCATCATTCGTTCAAGTTTCCAAATGTGTTTAATTGCTTCATCATAATAACGAAACGTCGAATATCATAGCATACATTTGAAGGTTTTGGCATTGCCCCTCATCAAATATTTTAGCCGACTAGTCTTAATTCTATAAATGAATGTCAGAATGTATTAGGTGACGGTTGGGTGAGACGTACGAGTATTACGTGTCAAGTTATTTTGAAAACTCTGATTTAGTTATTAATCAAATGTGGGAATGAACCATGTTGAAATCTAACATCAAAGAAAGCGCTCTATTTTCTTTCGCAAGATATACTGACCACAACTGACCAATCAAGAATGGAAATATATGTCAAAATTATCTATAAAACAAAAGGCTCCATATTGTGTATCGCTAGAATCAGGTCTTCAACACGAAAATTACATTTGAAAATGCATTGACTTTTTTTGAACAATTATTTATGATTGTATGATACTTTGTAGAGCGTTGGCGCAAGGTTTTAGCCGTGGTAGACTTTCAATTCAGTCAGCAAAAGTTTCAGTACTTTGACTACACAAATATTCTGCTGGCTTCTGTGCGTCGTTCAAAAGCTGTGCACCAAATGTTCCGCTGGGTGAATTTTGTTTCATAGACTGGCCAGATCGCTTCGCTTGAATATGTTTATCAGTTGGCGGTTATAATAGAATGTACATTGCTTCTATGTGGTTTTTTATAGATACATGTCATAAAATTAATTTATATCATTCTATTTGAATACACCGACAGGGCTTGTCGGATGAGCTTCATTCCCTTGTAAAAATTTATATTGGCAACATTGGCAACATTGGCATTTTTTGACTCTCAAAATCTACGATTTTTTTTATTATCTGCTAATCTTTATGCGTGAAAATTACTACTTATCTTACTACTAATTACATCATAAATGCAATTAACATTTATGATAAATGTACCTGTACATATACAGTTAGAAAACCAGTACACACATAGAATGTAACACAATGACCTATTTTTAAAATACATTCACATGAAAACACAGAAAGATCAGTATTTTGTAGAATGTCCATTGTTTGTTAACACCTGCTGAATTATTTCAAGCAATAGCGTTTACCAACTGGACGTCGAACACGTAAAGCGACTCGTGAAAACATCACTTCGGCCCACATTTCTGGAGTCCAAGATCTCAATCGTCTGCAAAACGTTCTTCGGTCTCGTATGTTTTTCTTTGACAACAAAGGCTTCACGGCTGGAATTTTTGATTTGAGGTTGAATTTCATTCTCAAACGCCGCCTGATGGTGTTTTCACTTGGTAATGGCTGCATGAAGCCTAATCTTCGTATTGCATGATCAGTTCTGGTTGTGGTGCATCTTGGACGGCCACTGCATTTCAATGACTGAAATTCATCAGTATTTTCAAACCGGGATATTGTCTTCTGCACTCCCGTCTTTGAGATGTTGAATTTCGCAGCAATTCGCCTTTGAAGTTCTGTCGAAAATTCAGCCATTGCGATTGCCAGTTGAAAGAAAGAATGGCAACGTTGAGGCAAGCATGTTCAAATTCTAATTCATATTCAGTCATGAAAATTCAAATTTCAAATTCAACTATCCACCAGAGCAATTTGTTGAAAACATAACATAGATATCTTAAGTCAGAACACAGATATCTGTCGATAAAGTGGCGATATCATACACAGGCGCTGGTGGTCTCAGACTATTGGTGACGACTGTACATGAGTGAAAATATTGAAGAACAGCCACAAATAGATCAAATGCTGAACAGTCTGTTAATTGACAGGTTCGTGTTCATCTCATGAACACAAGTTGTTTTATTCCAACAATGTATACTGGGCGCCAAAAGTCAATTTTTAAAAAAATCAAATTTTATGGGCCAAAAAACCAATTTTTTCTATTATTTTAAGACCTCACAAAACCTCCAACTTCTTGATGGAAGATAACCACTGTCTGTTTCATAATCAAAAAATAGTACTACTAACCAAATATTTTTTGCGTGCAGATCGCAGCTCACTCAGCAGCATTCATTATGCTGTCCAACATATAAACGCTTAAATTTGCGGAAGTGTCCATATTTTCCAAGACCACTGCCCCTATACACGTCCACAGATATCCCCTTCCCCTACGCTGCAGACGTCCTTTATGGATGGCCCCTTAGTCCAACAATTTGCTTGATGTGAATGATAATGAATAACGAATAAAAGACGCTTGGAAGCAGATTAGAGGATGCATTGATCTGACTGTAATGGAATGAGATGGCGTTCGAAAAGGTCATGGTTCATGACAGGTCGATCTCAGCTGTTTTATTGTTGATTAATAAAATATGGAAATCTGATCCTCCCATCCAGCCATGAGAAGACTTCAAATATTGCCGAAATACTGAACCCTAATCCACTCATTCTGCAGGATTAAACCCATTTTCAAAAATTCCGCGGAGGATAATGAATAAATGACATAAATGTCTTATTTTATCATTTTTATAATTTGGAGAGCTTGTCCTCATATTCTTTTTCCATCTTGCAGACATTGCTGAGAAAAATAAAGCCAAATTGATCAACATGCGCAATATCGCCGTAGGGTATTACAACGAACCAGGACAAAAGTTCGGCAATCATTTTATCGGTCATATGATGCATTTCACCTTTAACGGCATTAATTACTTCGAACTGGCGGCAAAAAGAACCTCCACGACAAATTTAGAAATTACGGCTGACTTGACATCAGAAGACATCATTCGACCTTATCCTGTCAGCTTTACGACTGAGGATTCCTACATCAAACTACCTGGCATTAACCTTCAAAAAAGATTCACCATCAAATTTTGGTTTAAAACCATTCGCATGAACGGCATCATTCTTTACAATACCGACGCTGAGGGCACGAGTCGCGGGGATACAATACTGCTGGAGCTGACATCTGGAAGTTTGTCATTTCTGTATAGAGTTGCTGGTGGAGCCCCAACTCGCGTGACTTCTCCAACGGCTACGCTAAATGATGGTCACTGGCATGAGGTTCATGTATCTCGAGGAGAAAGGCTGAACAGGTAACTGTGTTTCTCAACGTTCTTCATTTCAAATGAATGGGATTAAATAAACGCGGTTAGATCAAGTTGCCATGTAAAACATGTGCGTATAGCTGGACGCGAAACTGAGAGCACCCAGTTATCTAAGTATGTTGCTATAACCAGGGATGCGGAGGACTCCGACTCCAGGTGGCAAGTATATAAAGCCTAGTTTTTGAAAAAACTGTCAACCTACATCATTTAGTGATCATTGCTGTATCAATAATCAACCATTTGCGATGAAAGTTTATCAAATGTCGCTTTCAGTTGGATGCATACGGCTCTGCTCCTCCCATCGTGATGTGTGCTTCACACGGGTTTTCTCCAGTCTCTACCAGGCAGGAATATCCCCCATCCTTCTCCAAAAAAGTATGAGTACATTTTCGATTTTAATCGGCGCTTTAGAGGAGCCATCACACACGATTAACGTGATGGTAAGAGACAACGTTCTCAAACAAGCTAGTATTTCATTTTTGTCTCTGATGTGACCTTTGGTGCGTAGGTGTGATCGAGGCTAGGAAGGCTTGTCTTCTCTACTAAATCACCGAATGAAAAGACAATCCTTTTTCCACTATCACGGTTTATTCCCTCAACTGTTACAAGCTTTGCATGTACTGCAGTCTCTATACTTTTGTTTGACGGAGAAAGTTGACATCAAGACAGTGACAGCTATGCACGAGGATGAGTAATTTGCTTGCATTATATTTCGGGTCTAGTTATAGGCCGGAGTCCTATCATTTGATAGGACTCCGACTCCGCATCCCTGGCTATAACCCACTCAGCTTGCTCACGCATACTTCATTTCATTTCCCTTTTTGGTCATAACTTCAGAACTGCTTCACATACATGCACGTAGATGTGCAAGCCAGAACTGCAATGCTTGACAGTGCATAATTAGAAACTGAAACAGGAGCCGAAAATCATCTCTGAATAGAAGCTCACTTTCGACAAAACAGCATTTACGAAATCTACACACTTATATACAAAAAAATTACTTTTACACATGTAAAAACGGGAGTATTGATTTCATAATAACTCCATCGTACCTGTTGATAAAAAGTAGCGGTCAAAACATTGCGGATATTTTTGTGATACACATTTTCTTACAGATACTTTTGATTTTTTTTCAAAGCTTGCGTTTAGTGTCAAATCCGATAGCAGTCGAGAATGTGAACATTTGTCATGAACCCATGGAAAACTGGAATCAGTAAATTGAGAATTTATTTGCGATGGTCGGTGATCAACTCAATCATTAATTCTCCCTTTTTATTTTTGAGTGAGCTTACAACTATATAAATCAGCCGTACGTCCTGAATCGTAGTTGTTACGACAGATGTCCAGAAATGTACAAAAGTGACCTATATCAGCATTGGACTAAGTAATCATTCTTAATGAATTATGAAACCATGACCGTCGAAATTTCACAAGCTTTGATTGCAAATTTCAAATTTACCTGGGTATGGCTGCAACTTGTATCGATGTTGAGAGATGTGAACTAGGCCTGCTGATGATTCCTGATGTTGGATGAAAGAACAGCTATTCAGGTCTGTTCCCATTTTTCAACTGAGGATGCTACTCACTATTGATGCTCTAATTATTCTATTTACATCGTGTTCCTTGCGTTTCTAATTTGTTCGGCTCTTGCTCAGACCAAGCGTCCTTCTTTCACAGTATTTCGATGGTGTGGCAAGTGAAGCTTCAAAGTCATTATATATTATTCCATTGAAGGCATGAATAGTCCTGACCAAATCAGACTTTTCTGGAACGATGTGATACGTACAATGCCGGATGTCCTTCTTTCCGATTTCCACGGATACTTTTGTGGCTCGACCTGTAGAATAAAAGATTGCTCGATCAAGCACTTGACCAGCGTGATGCGGAGACTACACCACCACTTTCAGTTGTCAGAAATTGGCGAGCTTCTTGCTTCGATTTCATTTATTTGTGAAACCAAAGTGCTGTAAACCGGGAAATTTTCGCGAATCGGTAAAAACGAATTTCACCACTTTATACATTTTCGCGAATCCGCGCAGTCTCTGGAATATTATTATGCTAAGAATATAGCATTCGAAAACATGGCATACAGCACTTAAGTAGCCAAATAAACTACAAGAACATTATGAAGCTCACTTATCTGGAGTCAAAACATGCCAATCGGCTGGCACGAGCTGAAGGCACTGCCTAAAATTAACCAAACTCTTCGGAAATAAACTCACAGTGCAAGTCTATTATTTGTTTTGTTGCACGTTTTCATACTTTCTATGACATCACATCAGTATGCATGATTTTGTGGTTTAAACGAAGAGTTCTGCAAGAACTGTTAAAAAGGAAAAGAATTGCTAATTTGCATTTTCGCAATCTGAAACATTTTCTTGAAATTTGTGACACTGAAACTCTTGCAAATATTTCCCGCTTTACACTATTCGCATCGGACCATTTCGGGTTTCGGATTCAGGTTGATCGACTCAAGTTCGGGTCTTACTTCATGGCCACAGCACAACTACTGTAAACACAGATTTCTAAGGGAAACAGATTTGACTAAGTGCAAAGTGTCTTTGACCATTGTTTTGCACCGAGCACGTCTATCACTTTATAAATGAACCTTTTACGTCACTACTCACCCCTTACTATGGGCTTGGACGGTGCTGACATAGTCAGACTTTAATCTGAGCGTTGTGATCTTTTAGTTCGGATGCCCTTCCTGACGACTTCCAATGACACCTTCGGGGCTCGACCTCAGAACCGAAAGATCGCTAGGCCAAGCACTTAACCACTGTGCCACGGAAACCACGTTCATAAGACTACATTTATCACCGTGGAGGAACAATATGTCACTTCTTTCACCAAGAAATCTTCACTTCGGGTAATTTTAACTCCTCTCAAATGGATAGCTTTCCATGTTAAAAAGTTATTATTTCTTCACGTACTCTTGCAGCCATCAATGGACTGTTAATCAAATGTCTTTGCAACACGACGGGTGGAATGTTCCGTTTCTTTCGGTGATTTCTTTTACCGGAAACCCACAATTCAACTGCGTAAAACTTTCATTTCTATGAGAGCATCGAGGAACACCGCTCATCAATTATGGAGCCAATTTTCCACCGCGTGGACAAGTCTCCCCAAACCGATATTTCATTCTCCTGGTCTACCGACCAACATCACTTTGATTCTCTACCTGCCGCCTTTTCCACATGAAGAGGTTTCTTCGTTCTTGGCATGACATTCTTTTGATCACCGTTACTAAACATTTTCATTCTCTTCTTTTCAAATTCCTTCGCCTTTGATTGCATCAATTTCCATTTTCTCCTTTATTTCTTTTCATTTCTGATTTGAGATTCCCCTTGCTGATAGGAATAATGACCCAATAACCCATTTATTATCACCTTCATTCGCAAGATTCTGCAAGGAGGATTGTATAACACTAGTCGAGGGATTAAGCGATACTAAATAAGTTGTTGAAATGAGATTGACGACTTCATACTGGTTGAGGGTTAACATGTTAAAACAACGCAAAAATCTGACACTCAGCAACCCCAATAGCCTCATGGAAACAGTAGCCAAACATTACCACGCCCTATTTCTATGACACACAATGTCATTGAAACCCCAATTCTATCGCCATCATTAGATGTGCAACGGCCGGGGTATTTTCTCCGGCACCTCCAAACACCGTGAATACTATCGCATCATTATTATATACTACGTACAAGGTTGGACCTTGGGTAAGTGATACAAAACTTGGGCTTTAATGCTGAATATATACAGATCAAGTTACAAAATTAATATTTTGATTTGAATCTCAGGAGAGCTACAGGAAAACGGAATAAAGTTCTGATATTTTATGAAATTTCCAATAGATTCACAGAATATTTCAAAAATGAAATATTTGCGATTATTAGCTATTTCATTCTGGGCTTGACAATACCGCGCATTGAAAATTCATACATTTTGTATCTACTGTAGGCTCACATGTATTTTGTTGCATTTGTGCATATTGAATTTTTGTATATTCCCTATATTTCATATCTTCGCACGGCTTGTCTGCGATAGCCGACATTTATCCAAAAATAAATTCATTCCGATTTCGCATTCTAAATATGTTTAACCATGCACTTACTGCGTAGCTACAATATTTATCAAGTTTGTTCATTTTTCTGAATGATAAAATGAAAGCAATTGCTTTGCTATGAGCAATGTGTAACTCAATCATAATTAAAGCAAAGATCTTCAATTAGTCAGTATATCAGTGTAGGTTAAATTAAAAGAAAACTTTATGACGTAATACATGTACATAGGCTACTAATTACAATTATTGCTATAATGAATCATTTCCCACTAATACTACACTTCTTATGAGCCCAATAGGAATTTTTGGCCTAAAGAAGAATCTTTATGTCGGCACAAAATACAAAGAATGCGAATGTTAAGCGTTTTCCGCAAATGACCCCAAATTTGACCGATTCATATATTTCAAGACAAAGTGACAGTTAAAATCAGAACGCGAGGCCTTTCGTCCGCTATAAGTCGTGGGTTGCTCTAAGACCTTATAAAATCTTTATAAAGCTTCCCACCGAGTATGCTGACTGCCATTTGACTATCGACCGTAAGAAGGCGCTGGACGCCGAAGGCCGTCACGCTGTGCCAAAGTCAATTTTACTTTTACTTTGACCAATAAAATTGAAAACTTCGAGTCAAAACATCTTTTTAACTTGCTCCCAGTATGCATCGCCTGACTCGCAAACTGGTCAACTATGTCAACTATTATTGTTCACATGTTATAAAAGCGGATGTAGCGCATCACATATTCTATACAGCACTAGGCTAAGGCAGATGTCTGACATGTAGCGGGGAGCGGTTTAAGCAAATTCATTTGATAACTGAAACACGTGAAAATAGTGCATGCCTAAGTTAAGACATCATACTGAAGATTCTGCTTGTCACACTATCAACTGTTGAGAGGAAAACGAAATAAAAATAAAATTTCACTATCGCGCAGCCTTCCTCATGAAAAATGGTTAAGACGAATGTTGTTCCCGAGCGTTGTCAAAAAACGTTGCATTCGTGTCTGCGATCTTTGTAATAGAAAAACGCTGAACAATTTCTCGTAAACAGAATGTCCACTTCGATCATAATTTTGCTCTATATTCTTTATAACGATTCATGAGAGATTATCTTGATCTTTTCATAAGTGAAAGCACTCTCTGTTTTTCATTCGTCTTTATTCAATTGCAAAGCAATAATACAAGGCACAAGAGACCTTGTACCTTGCATTATTTTTTGCAGATAAATAGAGATGTGTGAAAAATAGGGAGTGCTTTCACTTCGGGGTCAACGCATGAAGATCAAAAACTGAAATCAAAATCCAGCTCGGGATGCCGTTGATTATGTTGAAAGTTGGATGACAGCTAATAACATGAACATCAATGTGTTAAAGTGTCAGCAGATGATGGTTGGTCTATCCTTGCATTCAACTATTAACCTAGCACAACGGGAATTAGATGGGTTTCTGTCAGTGGCTCAAATGAGACTACTCGGGATAATGTTTGATCGAAGACTTTCTTGGTGCAACCACGTTGAGACAATTGCTAGGAGAGCAACTACACAATTGCATGTCTTGAGGCATCTAAAGCCATTTTTCAGTAAGGATGAGTTGGTTTCTATATATAATGCATGTGTCAGAAATCTGCTCGAATACTGCGCGCCTCTGTTTGTCAGTCTGCGTTTGACTCAATCGGACTTACTGGAGACAGTCCAGCGAAGATCTCACCGCATCATTTGCGGATCAAGCCGATGTGGTTGTGATTTGTCCCCCTTGATTACCGGCGCACGATACTTGGCTGGAAATTATTTCTGATTATATTACACGATATGAATCACCCTCTACACCATCTTGTGTTGCCAGTGCTCAACCATTCGAAAAAGTTCAGACTTCCGCTATGCTCAAACACATTGATGAGTAGATCTTTCATTTATGTGATGTCAAAGCTATTTAACTGCGGGTTTAAGCTGTAATCAACCTTTATTTATTTTTCTCTTGTTCCAGTTATTGACTTTGTTGTTTCTGTGTGTTTCTTCGTATCATTTAATTTCAAAATGTGTAATTATGTAATTGTAGTCCCACGATTTTCATTATTGGGGCTTTATCGAAATAAACGTATTATTATTATGAAACGATGAAGATTTGTTCGTGCTTAAATTGTTCAAGTCTCAAGACATCTTTCTATTCTCTGCCCAGGCGAATTGGCACTCTGCAATCTTAATGATTATCAGCCGCACGGCAAATTCAACGTAGCAAAGTGCGTCAAGGTAACAAAATTAAAGAAAAACAAGCTAACGACTACTTAATTTTGTAAAAGGTGCAAGACATGATTTAAGAGAAAAACACCAACAGTTGACAAGGGCCAAGAGGCCGAAAATTCCTGTAATTTTGATTTGATTTTATTATTTGACTGCTTCGACCAAATAAAAACACGGAGTGCACACTGAAAAGTGTTCTTGCTTTTGCTATTATGAAATGAAACTCCCGAACCGACTGGTCGAATATGTATCTAAAAATTCAAAAATACTTACAACAAGGACAAACAACGATTCTCCTCTCATCATGTGGAATGAATGGGCGAGTAAGTCGTTGTGTTCAAAATTATGTTTATCACTTATAAAAAGCCAGGATAAATAAACGCAGAGCAGCCTGTTGTGCATTCCTTCAGCTTGCTCGGCCATTCTAGATATCTTTAACTAGTTTTGGCCATTCCGAGCCGCACTGACGAGTCCTTGTCCGGCGAAACGCAGCGTCTACGGCTGCCAAGGAATTGTTGTGCTTAAATTGTTCAAGTTTGAAGACACCTTTCCAATCTGTCCTTCAATAGAACTTGTACTATTTTGTCATCATAACACCTGTGGATTTTGCTCGTGAAAGTATAATTTAGTAATGCATTCCGATGGAAAGTTTTGCAACAATAGACGCATCTACATGTGGATGTTATCTTTTAAAAAACGAATTTTCCAGAGAGGAAGCTTGTGGACTTGAAAAACTTGAAGTTCAGTGCCTTTTATTATGCCTTACAGAATTTTCTAATGAGTCCTGAGCTCCTTAGTTCTTCTCAAATAGCATGGCTTGCTTTCTAAACTCTTCCACTGTCATTCATTTTTCTTCCGGATTAACTTAACTTCAAATCAACAGAACAGCCCCTCGTGCATCTCCTACGCATGCAAAGATACAGTGTTTTGAAATGTTTATCATCCTTGTCATCCACACTCTCGACTACTTCAAGCTAACCCCGAGGACATTGCTACACCTGCTTGACATTTGCCGGAAATGCCAATATAGCTTGTCTTTCAATCCAGCGTTCTCTCAAGCTAACTTCCATGACTAGTTTGATAGCAATCTGCATGAATTCATAAGCAGTAGGCCTATAAATATTGATATCAAAATCAAATTTACTGCAATTGAATTAATCAAGTTCAAAATTGTTGTCTGAAGTTATCTCAGTGGATGCAAATTATGCCAGGACTACATCTAAGCGGGAAGATCATAGTGTTATTTGATAGTTCAAAAGTGAAGATACAAGGTTGCAATTGAATTGACTAATTATCAGATAAGGACACGGAGTTTGTCGACTGGAAATTTACGATTGAATTCTTGCCCCTTTCATTTCCGCTGAGAAATGTTTCGTGTTCTCACTTTTTCTGCAACTGTTTCATCGCAATCTGTTTTTTGCAGTTTTTGATGCAATCGTTTCATGTAGACTTCACACTGATCACTCCCAAGATTACTGTATCCTGTTCTCAACGCTTGTAATCTTTGAATTCATGGTCAATGTGATATGTTACCTTATATTCAGACTGAGCTGTACATTTAGTATTCACATAGCATTTATAAATGTTTTCAACATTTTTACAATTTATAACTGTAATTTTCATTATATTAAAAGGCTTGTGTATGATTTTTGCGCTAAATTTGAGTTCTCTTCCAAGGTCTCTTCTTTTAAGCTTATCTTCATGTGCTTTCTATGTGATTTCTAATCAATAAAATTGATTCTCCAACGATCTTTCTGTTCCATGAGAAACGTTCATACATCACTACTTATAAGCTCAATGAAAACAATATCTTGCGTTTTTGTGTGTGAGCAACGAGTCAGCAGTTACGCGGCTAGCGCTTCGCGATGGTAGAATATTATTCGTTTTTTCAAGAGATGGTATACAATCGTTTACAAATGCTGCTATCTAGTAATGTCTAACTATTATATTTAATCGTGACAGAACCTATGTTGATGGAAAAATGAAATACGGAGTTACATCCTCAGTTGAAAAATGGGAGCAGATCTGAGCAACCGCCATTTCACCCAATTTCAGGAATCATCAGCAGGCCTAGTTCACATCTAGCATCGACACAGCAGTCAATGAAAATGCAGCCATACACGGGCAAATTTGAAATGGTAGTTAGCATATTAAATGACGTTTCGATGGGTATTCATTAACTGCTATCTTTAGCACACTGACGTAATAATAATAATAAATCATTTATATTTTGAATGATAATTATACAGCGCAAGAAATATTCAAAATGTTATCCACATTAAGGAAATCAAAGTTACAAAGTAATTGCGACGCATTAAACAGCTTTATACAGTAGGGGAAAGAAATAAAGGGACTGATGTTTAGTTCAAGAGAGTGGTCTAGTAAATTTGTTGAGCATATATCCTTGCACCAGCGTAGAAACACTTTTAAAGCCTTATATTGTCTTTTTCTTCTAAACTGGGTAGGCATTCGCATTTACTGATAGTACCACATATTATTCGATGACATCTTTCCGTATTTTCTCTAATATTGACGAAGATGAAGTTGTCATTCCGACCATTAGGGGGCAATTATACTCAATCACACTAAGAATCATTTGAGTGTAAATCTGAATGTCGCCTGCAATAACTATACAGTACATGCTAAAACCACATATACTAATGAATGAACCCCTTCGCAAGCACACAGTTTTGTCAAAATAGTCGATGGTTGCCTCAAACTTCACCGTTCGCTCAAAATCGACATCAGATGAAAGGAATTTCAAATTGCTTGCGTGCGTCACACATGTGGTGCAATGTTTTTTTAACCGATTACGTATCATAAATTGTCACTTTATGAGTCATAGTTAGGTAGCCATGGTGATAGCACAATATTCACCCAGAAATGCATAAATCATCTTGCCGAGAGCTTGCTCCAGGGTTTCCTTGGCCCAGTGGTTAAGTTCTTGGCCTAGCGATCTTCCGGTTCTGAGGTCGACCCGCGAGAGTGTCATTGGAAGTCGTCAGGAAGGGCATCCGGACTAAAGGATCACAACGCTCGAGATTAACATCTGACTGTGTCAGCGCCGTCCAAGTCCGCAGTAAGGGGAGTAGTGAAGTTAAACCATCATACTCGAAACTTCACATTTCAATAATGCTTTGAATGCCTCTGCAACTTTTTCAGTCAGGGTTGCGGACACGATTTCCCATCAGCACACAAAGTGAGGTGTTCATCAACCGTCAGATACCAGATGTAACGCTCTCTCAAACTTGGAATCGAAAGTCAGGTAGAAAGTTTCACCTGTATCGGATGCACTTCAGTAAAATCATCACAACACTAATGTCTTCTTGTTGTGAAGTGTCCTGGAGGTGTCATTTTCCTCTCCACTTAAGCATGTTGTCAATTTTCATTACCTCCTGTCCTGTATTTACACACACTTCTCCTTTCTACTTCACAGTAAATCTGATGCAATTGCAAAGTACATTCAAATTCTCATAAAAGGGCGGTCATTATTTTTGTGATTATTCTTGTGAATACAACCCATTTCCATTACTGTGAATTATAGAATGATAACAAGAAATTGGACAACAAAAATGCGCGTTCGGTTTGCACTGTTTCGCACGCCGTTCTACGATGCTAGCAAGTATTTTCTCTTGATTTGACATTTTCTATTTTCGTCTTTCACGATTTATTCTGGTCAGAAAATCATAGTCTGATGAAGATGTGCATTTGATAGTGTGTCGATTATTGATAATCGGTCGGTTATTCTGCTCATTATCTTGTAGATTGTCTCAAGTGTCATACATGCAGATAGGAACGTCATGCGACAAGCAATGTGGAGACGCAGATTTCTTGAATTAACACGCTCATCTGTCTATCCGTAGGGCGAATGAATCGAGCCTTTCCTTCCATATTGTGATTACTGATCATGTCAGGAATCGAGCATTGCTAACACATGTTTATTCCATATTTCCTCAAATCAGTTGATGTATTCTTTGATTCATTTGTTGCCATTTTCGACGAATTTGCATGTTTTTAAAGATAAAATTGCTGATATATAATTTTCATAAAAATAACAAGTAATCACAAATGAAATCGTCATCAGGTAAACGAAGTAGTCAAATGATATTAAAAAAATGATGGAAAATCCAATGCAAAATCCTATAAAGGACAAATCATAAAGTCTATAAACAAGTTATCATTAGCCAGAGACTACCAAGATATCCATATAGTCCCTTGACTTACTCATTCATAGATTTTGCGATGCAACCATCACTTTTATAATGAACAATAGACATCTACAAGTCACAAAATGAAGAGCTACATTCTTCGAGAGGAAATAACCGTTTCCTCCCTTAGTTATCTGCCCATCCATGGACAATGGACATCTATATACTATCTAGGGGATTGGACACGAAATATTTGACTTATGCCAAAGAAGTACGTGTATCAATATGGACTTCCCAATTAGAGTCAAAGCCACGAGTTCTAGTGTTTGTTATTGTGTATAGCCTACTATATTGTTACTATTGTTATGGTTACTTACTGAATTCAATGGATACAATATGTTTATTTGGATTGAGAGGAAACAAGTTTGACATACAAAACTACTTTATTTATTAGACATATGACTGCAGCGTCAGTCGAATAATGCATGCGATAATTTTGCAGACTGTTCAATTTCGTTTTATTTTTAGAGATTGGAGAAGTAAATTGTTAGAATTTATCAGTAATTGCTAATTAGAGCAATATATTTCTTCTACTTTGACTAAATGGAATGACTAGCCATGGAATATTCTCAATTGTTCAGTTCCTGTTGGATTCAGCACTTTCTTCGTAATTTTATACGCCAGTTTTTTTTGTTTTCCTGCCTCCTGACGACAGACAGACTCGATATCATGAAAGGAAACGGATCAAAGAATCTCATTGTTGGATAAAAGATCTGTAGGAACTTCAAAATCACGCTTTTCAAGAAAATTATCTTAAATGTTTTTGATGTTGTGTGTAGTGTCGAACAGATGGCACAGTGGTCTATCAACATTGCATAGATGAGGGATCCTGACACGCAATCATTCGTCGGCTGTCATAAACCTAAAAACCTTCGATTGGCTGCCGTGATTATCTGTAATTACTGCATCTATTAGTAATCCAGCTCCTTCAAGAAAACGTGTCAAAAAGTTATTCTTCATCAATTCACCACTGATTCTGCAAATTAAGATGAGGCAAACTACTTCTTCAAACGTTCCACAAATTGATTTCACCATGAAAACAAGAACCGTCTGAGCAGGTTTTAATGAATCCGATGTCATTGTAATCAATTTACCACATGTAATCGATTGTTTCAATTATTATGATTAGTGATGTATTCCATTATTCCGCTGAGTCTGCTCTCTGTCAACACTTTGTCTCTTTCTAAATATGAAATCGACTATCCATGATTTTGATAGAGCCAAAAGATGTAATAATTGATTCATGGATCCTACTTTGACGGAAGCAATGATATTTTTGTGCTTAACAAAATGAATTAGAGTATCGCATAGGAAAATGCAAATAGCAGAAATGTGCTTTCAGCTTTCTCCCAGGTCAAATGTTTGTCCTATTGAGAAATTCGATTGAACCAAATATTGAATCGCCAGCGTCTTTCGGAAATGAATGCATCGAATTAGAATTTGAGGAAACTGCATTAGTACGGTTGCCGGACTTGCAATCAACAACACAACACGTATTCGGCATCGATATTCTGATATGACTGTCGTCGTTACACTGAACAGGATTATTTGAGTCTAGCTGGCTTACTTGCTTAATTGACAATCATTTACTTCTTTGGTATTAGCTTTTCATTCCGTGTCCAATCCCTACGTTACTATATAGATATCCATGGTCCATCCCTCGCTACGCTCGGAGTGCACGCGATAAAAGTTGATATTTCCTCTCTCAAGAAAATAGCTATTTAGAAATACTGTGGTTGTTTTGCTTCACATAACCCTTATCAACAAATCGTACTTCCTAATCGACATGATTACATAGATATCTAAAACGGAATGTATTCCCGGGGTTGTGACCTTATAACAATTGCTTGCTTCAGCGTCACTAATCACCCTTACTGGGGGCTTGGACAGTGCTTACATAGTCAGACTTCAATCTTTCGAGCTCTGTGGTCTTTAGTCCGGATGCCCTTCCTGACGACTACCAATGACACTTTCGGGGTTGGACCTCTGGGGTTCGCTAGGCCAAGCACTTACCTACTGTGTCATGGAGACCACCTAATGATATGAAGCGACCAATCCTTCAGGTGATATGCATTACATGCACTTGCAGTTAGGAGTCAGACTTGCTTCTATTACCTTCATTCAGTTATTCTCATAAATTGGCGTAATTGGCAGCTGTTTTAGAAGCTTGGCCATACCTTTTATTTTACTTTTTTCTATTCTTTTTTTACGAAAAACGCCTCAAAACAGGTATAAAATTCTTTCACTTGTAAGAGAATTTTTTTTTCTTAAACTACTGTTCTAAGAAATCATGCATATACAAAATAACATGCCAAAAATGCCAAAAATGTTACATAGGTCAAACGAACAGAACCATGAGATCAAGAATCTACGAACACTTAACATCCCATGACTCAGTTGTGTTCCAACATAAACAGACTCACCCTAGATTGGTAGATTTTAAGTGGAAAATAATAAGAACAATTAAAGATAATTGCGCATGAGTGGCTGCTGAATCGATTTTCATAAGAAAGGAAGTCAATTTAATGAATGGGTGTGAGGGGAGAGGTATTTTATCCTTCCTATCGTAGTTTTGAATATTTTATAGTTTTGTACCCTTCTTGAAATTCTATCATCAATTCCTTTTCACTTGTACATAGACTTTTGCACAGCCATATAATTTACTCTTCTCAATGTGTTTTTAGATGCTAGGTTAAATAAGATTTCTTTAGGTATTTCCTCCTTCTGTAGTGATAGATATCTGTACTCGTAAATTTTGCACTAGTTAGGACCTACATTTAAATTTTGTATATTATGATCTTTGATGTTTGTAAAGCCTGATTTGACTCATTTGTACGTGACCAAGACTTCCGAAACGTCGTACAAGAGAATTTTATACCTATTTTGAGGCGTTTTCGCAAAAAAAGAATAGTAATTGGCAGCATCTCTGACGAGTGAAGGAGTATCTTCTTTAATCTGCCTGGAAGAAGAGAATTATTGGCACCTTTTCTCATATCACAACTAGACGCTAACAAAGTATTAAAGGCGGTGCATAGCACCGTTCTCGCAACCGCCACTAGTTACTGGACACCTTACCAGAAAGACTACTACTAGTAAGTAGTGACAGTTACAATAAGTGTGAAAAGCTATTTTTTCTAAAGCTATGGCGGAAATGTTAGTTGAACATGTTCTTTGCCGAACGCGCTGAAGTGAGAAACCCTCACCTTTCCTTTTTTCTCAACTGCTATTCAATTTTAGTATCAATCGGATGATCTCCTCAAAGCTCATGAAAATTATCCGATTTGTTTGTTGATATAGAGTTAGGCTAAGACATCAAAGATGAAACATTTTGATCTTCGAAGTTAATTAGCACACACAGAATTAGATTCATCTGCGCAGATAAACAAAATATTTAATTCTGTGTTAGCACAATTTCCGATTTGAACAGGTATGACATGAACAGAACATGACTGCAGCTAAGAATAGCACCTTGACGAATCTGAAGACAGTCTGTAAGGTCAGGCAACAATCGAAGGTCAAACAGACGAACTGTCATATAAGAACAAAATCCAAAGCGGATTTCGTAAATTTTGAGACATTTAAATTCAAATTCGAAAATGGTGCACTTGAAGGTGAGGCTCTGGACCAATTCAATCATTGATGAAGAACATAAAGTAATCGACTCCTTAAGTAGGATTTGTAACATATGAGCTACTGATGCATAGGGATAGTCATATGATCTTTCAAAATTGGATGGTTCCTCATTAATTCGTCACTTTCCGATTTTGGATGGATATGCAGACGATTTCTTTGCGTGCTATCCGTTCCGTCAAGAAACCTTACATTTACGTCTACATCTGATAAAGCAATCAAAACGACGCGCGGAGATTGGGAGTCAATCGAATTTGCCCGTAGAAAATTTAATGATTGCGACCAACATACAGTATATTTGTGAACATGATGGAAAAAGTTCTCTAGAGTAAGGCTATCGATGCTATTTGACATAATAGCTGTAGAAACCATCAACGATTTGAAATAATTAATACACGTAGTAATCAAAGCTGAAACATTCTAAAGCAGATTTCAATAGATTTCTAACCCAATCTCAATCAAACAACCATAATTAGTGAATAAAATGTTTCACAAGATAGGAAAAATGGGAAAATGAATTTATTTCAGAGAGTTGAAACTAAGATTAGCTCATTTATGCAATTTCATCTCACATTTAATTAATAAGTGTGTTATTTATAATAATTAGAACTATTTAGTACGGTAATAATCAGCATTTCATATAGATTTTAGCATCAATTATATGCTGAAAATAGAAATTCTACGGATATTTAGAGAGAATTATATTTCAGTTGATGCTAAAAACAGCTTTCGTCTCTCCTTGAAATTTATTGACCAGATTAAGATAGTTAATTAAAAGATATGTACAACCCCTTAAGAATTATACTGACACTTGATAGGAGACAGGAAGAGATTTGTCCAGTATTTCACATGCGTTATTGAGGCTTTTCACCAACAGAATTCCCTATGTTTAAGTGGAAAAATATCATGGCAAGAATGATTTCTCATCGTTCGCCTGGTTTCTTTATTCTCTAACTGAATCAACTCATCGTAAGTGAACAGACTCAGCTAACTTTTTGTCATTCCATCATCGCTATTCTCAACGAAATTCTTCCTAGTACGAATAAGACATAATTGTCAGACAATGCTGACGGGACCTTCATGGACGTGTGTTATTGTATGCAACAAATATTATCCTTTCCTGTAGTTTGCTTGTTACTTATTCAATCTTGGGCGTCTAATCATGGGGTGTATCTCAAGATCGTTGCTCAGTTCTGCAAGAATCACAGGTGCCCCCAAGATTGCCGAAGGCTAAAGATGAGCAGACCTATTAATAGGCTTGTGACACTTCACTATTGTCATTCATTTAAATTCCTCACTGAATACATGTTTGTTGCCATATGATTTGCAACCGTTTCAACAAATGATTGATTTCATATGCATGTAGGAAACAAATAAATAAGAAAACCTTCCTCTCTCGGTGTTAATCTTTTATGATCTCAAAATATTTTGATGTTATATCTTTCATGCAGGTTTTCTGCGAGATTCAGTAAGTTGTCAGAGGATCATTGAAATATTTCTACCACAAACTTGATTTTTTGTTAACTATTTATCAATTGCGAGTATTCACATTCTGAGGAAATTAGTGATGTTAGAAACTCATGTGGAATTCAATGTAAAAGGAAACAGTGATAGACAGTGATGAGTACGGTAGCGTGGGAAATTCTTTCTTCCTAATTTAGAAATTACGCAGCTTCAATTTTCCTCCACAGCCTCAACGAATTCATGTACCTTGTCGATGGAAAACCGCCAGTAGGGAAGGGGCCGTTCACTATCAAAAGTCTATCGTCTTCTTGGAGGCCTGGTCGAAGAAGTCAGCTCTACCTTGGAGGAGTTAATGAAAATTATCGAGTGAACAAGAATATCTTCTTTTCAAAGAACGGCTTCCAAGGATGCTTGGCTTCCTTGATGCATAATGGCAAATATATCAATCCTCTTTACGAGGGGCAGACGAAGAAGCAGAGGAAAGATGCGAGCATCAAAGATGATTCGATTCAGTCAAGATGCAAGGGTCCAGGACGACAGTGTGACAAAGATCTGTGTTATTACGGTGGCACATGCATTCAGCAATGGAGACAGGTCCGATGTAATTGTGAAATGACGAGTTTCAGTGGTCCTCAATGCCAAAGAGGTAAGAATCTTGTCTCACTGCATGATGTAGATATTATAGCATTTAATTCCGCGCGTGTGACCTGCGTGTATGTTCTCACCACAGAATTAGACAGGTCGTCTCTTCCTCCGTTTGACTAGAAGGGAAACATTGGAACATTTAACGTAAATGAAATGGCACAATCTCCTGACTAAATACCATAGCAATCGAACAATCAGTAGTCATGTTCAACATTAGACACGCCACATTGTGCGAAGTTTCAGTGACTGTTATCAACCGGATCACACAGCAAAAAGACCAGACGATGTCAAGTTCTACAAAGAAGTTTGCGAACATTTTTTTCGTGCGCCTGCTAACTTTTTTTGATAATGATCGGAAGACCCAACATTATCGAGAAAACTTTTGCGCAATGATCTGACATCGTCGAATCTGAAGGAATCATGACGATCGGAGCATTTTGAAGGATTTCACAGTAATCCACAAGCGGCGCACGATTATTTTTCCTATCTCTGTAAGGTATTAAAAATGTCTTTTTGCCCACTTATTAAGTTCTTGAATGTGCCATCTGTTTGAATCAGTTTGCACTTCTAGCAACGATTAAACAATCTAATTCTGTGAATAGAACGCTAAGTTAACATCCATAACGTAAAGCATTGATAATGATTATTCTATTTCTATGGCTCAAAATACCATAGCACTGGCTTACCAATCACTTCACGATAGAGTTCTTGGAGTGAAAGCTAACTTGGCGTAACCATAGGGTCGTTCATCAGAATATTTGGCAAGTGATCAAGAATGACTCTATACTTAACCAGTGTAAATATCAATTGCTCTATTTCTATGTCCTGAAATGTGTTTCTGCATGCAGCGAATACATTGCATGCAATGACAGTGCGATAAGAAATTTCAACAGCCATGTAGCGATAAATTCTTCGATAATATTTATTGCACGATGAGGGTCATTTATCGTCCGTCTAGCAATAAGAGGTAAATGTCGAAGTTAAGATGATGACGGTCCTTACTGAGGGCTTGGACGGTGCTGACATAGTCAGACTTGATTCTGGATCGTTGTGATCTTTTAGTCCGGATGGTCTTCCTGACGATTTCCAATGACACCTTCGGGGCTCGACCTCTGAACCGAAAGATCGCTAGGCCAGGCACTTAACCACTGTGCCACGGAGACCACTGTAGAGGAAGTCGAGAGAGGTCGCAATAATGATGAAATGCTAAGCACACAGAACAAGCCCTAAGCCAACAGCCATAAGGCACTTTGTATGTCCTTCGAGCAGAACCTGATCAATTTTATTTTTCATTAATTTTTTATAAATGATTTATGATTACTAGCAATTTTTATTATTTTACTTTTACAATTAATTGTATATGCATATATCTATAAATTGCATAAATAGTATCAGAAATGAAGACATCAAGTAATCTAATTCTATGGTGTGACCAGTGTTGTCTTCAGCAGCCTACCCCTGTATTCTACTAGTGCTTCGAATGAAACAGGAGGCTAAATTAATACTAAAACGCTGCTAATCCATGGTATGGAACTTTCTGATGCAGTATCAATGTCACCATTGATAATTGAAGCATTAAGAGCCAGGAAAGTCGTCTGAACGACAATTTCTCTACTCAATGCAAATAAAAAACTACTTTGATTATTTCTGATTTACTGAACCGATGAGGTGTGAAACAGAAGTACATGAAAGATTGTTGCATCAAATAGATGGGAAGACATTGCAGACAGAAAGGCATTAATCACCCATTATCAACCACCTGAGTGGTCTAGACAAGTGGCAGATATCAGCTGATAACCATGTCATGAACCGACCACTGTCATAGAACATTCACCTGCTCTTATCAATACCATGCAGAAAGTGCAGCCTATGATACTTCCATGAGGTTGTCACCAATCTGGGATATAACAATTTGAAATATCTACAGAGATCCCGTCAAATTGCAGTTGTATTTTCTATCAGAACCATTCAATTCTAGACCGGCCGCGTGACGTACAATTGCATTTGCATTTTGAGACTATCTTGAAATCAACATATTGAACTGTCTCTATATTCCCTACTATATCGCATAAGGATTTATAAGGAGATTCGTTATGTATGCGAAAGGATCACATGCAGACACATTCGAGCTTTCAGACTGACAAGTTTTCGATATCGCAGATAATAGGATATGTGGGCATTAGATTTGCAATAAGCAAGTTCGTGAAATTTTTCGGGCATTCTTTAAATATCACTTTAAACCAGGGATGCGGAGTCCTATGATTTTGATAGGACTCCGACTCCGGGTGGCAAGTATATAAAGCCTATTTTTTATAAATAAACTGGTAACCTATATCATAGATCATTATAGGCTTACCTGAACCTATTTTAGTGATCAATCAATCATTTTCGATGAAAGTTTATCAAATGTCGCTTTAAGTTGGATGCTCATCCCATCTTGTTGCTGTGTGCTTCACACGGGTTTTCTCCAGTCTCTACCAGACAGGAGAATCCCTTATCCTTCTCCAAAAAATATGAGTACACTTTCGATTTTAATATGCGTTTTGGAGGAGCCATCACACACGATTAACGTTTGGGTAAGAGGTAATGTTCTCAAACAAACTAGTATTTCATTTTTGTGTCTGATGTGACCTTTTGGGCGTAGATGTGATCGAGGCTAGGAATGCTTGTCTTGTCTAAATCACTGAATAAAAAGACAATCCTTTTTTCACTACGATTCATTCCCTCAACTATTACAAGCTTTGAATGCACCGTACTTTTGTTTGACGGAGAAAGTTGACATTTAGACAGTGACAGCTATGTGCACGAGAATAAATGACTTGTTTGTATTATATCTCGGGTCTAGTTATAGGCCGGAGTCCTATCATTTCATAGGACTCCGACTCCAGCAAAAATGATAGGACTCCGGGACTCCGACTCCGCATCCCCGCTTTAAACTAGTGCTGTTTTCGCAACTACATTTCATTTCGAAATCGAAATTAAAAAAAATTATAAAAACGTTTTCGAAATCGAAATCGAAATTCGAATTTCGAAAACACTTTAAACACACTACTGGCAAATCACTAGCAATATACTAGCAAGTTAGTGCGCCTGCAATAATTGATAAATGCTGCTTTTTGCGAACAATATGTAAATAGAATAATTAAATATTGTTGCATCCTCAGTTGAAAAATGGGTACAGACTTGAATAGCTGTCATTTCATCCAATGTCAGGAATCATCAGCAGGGCTAGTTCACTTCTTTCAACATCGATACAACTCCCTATTTAAAGTTTTAGCTATGCCCGGGTAAATTTTGAGATTTGCAATTAGCAAGTTATTTAATGAATGCCCGTCGAAATTTTCAGTAACCTGCTAATTGCAAATCTCAAATTTACTCTGTCATGTCATGGCTGCAACTTTAAATAGGGAGTTGTGTCGATGTTGAAGGATGTGAACTAGGCCTGCTGATGATTCCTGAAATTGGATGAAACAGCAGCTATTCAGGTCTGTTCCCATTTTTCAACTGAGGATGCAACTCAATATTTAATTATTCTATTTACGATGTTGACATCTCTACATTATAATTGTCGTAAAGTATAATACTTTTAGGAAAAAATTAAGCAGACTAATGGCTTATAGCCTTCTTTGTCAGTTGTGTGAGCTAATGAATGATCATGATTTCAAGTAGCCTGTCAAAAAGCGTAATTAACTTGGTCTAAATGATGTCTTGGTTTGTGAACAAATTTGAAATTCTTAGCGTGACTGTTGACCCAATTAGCTTCTCATCGCATATTTGTGTCATAAAATCTAAAACATCTTCAGAATTTCATGCCTTAAGACAATTACGCCGTGTTGTCTCTCAATCCAAACTACAAGTTATTAGAATTTCTTAAAGTCACTCCAAACAGTCAGTTTGCGCTTTCATGATATGAAGTAAACTCAAAACAATTCGTTTCGAGCGAATACAAGGGCAAAAAGATCTCATATTGATATAATTCTTTGGCGAAGTCTATCAAAGTCATTTGGTCAGTGTTGAAAGGAACGCGAAAATGCCATGTCTAAATGCGTCTTTTTTGTGAATCCACATTACATGCTGCCGAATGTTTTAAGAAATGAGAAACTCGGGTAACCAAGAATAGGACGTGATAGACATTCTTCAAGGTTTTCGACAAATGGGTAGGTTTTAAGGTCAAAAGCAGGGGTTTTCAATGATGAACTAGAAATATTTCAAATAATTGATTGATTACTAGCCATTACTTACATGATTGATTGATTCGTAATTACTGTATAGTAATGTTAAATTGACTGTTGCAATGCCGTCACTGCTTACCAGTGTAGGGAAATGATCGCATCTTTAGCGATCTTATGAAATGTACAGCCTTCTTGTTACAAACTAATAGCTTTCAGAATCATATTTTGTCTTACTTTTTATACTACATAACACGAAAAAACCCGAAGCTGCTATCTGGAGACGCATGGTTCTCTTTCCTATTGTCATCATAATTATACATGAACTTATCAACATTCATCTCCGATAATAAATAAAGCTACGTGCATTTCATGCAGTTGGTCGACACACAGACCAGTCTATTTAAATAGTGACAAAAATGAAAAACAAATGAACCTGTTTATACTCTGAACCACTTTAGGCAGAGAACCGTTCTTCCATGTGGCCGAGTTGTTATTTATCCCACTCTCATGTGCTGAGTGATTAGCAAGAATGCAAAGTGTACCTATTTTTGAAGTCTTAGGTTTGACCCGACCAAGGTTTGAACCAAGGTCTCCCGGACGCAGAGCGAACACTCTACCACAGGGCCATAGTGCCAGAATAACAGATGTTTGCAATTATTTTTCTTAATCAATAATTTGTGATAATCACTCTCTCGGATATGATTACTGTTCCAGTTGTATTTTTGAGTTCGTCATAACGGCTGTGCATACCTTAGAGGCTGGGATATCACCTGGGATACCTATTAGATACGTGGGATGTCACCACAGTATCTGATGGAGGTGTGCCATCTCGTAGAACATCCTGGTTCTCATGATCTTCGATAGAATGATGTCATAACATGCAGGATCGCCTGGAAGACCGAGCTTTCGTCATCACTGCATCGCGGGTATGGAACAGCCCTCCTTTGCATCTCAGGGACGATGACCTGACACTGCTCTTGATAAGCGCCTTACAACCTTTGCATTGTGTGCGTTGTCAATACTTTCGTTAATAAAACGAATAAATAATCATCAATATCTGTCCACATGAACATTGTTACTGAGTAAGTAGGGTTGTCAGCCGATATTTCACGCGTCAATTTTCTATGAAAGTCGTTTATATATCTCCTATTCCAAATTAGACGGCCTTAATTTGCATGATAAAGGCCGTCTAATTTGCTATGTAATACCATTGAGGTAGGAGCATTTCACCATCCATCCTCGCATTCCCAGTGAAAATGGCATTGAGGCGATTCCTATGGTTCACAATTTGGATTCGTAGATATCTCAATCTTGACATACTTTAATGATTTAAGCTGCATGGGCTATGTAGAAAATTATCATAGATTTTAGTTATTTACAGATCAAAATCTTGGATTTTTGATGCCATATATTTTAGGTTCAGTAACAATGTAGAGATGTTGGACGATAAATGAGTCCAGCAATGGAGTCCGCGATAGCGGACGACATTGCTGGATGAATTTAGAGTCCAACATAGCATTGTTATCGATATTTCTATGTTCAGAATAATCAAGATGAAAGTATCCAGACAATGAAATTCAAATCCAGTCATAGAAATCGACAACAATAAAACCTCTAGAACGGAGGTTCAGCTTCATGCAATACACAATGGTGGCACATAAATCTCACGCATTTTCACTTAGATGCACCTGCCAACGTCTGTATCATTGGGTCAGAATCAGTCACATGTGTAAATCGAAGCTTTTAATTGGTGGTTCATGCCCCAACTTAGTTCCCCCGGATGTGCCGCGACCTTGAGTCAATTTCCATTCTAGTCAACTTCAGATAAACAATCTATTTCTATGAATCCAGTATCTATGTTATTGAGATAAGCACAGAAATAAGAAGTAATCATTTATCAACATTAACGATATCTGGCAATACGATGGACGTCGACTGGGATAACATGCCTATAATTGATTTCAGTCTATTTCCCAATAGCATGATTACAAATCTAGAATTGAATGAAATAAAGGAAATATTGAACGAACCAGTAGAAAGAAATGAGCAACAGTGTCAAATTCCAGATGATGCGATCGCGGAAATGGATGCGTTAGAAATCAGAATGAAATCTGCATCATCATCGAAGCAAGAAAGAGAACATTCCAAAAGATTTATGGACTTTTTGATAGAAAACAGATCGAAGTTGATTTAAAGACCATTTCTGAAGAAAGACTGAATGGCCTGTTGAGATGGTTTTATAAAGAGCTAAAGACTAAAAAGAACGAATATTATAGTCCACAAAGTTTACGATGTATACGAGCTGGCATTCATCGTTACCTCACTATAGCACTGAATCGCAATGTCAACATAATAAGCGGAGAAGAGTTCAGTCAGGCAAATCGAATGCTAACAACGATGTCAGCCTTATGGTTATCAAATGGAGGAAGACCAACTGAATATGTTTCAATTGAAGAGAATGATTTAACAAAAATTAACAAGTCATTTACACCTATTCTCTATTTCCTTGGTGCAAGAGGAAGAGAAGAATTTGGGCGACTTCACCGAAGTGATTCTGAAGGACAAAAATTTGTAGAAGTATCATCAAAAGACAGCGACAACATAAGGAAAAACACAAGACCCAGTTTGAAATTGAAAGAATATTCATCAAAACGAATTGGCAGAATATAGGTATGATACTCGAGCTATCGAAGCCATTGAAATTTAACAATCTTTTCCCCGACCATTGAGCAACAAAAATAACTAACTGATTTTCAGCCGAAGCCAAGTTCGAGGGGAACATTGGTTGGGCGATTTTATGAAAGCTTTATCAAAGAAATTGGAATTGTCAAAAATGTACACCAACCATTGTATAAGATGCACGACCATTACCAAAAGAAAAGAAAAGGGTCTCACAAATCAGGAAATAGCGTTGCTAACTGGACTGATTTCCTTTACTGTCTTTCCTACTTGATTCACTTTTCATTTGTACTTTTTAGTACGTTCAATAAAGATATATAAGGATGCAGCAAGTATCGATGGATATGACCGGCCGTCAGACAGCCGCAAGCGCCGCATAGCAAGTGTTTTGTCAAATAATGAACCAAATAACCAGAAAAAGCATGAACATGAACCCGAAGAAACAATTACGAGAACAGTAAACAAGGAACAAATAAACCAGATGATGAACATGGTGGCGCAATCCACAGGAAATACGATCCAAATATTCAATAACTGTACAGTGAATTTTTGATTTTAATATTGTCTGGACACTAACAATGCATATATTACCTTTCAAATGATCAGCCTAAATCGTCGCGCCGACGATTTAGGCTGTCATTTGAAAGGTAATATATATTCATTACGTGCTGTAAGTTTCTGGTAGAGAGCGCTAACATATCTATTGATCTTTTTTATCGTTGAAAATCCTAGAAATGGCACTGTTGCCTTTCGACTTGTAATAGTTTGCGTAATTGGCAGCATGCTAAGTCAGCTGCAGGTCATTTGAACTGTTACTAAGTCCAACAAGACGCATTTCGTCCATCTAAGAATGAATTATCATGCTGTTATTATTCATTATTTTCAATTGGTTTGATACAACGTCAGCAGTGCAGAAGACAAATTCCTGAGTGAAATCGATGAGAAAATGATATTGATGGCTGAAATGGAACTTCATAGTTGAAAGAATGACTCGATTTAGCTCAATGTCGCACTACAGATTGGCAGTAAACCTACAACTTTACAAGATAGCGTCAGTATCGCTCTCCTTACAACTCGTACGGTGGGAAAGCACGGCCAGTAATTCTCGCCGGAAAGGGAATTGCATGGAAAAGTTTGTGGTCTCTGGTAGACGTGTTTCGAAGCGAATGCGTAGAGGCCTCACTGTGAAATTAATCTAATTGAGAAACAAATGGGGACGCAAATCGTGGCAACCACTGAGTTGCATTCATTTGCATCGGAGCGAGGTGTCTGTATGATGGAACGCAGTCGAAGATAACATTGCAGGCGCCGAGCCCAAGTTAATTATCGAGGAGGACGGAAGAGGGTCAAGGCTGATAACGGAAACTGCGTGAATTTGCATCCATCTGATCCCACGCGGCATTCAAATCGTTGTTTTTATCCTGCTCATCCTGGTTGACTTCCTTCTCATCGTTCTGTCAACAGTGACTGACATAATCTTCCATTCTTCATTTTCAAAACTGTCTTCTCTCAAACACACGCGCACTTACTCTCTCACAGCATTTTCTCGCATCCATTTTATCTTCATTTTTGTACCCACTTTTTCCTCTCCCTCTATTTCTTACACGCACACACACACACACACACACCTTCTCTCTCTCTCTCTTCCTCCTTTTCTCTCATTCGTACCCTTCTCTCCCTCGTTCGCAATTTAACCCTCTAAACCCTTGTTTACATTGAGCCTGGAACTTAGAACCAATTTAATTCATTCCTCTCGTAGGGACTCACACATACGCGCACATACTCAACAACAGACTTCGCTCTCTGCCTCGCATTCTGACACACCCGCAAACTCCATCTCATATTTGTCTCCTCAAAATTCAATTCACAATTTGAATAAAGCATTCTATTCAAGAAAATTAGACAAAATCAGAAAAAATTAAGACATGCACAAGGAAAGACAGCTGTTAAACAGAGCAGATGATGTTTTCAAATGAGTTAGGCTGTATCATAGGAGTATAGTTAATGTTATCGTGTTGGAAATGCTTTGCTTTCATTCAGATTTAATTAATTCAATACTTGGATGAAGAGGAAGTATATGCGTTCACATGCACATTCACTTGCAAATTGAATAGATCATTTACTTTTGATATAGAAAAGGGTTTTCATTCAAAATCCAACTTCCTAGACATCATTGATCTTTTTTGGAAATGTCGCATCTCGAATTCGCATTTTTCTGGGAAATTGAGAAAAAGTATTTCTAATAAACCACGTTGGCTGTAGATTTTGCGCACCTCCTTAATGTTTTATCATATCATTGTAATATACCGGATGTCCATAAAGTCTGGAACCACAGGAGTTGATAACAAAATGTGACTGATATCATTATGTAACGCATTATCATATGCCGCACTATTATGAAACCAAGAAATGCATTCTTGGTAATCAACTATGTAAAAAACAACTTTCCGAATACTTGAATTTTGCAATTGTTCACCATGAACATCGTGACACCTGAAATCACTGTTGTTAATGCTGCGTATTGTGATATGTGATCGCGCTAAGATACAAAAGTCTTTTACGTTCAGTCCTTAAGTTATTGATTTATTTATGTCACATATGATAGCAACACAGCTTAAACTCGATTGCCGCTCCGCTCTTCACTTTGGTGTAGTTTTCATGTGTCAAGCGAGCTACGCAAGCAAAATATTCGGTTTTGGAACCAAGTCAAAACTCACAGGATGCTTGATGACAACCTTACGGTCAAGGTTCGCCGAAGGTGACTGCTGTGTGGTTTATGGATCCCGTTTGTTTTGGGCCATTCTTCTTTCTATAGACTATGCAAACGGTGACAAATGAAAATTGTCAACAAACACACTGCAAAGGCACCTAGCTATTACCTGAAATTGATGAAATTTGATGCAAACCTACCGGTTTCAACAAGATGGAGATACAGATTGTTTCATAAAAAATGGATCACCCTTAAACATCGCCTTAACTTCAACTTTGTCTTACTCCGCCAAACTTGAACGAATTTCTCTGAAATTTGGAAGATATGTCAGTTGTGCTTACTAATATCATTGTTGGAAATTTCAAGCATGAATATTGAGTTGTTTTCCTGTTATAGATAAAAAGTAGTAGATAATTTGATCTTCATTTAGCAATGTTACACAAAATCATACCTCACTCTTATAAATTTTTCATTTGTTTCCTTTGTTATGTAATATGTTGTTCTACAAGCCAAAAGCTATCAAGCAAAACAAAAATAAAGAAAATCGGTCAATCAGAGCCAGTATAGCACCATTATTCATCAACAATAATGTAACTGCTACACGTGATTAACTGGACTTCATGTTCCATAGCTTCCTGACTTCGTTGCGGTGGTGTTGGCAGCACTCCTGATTGCTTTCAGCTAGAAATCTATCTCTTACCGGTTGAAAACAATACAAAGCACAAATGAACAATAACGAGATCGCATTCACAAAAGGCAAAGTGTCAGCCTTGCTAGAACTAGGGTTTTCTTTGCGAGCTACAAGCAAGCGACTAAATGTCCCTTACACAAATGTGCATCGATGGCATAATGATGATTTTCGACTCTGTCGTAAAGAGAGCTCTGGCCGTCCACGCAAAACATCCAAACGTAGAGACTGCCTAATTTTGAGATTTGTTAAAGTTGATCCAAGTCTCTCGTTAACTGAGATGGCTGCACTAGTCTCGTCTATTTCTAAGTCCACTATTCGTAGAAGACCTATTGAGTCGAATTTCAAGAGCTGTAAGAGGCCCTCTCAGATCGAATTATCAGATCAGCATACAAAAAGACGTCTCAGACGGCAAAGAGTCATTGTCACTGGCGAAATCAATGGGATCGGGTTGTCTGGTCTGATGAGGCATCAGTAGTAGTAGTAGAAGTAGGAGTAGTAGAGTCAACTTATGCAAGTCTCAATTAGGGCTTAGGACATTATCTTGGCCAGCTCGTTCTCCTGATCTGAATCCCATAGAAAATGTATGGAGTATTCTAAAACGCAACGTTCGTCGTTCACTGCTACCTACAGATGGCGTATCACAACTTACGTCACTGTTAAAAAGAGAGTGGAGAAAGTTAGATCAGTCAAAAATCAACGATATCATCGAATCAATGCCTAGACGAATTGGTAATGTCATTGACAATAAGGGTAGGGCCACAAAATATTAGCTTCTTAAGAACCGTTACTGTATCATAGCTTATCAGATTATATAAGGACATTTAAATATATTAGGGACATGAAATAACATGAAAAATGCTTTCTGTATCATACTTATGTTTTATTTGGTCAAATTTTAGGATGATCCACTTTTTATGAAACGGACTGTACGTCCCATTATTACATCGCCATCAAGGATAGAAATTGACTCAACGAGACATTTTCATTGCTGAATTGGTCATAGAGGAGCATATAAATGGGCTACAAGGAGTCCCAATTGACTATGACTTGAGTTCCACAGGCATTAGTCTAAAATTGACCTTCGCGCCATTTCCTAGGTAATAACACGTGTATTACACGTGTACGGGTTGACTGGGAACCGACGTGCCTCACGTAGCTCAGGTAACCAGGTATGTGCCAAATGAGAATGCGGGATTTGGTTCACTTGCAAAAACTAATCCTGGAAGCATGTTGCAAAGTCCGACAATGTGAAGAAACTGTAATGCAACAAAATTTCAGCTCGATTTCAGAGATGTCATGAAGTTCATGGTGAACACTTTGAACACTTGTTGAATTGCAAGTAGTGTTTTCCGGATAATTCGTCACCCTTCGGGGTATGCAAAAAATGGCGAATTAACAGTATAAATAAATTTCCGTAATCAGCATCTTCAAAACTCGTATTTGTGTATCACGCAATTGATTCTTTCCCGTTAAATCAAGCAAAATATTTCTACAGCTAATGTCTATTGACCTTTAAACGACCCTTTCTGCAAATACTAGGTACATGATCAGGATGGCTGGCCAGACCCGAGCCTTGTCTATATCTTTATGAGCTACACACAAAATCTTTCATGAATCAGGCCCTATTGAATTAAATTAACAAAAGCAATATCTGAAATTTCATTTGACGTTTCTATTGGTCGATCAGTAAATTGTCGTCTCCATCAGCAAATTGTTGCAATTATTAATGCTCTTAAACTACAATGTTAATGCAATCATTGGATTAACAAATGATATACCAAAACTCCTTACATACTTCCACTAACGAGAGAATTTTGTAATAGCGCTAAAATGGGAATGTGTGCGATGTTCAGGTTTGTTGACGAATTAAGCGTAGAGATTAATATGAAGATTTGCGAATTGGGGATGGGAAAAGGGACGAATTGCGAATTAAAGGTTACGAATTATCCTTTCACTTTACAATCTGCAACATATGAAATCTATTCGGGGAATAGGAAATTTGTCAAATTAATTAGGTGGCGAATTATCCGGAAACACTATATTCGAAAAGATGTTTTCCGCTTACTGGCTTTTCGTATTATAATGCATTTCTTGGTTGCATAATAATGCAAATATCTTGATTTTAGTGACATTTTCTTTTTATTCCTTATGGTTCCAAACTTTATGGACACCCGGTATATTATGTAGTATGCATGATTGGTATTGGTTAATTACTATTTTCATGTCAAAGTATCTATACAAAATCCGTTCAATGCAAGTGATGACTCTCTCGATTTTTGAAGCACCACTTTTAGAGGAAATTTTGCACCCAGATAAATATAACCATAGGTCGCGGTGCAATTTAATTGTGCTATTATTAGGACACTTGTTTGCGAGAAATGGTCAATTCAAATTTTCCAACCTAATACTGAGGTATAGACCTTTGAATCGAAGACCTAAGACATGTCAGATAGTTCCTTTATTAGTATGCGGACTACAGAACACTTTAAAATTGTTCATGATACTCATGCATAATTTGTATATACGATGACGATTAAGGGATTAAAACATTATAGAAGAATGGATTTTAATTTGACCTTTAGATATCCTCCTACAGAGTGGTTTATATTTACAGAGAACTAAATATAATAGAATAAAGTGCACATTTCCCTTCAATCCTTGGCTTATCTTTTTTCATTTGGGGTTTTTGCATGTTGATATCTATGAGTCTTAAAGGATGATGGTCCCTATTTAAATACAAGGTGCAACTTAGGATTAGGGTTCATCAAATCATGGCATTGAGAAAATTTGAAATACACCGTTTTACAGAAAACACAACATACTGAGCACAGAAGACATTTTCCAGGGTATTGTGCAGTAGGCTCCGGTTAGAAATTTCCGGACACCCCGAGCACCTTAGATGCTGCGACTTTATGTAATAAAATATGAATACTTCGATAAATTGAAAATTCCCTCTCGGCTTCCTTAAACTGTAATGGAGCTGCTATGGACCGCGCTATAGTGTTGACATTATCTGGAAGTTCATCTGGAATTCTTAAATAAACTGTATCATTTTTACATCATCCTTCGATACAGCCCGATGAGACAGTCATTGTAATGGAAAAAGATGTCTTTGCTCTGCATCATTTTGTAAGAAGATAAATTGGGAATGCTATGTGCCTTTCTTGGACAATACTTCCTTGACATTTACTATCAGCATCGCATTTCAAAATCCATACAGTCCACACATTAACACATAAGCGCAATTAACATAATGAGCTTATTCGGTGGATATTTCATTGAATGCTACTTTAAAACATTACTGACATTCCGCCTAGGTTATGTTCTAATCAATATCTGTTAAATTATCATGCGTGAGGACATTATGAAGTCCTATTTATTATCTATTCCAGGAAAAATTCCTGCCATCTTTCAACTGAGGAATTAACTCAATATTAATGATTTCGCTAATCTACAGTGAATATAAGTATATACAGTACATATTAATGGTTAAACAAACTAATTTAGATATTGGAACGATTTCCTTTCATTTGCTGAAGTCACTTCCTTTCCATGTCATAGAGATAGATTTGTGGGACATCGCTTCGATAGTATTTAGAAATTCCCAAAAGGCTTTGCTTCATTTCTAATGGATGCATAATCATAGGAAGACAATCATGTTTTACAATGTACGATGACTTAATCGCTTGTAGAGTCAAGCGGAGAAATACATCCATAGTAGAAGGTGCCTACTTGCAGATCACTAGGTTATTTCAGTTGTTAGACCCACAGAATTAGACAGGTCGTCTCTTCTTCCGTTTGACTAGAAGGGAAGCATTGGAACGTGCAACGTTATTGAAATGGCACAATCTGCTGACTAAATACCATAGCAATCGAACAATGAGAAGCCAGTTCAGCATTAAAAACGACAAATTGTACAAAGTTTCTGTGACTGTTATCAACCGGATCACACAGCAAAGAGACACAGTCGATGTCAAGTTCTACAGAGAAGTTTGTGAACGTTTTTTCATGCGCCTGCTAACTTTTTTTAAAATGATCGGAGGGCCCAACATTATTGAGAAAACTTTTGCGCAATGATCTGAATTCTTCGAATCTGAAGGAATCGTGGCGATTGGAGCATTTTGAAGGAATTTAGAGCAATCCGCAAGCGACGCACGACTATTTTTCCTATCTCTGCAAGGTATTAAAAATTTCTTTTTGCCCACTTATTAAGTTCCTGCATGTGCCATTTGTTTGAATCAGTTTGCACTTCTAGCAAAGTGACACAGATAAACAATCTAATTCTGTGGTTAGACCGTTATAATCAATAAATTTCAATCACTCAATGACAGCAAACTTATTACAAAACATTTGATTTTTGACAATTCCTTTTCGATTTCACTTGGGGATTGAAATGAAGTTTTATATTTTTGCGGATATGCTTTTACATAGTAATACTTAAAATAGAAGAAAGCGAAGTGGTAAAGAGTACCGAAGATGTTCGAAGGGCAAGTTAGCGCTTAAAAAGTCACTGTGAGTGGTACCATTTAAAAGCGTCACTGCTGAGACTTTGTTGTCGCTCGCTGTGAGATGACAAACTTCATCCTGTCAACAGCTGCCTGAAATTCCCTTTTCCGTCATCACAGGATGTACACGCTGCGTTGCCGAAGTCAGGGATGCAGCAGCAACGGTGAACTAATTTCCTTAGTGAAAAATAGCTTGAACCTGCAATTTTCTTTCTAGAAAAAGGAAGCACCGAATACAATGAGAACATTTGATTAGAGAAGACGATGCGACAGATGACTAGATCTGAATGAAAAGCATGCATCTCAATTCTGTTTTGTAAGGAAATAAGATGCGATTTTAAATGGAGTCATACAAGACTATTTACATGTAACTTGAAATGTGCTGTTTGATATAAGTGACATTCCCATTCAAAAATCATCATTAAAAAACTGTTGGCGAGTGGCATTAATTGCAGGCGTGGGTGCAGTCCGCTTTCGCACTTCATCGCGACAATGTTGAATAGGGGCCCCGGAGGATCCGCGTCGACCCAATACGAACCGCGGGTCGGGTCTGAGCAATGAACCACGATCACTGCTCGGTTGTGGCATGTTTTTCTAAGGTATCCTTTGTTGCTTCATTTAGATTATGTCTATCATATCCTCGTCAAATAGTAAACTCTGTTCGCCCCTATTGATCAGCAATGATGATTTAAGATGAATGAAGTCATGCTGTCATACCTTGAAAGAAGATAAATAAGCACTTTCTACACTTCCGACAGATAATCAAAGAGCTTACCTGAAGATTTATTAGTACCAGCACACATGATGTGAGATGTGACGATCTGGAACTAGATCAATTCCATCATGATCCAGAATAAATTATGTTGATTGCAGTCTGGTAGCATGAAGATCATGTCTTGTGTTTTTGCTCATTCTCATTAGCAAGTATTCAAATAAAATGTACACTAATGCGAATTTCATCAATTGATGCAATCTTTCAATTTTAATGTTTGTAGGCATTGAGAACTGTAAAATGAAATACATGATCATGTCCATCTAATTTGTCATATTATTATTTGTTATTGTTCTCCACAGACATTCAAATTATTCGTCGACAAGATGAAAAATGTTGTATGTGCTTACAGTAACGAAAGTGTAGGCAATCCCTTCAAAGCAGAAAAATTATGATAATCATTTCTTTACGATTCGATGTATTTACCAGTGCTCTGTAGAAATATTGTAATGTCTATAATGCATTCATTAGAATGTTCATAAAAGCGGTCACGCATTAGTAATATCTCAGACCCATGGGTTTGGACGGGTCGGAACTGAAGCTCTAGCGGGTCTCATGGTGTATGAAGCACTGCGGCTTCGGTCGGGTCTGGTCGAGACGAACTCAGACGAGTCGAGTCAGGTCGTGTCCTGTAATATAGATCCGTTTCGCGCTCTGCTCCACGCTGTAAGCGAAAACAATGCCTCTGATCCATATCAAACCAATGCGCCCCTAATCCATGACAAGAAGTTGATTATTGCAATGCAAGTCAAATTGTTGTTCCGCAATTTTAATCGCAAGAATATTGTCTACTATTGATGAACGAACATGCAGAATAATTTCAAATGTCACATTGTCCACTGTTTCAGACGAAGCATGTGATTTGTTGCCATCATGACAGATGGCATACCATGAATCCGAGAGAAGAGAAGTATGTGATTAAATGTTGATGTTTTCTTATAATAGTTGCAATAGTAGATTTACCACGATGATTTTAATCTGTTAATCCACCTACTCTCAAAAATAGACCTGTACATTCAACTTTTTGACATTTGAAGCTTTATGTACGAAATAGCCACTGAGAATATTGTTGCTCGATTAAATTTTGATAACAATTTCATGACTGTGTTCTCTTAATTAACTTTAAACATGACAATCATTAACCATGGTATCCAATCGTAATAACAAACCTGCAAATTGTGATTCTTCCCTCTGTACACTGCAGTCTACCTTGTAAAAATAAGCTTATATGTGCATCATAATCGCAAAATTTTCATACTTGCTATTTACTGATATGAAATAGGTGTGGCTCATGCCATATAAAAATATATCCCGTGTAATAGCAATTTTCAACGAAAACTGCTTAATCACTAGATTTTTTACAAACTCAGAATTATTGTTAAAGTAGGCGGGAAATTGAAAAAAGTGCTCAGTGGACGCATGCTAACGTTCTCAGCACAATAACCCATTTAGCGCTATCATAGCGCTTTCGCAACAGTTCGACCAGACGTTTTTGAGACTACATTACGCAGCATTGAGGATAACGCGCTTCTAATAGTGACGAACGCCCGCAAATTTCTTAGAAAAGGAGCTTTTTTTGAAAATAGCTTGCCGTTGTATGGGTTAATACCGAAGCCTCCCGTTAAAACGATGTCAGTTTGTAAAAGACTAAGTGGGAGTTCGATTCCTGACGATTCATTATTACAAGGCTTCATTGAAAGCGAATGAGTAAATTCCTCTCAGCCTTGATTTGCTTTTTATTCGAGTTATTTCTTTTTCTCAATGGTGTTATAAACATGTGCAATATTCAATCGACAATTTGAATGACGTCCATTAAGTCAAACCTATCTAATTTTCGCGTCATGAATTTTGCTTGAATAGATGTGAAAACTTTGAAGTAAGTAAGCAAATTCCGTGTGCAAAAGAAGGACGAACTGTTGACAGCAGAGAAAGTCAAAGGCGAGCACACTAGCCGGCGAGCCGTCCTTCGTACAAGCGATTTGCAGAGTAAGGTACTGTTCAATTCATTTGTAGAATAGATATTTTCAAAGACGGTGCTCCGCACTATATTTGATCTCACTTCAGGGGCCAATGATGTCGAAGCCAGGACTTGCTTTCATCTAATTCTAAGATATTGAAAACATATGACTTAACAGATTACGAGTTTATTTAGTGATTTTGCATGGACTTCTATATAGTATAGTATATCGGGATGAGACACTACCGATATCTACATACAGTTGATTGTTAAGTGTCATGAAGACTTTTGAAGACAGTTGATTGTTAAGTATCACGATTATACTTTGTCAAAGTGACTTTCAAATGTGTTGTCGATGGTTGTATCACAAATTGTAGAACCCAAATAGAAAACAAGATCACATTATCTCATTTCATTGTTTCCCAAAAGATGCTGAAAGATTCAGGAAAATATATGCTGCAAAATATTCGAGAATTTGAAGAGGGAATTTGGAATCACATAATATCAAGAACATCTACTTGCACAACAACTAGTGCATGAATGTTTCTTTATATCATTCCACGAGCTTTACTTGTGGTTTTGATAGAGGATAGATTGTGTATTACGCAATTGACTGAAGTTGTAGAATTTTCGGAGCCATCCATTTCAATCGTTCCTAACAAACAACTTTGTATAAATCGATCGCTTATTTCAAGAAAAATACAGAGAATTTGCTAGACGACTTCTGCACCTTTCGAATACAAATTTGGACGGATAGCCTATACATCCAGATTTCCATGCTGATATGTAATTTTTCATACAACCATTGACGAATCATTTCAGTGCAGAAAATTGAAATGGATGTCCAATTTCAAATCATGGCGATGAAAGTTCTTGCCAACAAATGATTTCGAAAACTTTGTATTAGCTCTTGTGGATAGGATTTTTTCGAGCTTTCTTTATGCGGATTTTCAATAAATTCCAGGCCTTGACTTTTCGATATAGCAGAGTTCCTTGATATCAGACAATTTTCCTAGAATGGAGTTGGCAAGAATGAATCAACTGGGAGCAAAAGGAATAACAAATTCACCGGATTCTTATAAGTTGTTGTGCAAGTAGATGTTCTTGATATTATGTGATTCCAAATTCCCTCTTCAAATTCTCGAATATTTTGCAGCATATATTTTCCTGAATCTTTCAGCGTCTTTTGGGAAACAATGAAATGAGATAATATGATCTTGTTTTCTATTTGGGTTCTACAATTTGTGATACAACCATCGACAACACATTTGACAGTCACTTTGACAAAGTATAATCGTGATACTTAACAATCAACTGTCTTCAAAAAAGGACGACTAATGTATGTAGATATCGGTAGTGTCTCATCCCGATATACTATACTATATAGAAATCCATGGATATTGATTGTACTACTTTTCAACGCGCCTTCCAAATGTTTTGAGATTGGACCAGCATCAAAGCAGATATCCCATCTGCTATATTCCGCTTTGAGAAAACGGATATTTCGAAAGAACGTGGGTGGGATTCTGAGATTTTGAACTTTACCAATTCTGTTGAGTGTACTGTGGTTTTGCTTTACTCATTATTTGTTGAGAAAATGTAAGGGCCTACATGAGCATTGAACTAAGAAAATTGTTGACTTTTTACAAAATATTCAGAATCTCTAAAGACCTACTAATTTTTGATGTCTGAATTGATTTTGACCCATGGCGTCTTCACTGCCACTTAGCTGAATAGTGAAGTTATGTGAGCGAATTTTTGTAGAATGAAGGCATTGTCTAAAGCTGTCGACAGTTATCATCCATAAATCGTTCAGGACAAAAGACATTTTTCTCATTTATACAATTAAATTAAGAAATTATTTAGTCACATTTATTTACATCAATTTTGTTTGCAATTTTGTTGACGCTGATCACGCTTGACGTCTAAATCTAAGAGATATCAATCATTGGTGGCTAATTCTAAATCTCAAGGCGGTTCGTGAGAACACAAAAGCAATATAGGTTCCGGAAATTAACTCGCAGTAGATAAATAGATCAGAGAAGAACTCTAAATCCTCGCGTTAATGGGAATTCAGCGGCAGTTGTATTGAAACATCGCCAGTGGATCAGAAGATCGCCATTTTTCGGAGGAGAAACAAATGGAATGTCGAAATTGTTTAACACGGTCATCGGACAGATTTCCCACGACGAAGGATATCTTCTGGATTCGACTCGTATGTGCCTTTCATCGATCAACACCGATCCAGCTATTCTCCATTGCCAACAGCAATAATGTCGGTGAAGAAGAAAAATAATGCTGGAATATCTGTGAGGACAGAGAAATGTTTATGCAGTGGATTATGTAATGAGTGATGAATAACGTTGCCGCTGATATTGGAATCAAAGTTTCTTATTCGAATGATAAGAAAGTCAGGAACTCCTTTCGTGTGAACCACCAAACTATGTTTAAAATGAATATAATGATAAAATAGCACCACAAAACTTATAGACTTGACGAACACAGAGAATTTATAACCTTTCTTATAACCACACATTTTTACTCGCATTGATGGATAATTGTAATAAGTGTTGGCGAAAAATCTCATATTAAAGCTATTTTTTTGCAATAATATTCATAGTTATTCCGATTCGGCTCATTCCTAAGATAGTCCGGTCATTCTAATTATGTTCATAGCTATTTGGCTTGTATTTATCAGGGGACTACTAAGATATCTATTTGTAGATGTAGCTTCTATATATAAGATATAGTCTCCCACCATCATTATTTTAGGCATGTCGGGGTGATAGGTATTGTGCGTAATTGAGCTATGGTACAATGAGGAAATGGGAAGGCAACAATGTATATCGTAATGATGATTTCTCCATCTATGCATGTAAAAGACCAGTTACTTTAATGATATAGTAACTTATACTTTACTTAACTTATACTTTTACTTATATAGTAAACTTCTATAAAGGACAGGACCACCAATGAGCAATAATGAGCAATAGACATTTATGAATCACAAAATGAAAAGCTACATTCTTCGAGAGGAAATAAACGTTTCCTCCCTTAGCTATCTGTCCATCCCCCGCTGCGCTCGGGCTACACCATAGCTGCGGGAGGAAAAGTTGATATTTCCTCTCTAAAGAAAATAGCTATTGTGGTAAAAGATTTTGTGTTTATTTTCAGATCATTGGTTTTTATGTTCATTGTTCTTGAATCGGCAACGTTTGATTTGTATTCTTGAATATTCAATTATATTCATAGAATTTCGGTTTAATTTCAAGATAAACAATTCATGGTGGCAGCATTTATTCCACTCTTCCGTCGAAAATGTCATTAATTTGTCATAGATTCTGAGCGTTTAATCAACTAGTTGATTATATTTATCCACAAAACTAGAAAAACCTACACATCCACAAAACCGGACAATGAATAAATGAAATAAATGCGTTTTATCCCTCTGATTTCTCACTGACATAAAAGTCCTTCGACTTTGGGTGTAATAGATTTGTTTCGGTGTCAAAATACCCTCTAGATTACGGGATTACAATACTATGGCACTGCTTATTTTCAAAATCATCTACAAGTACTTGTGATCATGACCATTCTGCTTTTTGCATAGAAATGCTGTTTTCATGGAAAGATTTAACTTCCTTATGAAGTTTAGAAGCAGTTTCCCATGAAAATCCGATGCATAAAGGATTGCATTTGGAAGTGGGTGTGTGTAGAGCGAATATCATCTTGTCGCACTTAATTCGAACATCAACGATCCCATTACGGATTCAAGTGATAGAATTAGAAAGACAATGTGGTCGTTAACCTTCTCCATGGCTTTTTTTATTCTGCTGATTTAATTTGCTAGCGCGCTATATTTTTCCGTCTGTTCCCACATTCCACGCATAATCATCGTCTTTCAATCTATTGTCAATTTATCTTCCTCGCTGGCATCTGGTTTTCGGGAGTGATGATGGACTTAATGAGGTTGAAGTACACGGTGTGTACCAGCAAGTAGAAGGACAGGCAAGGTGGAATGCGCACTGCCATTAATATTACATTTAGAACGACAGAACGGTATTTTCCTTGAAGTGCGAGATGCTGGATTGGGGTTAGTGGCAGCCTCCTCTGTCGGTAGATGAAGACATACATTCCGAACCCTGTTATTTATTACCTTCAAATTTTCCCACCTTGATTGTTACAATCTCCGTCTAATAAAAGTGTAGCATTTTAACAATAGTGCAAGTGGTCATTGAGCTGGTCCGAACATATACATGTACAGCAGGTCGATGGCATTAATCCCATGATAAGCATAGTTGTACAAAAGAGATACACGGCTCGAGAAAAGTTAGCGGAAATCAGCCGATTACATTTTTTCTTGAAGCCGAGACTGAACCAGTTTTAGCCGACTCATTTAATCAGCATCTTATGTATAATACACTGTACATTTTTTGGTCTCAATCATGCATGCAGGGAATCAGAATAGTAATGCATGTATTTTACCTAGAGGCAGGAGTACGACACCGTAGCAGTGCAGTTGCGAATCCTGGTACGCTCTCTCGTCTAGGTCCGGTTGAGTACGGCGCCGCAGCAGTGCAGTGGCGCATCCGGGTACACTCATGGCCAGGTCCTGTTGAGTACGGCACCGCAGCAGTGCAGTGGCGAATCCGGGTACGCTCTCTCGTCCAAGTCCCATTCAGTGCGGCGCCGCAGCAGTGCAGTTGCGAATCCGGGTACACTCCTGGCCAGGTCCTGTTGAGTACGGCACCGCAGCAGTGCAGTTGCGAATCCTGGTACGCTCTCTCGTCCAAGTCCCGTTGAGTGCGGCGCCGCAGCAGTGCATTGACGAATCCATGTACACTCTTGGCCAGGTCCTGTTGAGTGCGGCGCCGCAGCAGTGCAGTTGCGAATCCGGGTACACTCCTGCCCAGGTCCTGTTGAGTGCGGCACCGTAGCAGTGCAGTTGCGAATCCGGGTACACTCCTGGCCAGGTCCTGTTGAGTACGGCACCGCAGCAGTGCATTTGCGAATCCTGGTACGCTCTCTCGTCCAAGTCCCGTTGAGTACGGCACCGCAGCAGTGCAGTTGCGAATCCGGGTACGCTCTCTCGTCTAGGTCCTGTTGAGTGCGGCGCCGTAGCAGTGCAGTTCGACATCTTATACTAGTTTATATCAGGAATCCACCCAATAGTCCAATTTCGATGACACTATATAACAAAGAGTCAATAAAATTGCTGATGTAGCTACTCGTAAAGCATATTGCATTCCATGAGCTGTGAGCATGAACTGAATACATCATAAAAAGAGCCATTAGATGGGTTGAGATGAATAACTTGAAATCACGCTTCGTTGCGTGGTTTATCTGCAAATATGATTTTTGCTAGCAAATTTGCAGCCTGCAACATGTGTGCAAGTGCATATCGTGTGCTAGAAAAATGACTTAAGTACTTGTCTCACAGTTCATGCCGGCAAAACAGATCTGAGATTTTTAGATAAGCAGAGAGACACGGCTCTAACATTGCCAAAAATGTCTGTTATCTCAGATAGTAGACGTATGTTTAACAAGAAATCCAATGATTTCTGTCTCACATTTAAGAAGTGAAATTCATTACAAAATTTAATCGCAAGGAAATCTTATTAATAATAATAATGAATAATAAATATCGGTTTTATTTTTCAAGAAAGCCCCAATACTGGAAATGGTGGGGCACAATTCACATCAGAAATCAATTGTCAGACCAAATGACAAAGAAAATGACATAAAGTAAGTAATGAAAAGTCGGTTAAAGTGGGTAATCATTTCAATGCAAATCTACTATTTGAAAGACACAACATGCCATAAATAAATGAGATTGTAGCTGCAAATTAATCTATTATATTTAAGTTCATCAATCTATAAGATGAAGGCAATGCTCAGATTAAATGAAGAATGTTAAATATCAGCAATCAATTAAGTAAAGATGAAATCTTATCATCCATTAAATTCCATTAACATCTGTTGATAAATTAGGCGCATGGTGATGTAATCCTTACTCTACTAATGTAACACATGTTATTCGCAGCCTTATTATAGCTTCAATATGAAAGTGAGTAATGAAAGCACACGCGATTAGTAGAAACTTAACTACTTAGCTTTTAATTGGAGTTGCTGACACGAAATATGACAAATTTCTTGATTGAACGTTCTTCGATTACAAATTCTACCGCTACATTGCAACGTGCTGAGGAGATACTGTATCAGCTTGATCAACTTTATCCCAAGTCGATTGAACACCAGACCTTCCTACCTGCCTACTAAGGCTCTATGTAATGATAAAACCACACCTGTTTCGTTAAGTTTGAAGAAAAATGAGAATGAAAACTTAGAAAAAAATGTGAAAAATAAAATATAACAAAAAAATGAGAATGACAGAAAATGTAGAAAATATAATAATAATAAAGAATGACAATCACTTGAATCGAGAAGCAATCTTGTAAATGAAAAATACCACAAATCGCTTCGAAGTTATTTATAGACAAAGTCTCAAAAAAAAAGAAAATCACACCGAGATCTTTCGACCTGGTCTCATCGGGGTGTACCCAAGTAATGAAACAATGAGGAGTATCTACATGGCAGCAAAAGTTACGTCTTTTGTGACTTTGTCTTATAAAACAATGACAAGCATGAAAAATACATGAAATAATGTTAATGCATTTAGCTAATCTAACTTTGTTCCCTCCTTACACATTAATTCATTTCTATTTCAGTGTCAAGTACAGTTCGGTTTGGTCCACGAAGAGGTCGAGTGACATTACAAATGATGGACCGCTTACGAAACACCCGTCGTGATGAGTTGGCTTTTGGAATCCAAACAGAAGTTAATCAAGCCACTTTGGTACATGTGGTGGGAAACAGCGAGAAAAATGCTGACTTCATTCGAGTCAACATTGAAGTGAGTGTAGATACCAAATATAGTACAAAACTAATCTCAAGAATCTCGACAATAGAATTGTAGCAAGCCTTATTTTGATGCCGTCGTTGTCGCGCCAATATTTCACATGTGATTTTGCGGTTGCCTATAAAGTTGACGTTGCTTCAGCCTCCCGCGTCTCCAACGGTCGTCCTCCTGGTTTCTATCGGCCGTTGAAGGCGCAGGACGCCGAGTTAACGTCAACTTCGGTATAATTTAAACGCTAATAAAAATTGACCATAAGAAAAAAAGGAGCTTGATTTTTTCCTGCCGCTGTAATTGTCATGATCTCCCGTCGTGTGGTCAAGTACCTGATGCAGAGAGACTTTAACAAACCTAATAAAGCTTTACTATCAACCCTATTCATGCAGGACAGGGGGATTCGACTCCATGTCGCATTTTTACTCTTGGTCCTCTTATAACTAGGCCGCTGGAATCACACTTTTGCGAATTTTAGTTTCAGTGTGTGAGAGAGAGATACGTTCATTCAATCATAAATGTGAATCAGAAGATATACGTGTCACATTCACATAAAATTCAACATAAATGAGTTGCGGCGCGTAGCAGTCCTGCAGAAAGGAGCTGACAATCGTCCAGATGGAAGAGAGACAGGAACCAACTGTGCTATCAGTGTATCTTGCTTAACCAAGTTATCAAATAGTCTTGTTGCCATAATGCTTCTTCGTGATATAAGATCTTCAGCGGATAAAGAGCCTTTAATCTTGATTCACCTATTCTGAATACGTTGAAGACGCATTGAGTCATGCAAAGAAATTCCAATGAAGGCAGGGTAGGCATACTCAATGTAACTTCGTATTAAAGCATTGTACACAGTCAGAAATTCCTCTTCATTTGTAACAGACTTAATTCCTCTCAAAATGTAGAGTCTGTGTGCACGTTTCTTCTCAATGAAATCTATGTGATACTTCCAACCGAATGAGTCGTCAAGCATAACGCCGAGAAACTTCAAAGATCGCTGGAACTTGATGAACGGGAAGATAGACTGAACATCACAAATGTGTTCACATGTGTGTTAACATGTGTTTACAAGTCTTTCTTCAAAGTCTTGCAATTTTTCTCACTGAAATTGTATCTTTTCAGTCCGAATTTTGCCACTTTTCCAAACATTTTTCTGATCACTTTCAACGATGCGCTTATGTTTTCATTTTGAACACAGTTTTATAAACATGAATCTTTTAATCACCGGTCATGAACATGTGTTACACGCATCGATTAGAATAAATTCAATTGTTATGCAAGAACAACTTGCTAAAGTTTTTGGTGGTGGACTGAGAAATATGAGAGACAACCGGACATTTCGTCGATGGGGGTAAGCATTACCCGTGATAAAGTAGTTTGAATGATCAGACGGGTCATCATTAACAGGTCAATCATTGGGAGAGTTTTCTCGGGTATCTTATTACAAGAATAGAAATGACTCACCTCCCTTGTACGACAATCAACGCTGCTCTGTAGTTGCTGTATTTTCTGAAGATAGTGTGATATAAGCACATTACTTTACCTCTGAGAATTTGAAAAGCTTTAGCGCCGCTACTCCCGAGACCCCCAGACTTCATCAGACTTCTGGAGCATTGTGGTACTTTTAGTGCGGATGTCCTTCCTGTCGACTTCCAATGACACTTTCGGGGCTGGACCTCTGCACCAAAAGATCGCTAAGTCAAACACTTAACCACTATGCCACGGAGACCACTAGAGAGGAAGTCGAGAGAGGTCGCAATAATGATGAAATGCTAAGACGAGAGGTACACAGAATAAGCCCAAGACAATAGGCATCAGGCACTTCGTGTGTCCTCGACAGTATAGGGCCTATGCTTTTTTTATTAATTTCATAATGAATGCAATTTTATCTTTAATTAGTTTCCATAAATTATTTATGATTATTATGAATTTGTTATCATTTTACTTTTATAATTAACTATATATGCATATGCTTTCAAATTGCATAAATAATATAAGAAATGAGGACATCAAGAAATCCAATTATGTGGTGTGACCAGTGTTGTCTTCACCACTGTGCCACGGAGACCACAAACTACCAACTTCTTTGCACTTCATGATAAATAATCGCTATATTTCATGGAAAATTTTGCTGAGTGCTTCTAGCGTAGTTCAAATTTAACAGGAAATGTGTAAACGTCACTTTTAAAAAAGGGGCAAGAAGCCAGAAAAAGCTATTAAAGATTTTATTGATGAATTTCCATTTATGATGTTTCATTTGTTATTCAGTGAACCATACTGACGAGTTGTTCAACCAGAATCTTGTTGATTATTTCATGTGTTAATAAAAACTCTTAATGGGAATCCTTATTCGTCTGATTTAGAAGGATGTGAAGGTAAAGAAGATGAAATTTGAATTGATCCCTCAAGGGAATGTCATCTTCTTTCCTGTTACTCAGACCATTCATAAAAAGTTGTTGAGTGAGAAAGTACACACGTTGACTGAGGAGAATGCGATGACCTTCGGATAAAGAAGATTTTGATAGACAATTATTTTCCATTATTAACCTTTCGAAATAAATCTTTTAACAACCAATCCTGTGGGAGGGTAGTCATGATTGTGTGAAGGGATCACTCCCGACGTCACGTCTTCACCGATAGTTACCTATCAAGGGCTTGAATCTGATACAAGTGTGATGGTCAAATTCAGAGGTCAGGGCAACTCAGCAAATATAAGTCAATTGTAGAAGAAATATGTATATGCGTGTAGTATAAAGCGATGTATAATTTCAATGAACAAAAAATTTAAAAATGCAATTGAAGAAGCAATATAGTAGCATATCCCTGCATGCATCACACCAAAGCCAAGTAAAGCAATTGGTTACTTACTTGAGTTACTAGAGTGGTCTGTATTTCATCAAGTGGAGCGCCACTGATGCAGACCGTCACCATTTCTTCTCCAAACATCGCGGTCCGTCGCAATCCTCATCCAGATTCTTACATGTTGCCCTCGGAGGGGATCATCCCATCTTATAAGATGTCTTCCTGTTTTCCGTGGATGGTTGTAGGGATACCAATAAGTGGTCCGTAGTGTCCAACGGTTGTCTTTCATTCTAGCTACGTGCCGTGCCCATCGATGCTTCGCATGATAGAAGTGCTCGACCGCATCCGTTACTGCTGATTTCTTTCTGATGACAATTGAACGAATATGCTGTTTCTTCGAAGTGTGGGTCATTCTGCATTCCATCGCTCTCTGTGCCGTTCGGATCTTAACTTCGACGTTCTTGGTAGACGACTATGTCTCCGAAGCGTAAGTCATTGCTGGAAGGATGTTAGCATTGAATAGAGAGGCCTTCCTTGTTTTGGGAACTTGGTTTGATGTTAGTGCCGTTTGAATCTTCTTGAATGCTGCCCAACCACTTCTAATTCTGTTCTAATTCGCAGTCTGTTTGAGCAGATGACCATTTGATGATATGATTTGACCCAAATATTTGTATTCTTCAACTTGTGTGATGAAGTGCCTATTCATCTTGATTGTGCTGCTTGTGCTTTGTGTTACAGTCGTCATCTATTAAGTTTTACCAGAGTGTATCTTGAGGAACAATCATTGTACTTGTGTTTGTAAAATTTGTTTGACAATGTCCCAAAATTAGATTGTAATAACAACAGTAATATTACCTAGCTTTGCCAAAAAATATTTAGGTTCAGCAGGAAGTTCAGAGCTCGATTCAACGTACACGACGTGGTTTAAAGAATCGTCATGTCAGAAATGCATTGACTGAACATAACTTGCTTTTCCACGACGGCAAAGTGATGACCACCAGAGCCCTTGTTTACTTGATTTTGAATAAACAAAACAAATGCTATTGCTATTGAGATGCCTGTGGCCGAATCTCTTCACACTGCGCTGAAAATGCCTCAATAGAATAGCCGTCATAAGTTGATCTGTTGAGTTGCGCTCACTAGACCGCTGACTTTGGTAAGCTATGCAATTTACCGTAGCACTTGTACCACATCGAAGCATTGATGCTGTCAAGACGAAACGTTTTTTTTTAAAAAATTGCTAAACATTAACCCTCGGATCAGATTTTCCATAAATCCGGCATTAGATAATTTCCACGATTCCGGAGAAAACATTTTTCTGATACAATCACCATGTTGATATATTTGCATGCAAGTACGAGAGAGAGCAGGGATGGCTATTTCAGTAATAAAACGCATGACAGACACACATGTTTCAGGCACAGTGACTTTCACGCTTTCCGTACTTGGCAAAAGTTAATTAATAAAGATTACTAACCATTCACTCTTTCAGCTACCAGCTTAAGAGGAGATTTTGTTGATCAGAAGTTCGTGCTAGTTTAATTGACGATCTCCGTGGCAAAGTTGTCTTTCGATTGTTTTCACCTTCCTCAGCGGAGAATCCACCCACCAGAGAGATCATTCTACACACATAATGTAAATATATGAAAGGACGAAATAAAGCAGGAGAAATTCTTGTTCTCACAGAAAGATACTTTACTTTCATTTCAGAAGTTTTGTTTCTTTTCATTCCAATAAATCAAATCATTGTTGTTCTACTTCAAGCATCTTGCTTAAACTATGCGATATCTTACTTTCATCATATATCAAATATATTCAAATACATGAATAAGATATAATTATTAATTGAAACGCATTTTACAATGATGATAGTTTAGCATCATACTATCCCATAACGGGGCTTAGACGGTGCTGACATTGTCAGACTTCAATCTGGAGCGTTGTGATCTTTTAGTCCGGATGCCCTTCCTGACGACTTCCAATGACACTGTCGGGGCTCGACCTCTGAACCGAAAGATCTCTAGGCCAAGCACTTAGCCATTGTGCCACAGAGACCACAAGGTGTTAGATAATAAGCTTGACGTCATATACGAGTATAGTATGATCGATATGACGTGAATGACATATAATCAGTGAATAAAACGGCGAGTTTTCTATGGGTGATCCTTTTAATGCAAGGGTAAGAGCATGTTATCCGACTGCATAACACTGTGGATTGTCAGTGGACTTTATCGCAGCTCTTCACTTCGGAAACAAAATATATATTTTAAGAAAATTAAAAGCTGTATTTTAGTGTAAAAAATCTCATATCAGCAAAGTAAAAAACTAATTCTTAGAAAAGTAATAATTAAAACGTTTAATCAAATTGAGAACGAAATTCTCAGGATAACCATTACTTTTAAAAATGTGTAGTATTTTTTGAATCTCATCATGGAAAATGTTCCAAGTACTCGATATAATATACGCACGATTAATCATATCTAATACTAGGCCAGACTGCCATTGTTTAGGGCAATTCGCTTCAAAATTTAATAAAAGGCCAGTATACGTATCTTTACGAAAAACACTAGTTTCTACAGTATTGGTCATATTTATGTTTACGTCTAAAAATGAAATATTTTTACCTCCAACTTCAGAGGTAAATTCTAAATTCGGGTGCTGTTGATTCAGAAAATGTTTAAAACACTCAACTTTACTAATGTCATCAAAAATACATATGCAGTCATCAACATATCTATAGTAATATATGGGACTACACTCCTCATTATGCCAATTTCGTTCCATTTCAGAGAGGAAAAGATTAGCTAAAGTGGGTGCAAGGGGTGAACCCATGCTAACACCATCAACCTGTTTGAATATTTTATTATCAAAAAGGAAATGTCCTTGAGTAGCAAATTTACATAGTTTTATAAAGACATCTTTACCGTATTTAGGTTTATTGGAAGAGTTTTCTCTATAAACTAAATCCGCTGCCATCTGAATAGTTTCATCGACTGGAATATTTGTGAATAGAGAAACTACATCAAAGCTCACTAAAATATTTTTATCATTAAACAGATTCCTATGTTCATTAATATTATTAATTAAGTGCTGTGTCGACTTCAGCATATATGTATCGTCAATTTGTTTTTTAATAATGCTATCTAGATAATTTGCTAAATTATAACTAACAGAGCCAATCGTACTTATAATCGGTCGCATCGGCTTATTAACTTTGTGAACTTTAACAGTACCATACATCCTTCCGGGCTCGCTACCCGACGGCATAATGTACTTATATGTATTATCACTCACATATCGCTTCACATATTTACATAAATATCTGTAGACTCGGCTTTCTTCGGTAACGGTTGGATGTTTGGTTATATCATCCTCAGCTGGTACCATCACAAATTTATTATTATCATTCAAGATATCATACATCTTTGAGTTATAATCTTCAGTGTTAACAATGGCCAGACCATTACCTTTGTCATACGAGCGTATACGTATGTCTTTACGCTTAGCCAGTTTACTTAGAATTTCGTGTATTCTTTCATTTTTCTGTTCATTACAAACTTTTTTACCATCTTTAATAAAATTAGTGACTAAGTTCTGTATTTCTTGTTTAATAGTTGGGGTCAAATCAAATTGATCATTATTTTTCATGTTTACAGCTATTGATTTTTCCACTTCGTATTTTAGTTTATCACTATCTAGATTCTTAGGGATAATGCTATGTTTCAAGCCATACCTTAAGAGCTCGTTCTCCTCTAAGGTTAGTTGATAATTACTAAGGTTGACTATGGCATCCGGTACACTCGTTCGATTCGAGAACCAAAGTCTTTTAAGTTTATCATTCTGCCTAACTTCAACAGTTTTGATTTTATTTTTTACAGATTTTACTACAAGTAGTTTCAGCAGAACAAAACGAAACCAAGGAAGAAAACTATCTGTATCAAAGACATCAAACTTTTATCATTATTTTTGATCTGCTTCTCAACGTACTTCAAATGTGTAGTTAACACTATCTTATTACAATCATCACCAATCTCCCTCAAAGCTTTTAATAATTAAAAAATAGTAATTCTTTTGCAGCCTTATGACAAAAGATGATTTCAATAAATGCATCAAGATATTTATAATGGAAGTATGGAGATTCGAAATAGTTTTGATTGATGCGAAATAGATGCGAATTGGTTTTTGGCTCATAGAACCAAGAAAATGAAATGGGTACTCCATATTTTGAAATTCTAACTTTCATTTCATTTGCAGAATGGCGTCATTCAAGTTTCCTACAACATGGGCTCTAAAGAAATACAGAATACTGCAATGATGCCGAAAGTCAGTGATGGTCGATATCACATCATACGATTGATTCGTGAAGGTCCAAATACAACGTTGAATGTGGATGGGCATTCGTCGTCCAAGATTCCTGGAGGTAAGATTACAATGACAGATCTCACGTGGTTGTCCTTCAAGTTTGACAGCTTTCTATAGAGATTTGAACACCTTTATTATAATATTGATTAATCATGATGGTTCTACTTGATTTAATCATCCAATATTGTAGTAATTTTTGTGATAAGATGTAAATTTCTGAAGTAATCTTCCAATTTTTCATTGAGAAAATCAATATAGACAATTGGCAAACTAAAAAATAATTAGTTTGAAATCTCCGAAAATGCCATAGAAGATTGACACTAAACTTGCGACAATAGCAAATGCTTCCAGGAGACCATGAAGTCGAAATGATTTTTCAATGACATCAGAGGCCAAAGGAAAAAGCCATTGAATTATGTAGTCGATTTTCCGTAGTCACCTGAGAGCAATTGTTATTGATGTAGAAACAAGACAAAAAGATAATGTAACTATGCGCGTGTAAATCTGTGCTTGTTCGTGGCACGATCGGGAAAGGTTTGCCTCGGTAGGCATAGTGTTCTTTGTGCCATGTTAGCGGAACTTTGCATTTGCACCAAGTGCATCTTCTCTTATTTATAATAAGTAAAGCCATTTCTTAAGTGATAGAATCGTTGATGTCTAAGATAGGTAGGCATGTGTCTTTTCAAATCATGTAATTGGATCTCCAAATGCATGATACATGATGCATTTTGCTGAATAAGAATGATTTCTCACTTACATAATCAGAGTAGTACAAATTCATTGCGCCTTTCGAGCATTGAGTTCGATTCTCAGTCGGCAGACTGCTTTTCATGGTGCCAGGAGCAAGTCGAATTTCTCTTCGAACACGTGAAAGTCCGAGGCATTGAATTGTGAAATTGATACACGAAACTTGTACATTATTCATGTAGAAAAAACGAGAGATCAATTTGGGACATTTTGTTAACACATTTATCAAATCTCAACAGATGTAGCTACCACGAGACATGTTTCGGCCTGTTGGGCCTCATCAGTCGTGGGTAGGTTTGAACCAGCGACGTTGGAGCTAGAGGACGTGCAAGCATACCCTCTAACCACAAGGCCACCGGACCATCTGTTGGCGCCTGCGTGAAGCGCCTCAATCTCGGATGCGGTATTAAGTGATTGCAGAATGCAGTCCGCCCTCCACGTGCCTGCGTTAAAGCAGTGCCTTCCTGGCTAATTCACGCTCTCAACAGATGGTCCGGTGGCCTTGTGGTTAGAGGGTATGCTTGCACGTCCGCTAGCTCCAACGTCGCTGGTTCAAACCTACCCACGACTGATGAGGCCCAACAGGCCGAAACATGTCTCGTGGTGGTTACATCTGTTGAGATTTGATAAATTTATCAATTGCCAGGTTACTTGTCTAAATTTGTTAACACAGTTTTAAATTCGGTGAAGATGATATTCGCTTTCGAAATACATTGCGCTGTACATACAAATTTGAGCACTAGCAATACATTTGAAAGTAGTATAGATTTCAATGTACATGTACAGTTTGTCAGCATTAGTTAGCTAAAACGAAATACGCGTCCCATTTGTCCCTGAAACTGATCCTTTTGGTAGTTCATTAGACAGAAATGTAGTGCTTGAAAAAGCTTTTGACTATTCACTCTGTGCGAGGGCCTCGGACTCGGTTGTTTTAGTCGGATTCGGCTGCTAAATCCTACCGAGAGGGAGCCCAGCAAAGTCCAACTTTTCCCCATTGTCAATAAAGGGATGGTATCCGATGCATAAATACAATGCACAATGCAGTAGTGTCAAAAGAAGCACAGTTGTAGCGTTTTTTTATAAAATATTCGAGTGGGATTTATTACTTTCCTGAAGTGAAAAACGTCATCGATGGAATGACAGGTTTCGCGACCAGTAAGGAATGGAATTCCAGTAGTTCTATTTAAAAAACTAATTTGAAGACAATATACCTCATTTTGTGCGTCAAGTCACATAACCTTTGAACCAGACTTTTGACCAAATTTTATGAACCATAGACCAAATCTCAACAGCAGAAATTCTAGTCAACGCAACAAAATCTGTCGGTCCATCACTAAACATTGAAAAATTTCAATTTTTAAGTGATTATCGAAAGTACGCAGGCAAGACTTTTTCTTGTTGGGATTTGGCCTATGGTCCAGGTTATATATTTCCCTTTCCGTCCGACGCATCCATACTTTCAACATTAAATCAATTGGGTATTTTGTATAAGTTATGAGTTCAGTGCAAAAGCCTACATATGAATATAAATCATTTAGATAACAAACCTCAATAGACGGTTTTCAGCCAGTCATTCGCAAATATAATTTCATGATGTAAAAAGAAATGCTGGAAAATTGCATTCAATATGCTTGTATGATTGAAAATTCCTTTCATGAATCCGAAGAGTAACAATGCGACAATCGATGTTCGAATAACTGTCATGTTACTACTACTTTCGTCGAGATACTTAATAAGTGTCCAAGTGTGTCACATTCGGAATGATATATTGAAAACAATGTTTCCGATTTGGACATTTATTGCATCGCTATGATATGTCAGGAATTTATGCGGTCTTCATCGATGCTGCTCACTGTTGTTGTCTATATTCAATAATTCAGATGAAAAATCATTCAGATATCTATGAGAAAATGTTCTGAGAATATCAATGAATGTTCTGGCTGTGGGAAGTCATTTATCTTTCTTTACAATACATTGAATGTAAGATGAAGCAACATCAGCTGCATACAGTAAGTTATCGCTACCAACAAGCTTGAAAGCAGCGAATACTAAACTTGTATTTATGTAGAAGTTGTCACGCAAGATCGACTTTATTTTCATCAGCGAGTGGAAGCGAGTATTTCATCATGTAAGAACCAAGACAGAATCAAATGTAACCTGACCAAAACATAACTAAGTAAGTATTCCTGTAGAAATTCATCAAGTATTCAATTGATAGCATTCAATCCTGCTCTCAATCTCTGCTATAATAATACGGGAGCTACTGACACTTTCTTCATAAAAATTCGCGTACAAAGGGCTTAATAGCATGGATTTGTAGATCTTGAAATGCTGAATACAAAAATCAAATTCTCAAGTGTCACAGCCAGTCGCTTTCGGATATAGGTAAGATTAAAGGATTCAGTAAATATCATGTCTTAACTTAATTTTGGCGATTTTGCTCATTTTGTAAAGACTCTCAAACATCAAATACTGAATCATGTGACTCACTTCAACTTTTATATCGAAGTTGATGTTCTGAACTCAATTATGTTTCAAATTTCATGGCATTCTGATAAATAGTTTCTTTTCTGCAAAAGGAAATGTGCGAAAATTGCCAAATATTTCACAATCCATAGATATTTCTTGAATTTTACCATTGGATTCCAATGGAAATTCTTTCATACTATCCATACTAGGCCTATTAAGACATTTGTGCGCGAATTTAGGAAGAAAGTGTCAGTAGCTCCCGGACCATAAGTTAGAGAGCACAACTCTTGTACTGACTTGCTACTCAATAGGAGTGTAATGTAAGCAGTAATGTTGTTTCGTGAATGCAGATGTGAGGTGAAGCTATCGGAATATCCCTGCATAACATGACCCGTATGCATCTTTTATTCGAATGAGGATGAAAACGTTACACGTGGTGCAAAATTATTTCGATATTTCTATTACTTTAATATTTCACTTAATTCGAGTGATTTTCATACGAAAACGTAGAAAGTCTACAACTCAAAATTGCAATGCAGCAATTTTACAGCACGATATCTATGTCCAGACCCACAGAATTAGACAGGTCGTCTCTTCTTCTGTTTGACTAGAAAGGAAACATTGGAACATGTAACGTTAATGAAATGGCACAATCTGTTGATATAATACCATAGAAATCGAACAATGAGCAGCCAGTTCAACATTAAACACGCCAAAGAGTGCAAAGTTTCAGTGACAGTTATCAAGCGGATCACACAGCAAAGAGACACAGTCGATGTCAAGTTCTACAGAGAAGTTTGTGAACGTTTTTTCGTGCGCCTGCTAACTTTTTTAATAATGATCGGAGGGGCCAACAATATCGAGAAAACTTTTGTGCAATGATCTGAATTCTTCGAATCTGAAGGAATGGTGTCGATCGGAGCATTTTAAAGGAATTCACGGCAATCCGCAAGCGACGCACGACTATTTTTCCTATCTCTGCAAGGTATTAAGAATTTCTTTTTGCCCACTTAATAAGTTCCTTCATGTGCCATTGCTTTGAATCAGTTTGCACTTCTAGCAAAGTGATGCGATTAAACAATCTAATTCTGTGGTCCAGACCAGTCCACACTGGTCAAGCATTCTTACAATCGACGCAATTGTTCAATAAAGCATGATGTTCATCAGATATCCATCATTGCATTCATTATGACAGATAAAAGACTGAACTGACCACCTTTTGTCGACTTCTTGTTTCAAAAAGGGGATAAAGTTTGATAGTATTTAGATCTGTAATATGTGAAACATGCCGAAAAAATTGCAACTACTCATTAAGATTTTCAGTAGCATCACATGTCAATATAATAATATTCAGCTTCCTAAATTCATAGCCATTGAGTGATTGGTTTGATCTCAAACAGATGCATAGTTCGGGCATGTTCGTTGAGAAGAATTCAGGCGTATTTAGCGAAAAACTCGCAGCAATATAATTTTTGCTAGCACTCGCTGAGACGGTGAGCAGGGTGAATTCCATCCAGTTCGAACAAGGTGGAGACACAAACAAAAGTGAAACTCCCCTCTTCACATATTGCTTTTTGCTCGGCTGTTCTGCAAAGAATTTTCTTTGATATAAAAATAATTCTTCTAAATTTGTCCCCAAAAATTTTGTTTATTGCTGAATGTTCTATTGATGTACGTGCATTTTTATAGACGAGTGTCTTATAATAGCGTTGTGTATATTTTTCGAGCTTCTTTAATCTGTTGAAGAGTTTCGTGCGAGTGTGTTCAGTATTTCCAAGTAGGTACGCGTGTGGGCCATTCGGTATCTCATCCTCCATCCAGTAATAAAGATCTCCAACAGCAATGGCCTCTTTGAATTCTCTAACTTGAATTCTTTATCTTCAAAAACTGCGTAAGCGACGGTCATTGCAATTTCTCCATTCTTGAAACATTATGAGCATCTGAGAAATGTGACAATCTTAAATGCTTTAATAAACCGTGTTGAGACAAATGCACGACATTCTATTAGCAAAATTTAGAATCTTGAGTGTAGATATATTGTTGCTGTGTAGCATCATTATAGCCCGTTTTTGTGCATAGAATTCAGTTGATAAATATCGGACAACAATGATATCATTGTCTTTTAAACAATCTTTGTTCGTTTATATTAATCATGAATGCGGAAAAATAATATGAACCTTGCTCACGAGTTCCACATGAATATGATAAAAATGATAATTCATTAACAATATGATTGCAGTCAATGGCTATAATCATGGATTGCATGGTTAGGCCGCAACATTTTATGTTTTCTTTTCGTTTCAAATACAATACATCTTTTCGCTAGAGAAAGGCGACATACGTTTTACATTCGTGAGCAATTTTAATAGAAACAATTTTGATTGTTAGCGATAAGATGTGCTGTTGCAGATATTTGAAAATTCTTCATTTTTGCTATTCAGTCTTCTAATAAATGTCACTGATCGTGTAATAGGATCACAATACAGAAAATTGAATTAGAGAACTAATTGAAAATCAACAAGCAGTGCTTAAACACCATTTTTTGCAATGTCGTGTAGTTTTTCTGAAATGTCCGAATATCAAAGAAATCGATCAGCCAGATAGAAAGATGAATGGCTTGAAATCAGTAATAAGATTCCATACCGAAAACGAATGCATCAACCGCTGCAGTCGATCTGCGAGCATGTTATCGGTGGAATGATTGAGGAACGATTTGTGTACAGTGTTCTTATCCCATTTCATTCCATTTGATTGAAGATTGATCAAAAATATTATTGCAATCATCGTTTTGCCATCGGACTGCATGTTTCATCACTAAAGGACGCAAAGTATTTTAGAGAAAAATAGAGTTGTGTCAGAAATATGTTATGACTCAGTTTGGAGTTTAATGGTTTCAGTATGAATTTCGGAAGTTTCGCATTGTAGTTTTCATTGACATTCAAATTAATGAGATTCTCGCTATACGAGCAGGACATATGATTTGCACAATTCATCAGCATGGTGTTGGTTCTCAATTGTGCTCCTTTTGTGCTTGATGAACACACAAACCGTGCAGTGATGTGACTGGTGAAAGCCAGAGTAAGCTACTTGTCGATGTCGTGGCATTGTCGTGCACTCGGTTATAGATCAACGGTGACCGCTTCCAAGCAGCCAATGAGTCTTGCTACCCGGGAACAAAGATCGGCAATGATAGAATGATATAAAATGATATCATCAAAAATTTTTGTTCCATTATGTTTCTAATCATAGATCTTCGCATTTTGTATTGAAGCAAATTTAGTCTCTTTCGTTTGTTCTACCCATGTCCTTCACCATTGGTTGATTCATGTAGCGAAAAGCAACAGGCTATTGTCTGTCACACAGATTGTCAAACAATGCAAGTTTACAAACACTAGTTTTAATGTTTTTTTCTGACGTGTCTTAGTTTCTATAATGCGAGTATAATATGAGTTTGTAATATGTAAGCGAGGCTTTGAAATTTGGAAATACGAGCACGGTCAGAGCTCGACATTTTAAGATCGACATAATTAAGATTCTGGATAATAAAGACCGCCTTTTTTGGGATTAGCTCTACATATGCAGTGCATATCTCATATATTGCTGGTTACTTCAGACTTCTAGTAGGCCTATGATTGAACATTGAACTCATTAATAACTGGCTTGATGTTTTTGAAGTCTTGAGACTATAATCCAAAATTTCCGTCCTTTTTTCGTGCTTTAGATACTGTTGTGTTGGCCTAATCAACCGCATATTGTAGGCGTATTTGTAATTTGAGAGCATAAAGCTTGAATCAAAACCTACGATGTCTAATGTATAGGCAATAGGCCCTACCTAAGTTTTGATATACAAGATGCTTTGTATGACTAAACTGCTTTCTTCGGCCTTCCATTATTTGAAATATATCGATGCTGCATGCAATCTAATTTTAATTTCATTGCTAAGAGCAGTAAAAGTAGGATGGTAGCAGCTGTGTAAATCGAAAAATTCGCATGAGTGGATCTATTTGCGGTGTATTTGCCTACGTATATTTTACTAAAAATGGTATATTTTCATTGTAAGAAAATAAAATGATACAAAATCATATCATTTTATAAAATTCGCAAGATTATATCATTTTACATCATTTTAAAAATAAGATGATATCATTGCTGATCATAGCCCGGGAACATGCCTTACGAAGGTGGAGTTACTGTCGTTACAGCTCAGGCTCACATTCGAAGCGGTTGAGTTAAAATTCAGAAAGATCTCACCCCTTCTGACAGTGTAGGCACCGAATTTTCTGACAAAGACCAAAATATATGCCCAAGGTGATGAGACTGCGCACGCGCGTTTGTCTCGGCGTCATGTAGTTGCGGCCGCATCGCACCATTGCAGCTCGGTCGGATCAGTGTATACTAATGAGAACAACGTAGTGGCATTAAGCATGCAGATAGAAAAATTATTTCAAGTAATCGTTTATCCTTATATTATATATATTAGGCTATATTGATATGTTCATTTTAAAGATATGAAAAAATCACAGCATAGGCAGAAGATTTGATATCTTTTGATACAAGTAGGAAATGACTTTGATTTATCTAGATTTGTGCGGCTCTCAACATGCTTCATCATTATAGAATGTCATTTAGAATTCTAAACTGTGAAACCCATCACGCAGCTACCGAAAGGTCGAGAGTTTTAGAGATTGAAAGTACATTCTTCTGTCGCATCTTTATTCGCGATTGAGAAAATTAGAAGGTCGCATCTCCTTATTAGAAGGTCTCGATTTCTTTGTCAGTCCATCGAATACTATCTTTAGAACTCCCTACTGCACGGGCTTGTATACTTAGAAATATGCGAAGTCTCGGAGGATGTCCCCACTTCAAAACCCTGAAGTACAATATTTTAGCTTTCTTAAGAAAATAACTTAATTTAGGATTTAGGAAACAGATTTAATTTAGGATTAATGCTTCTGAATTCCAATTATTGTTGTCACATTTTGACATGATGAGACTGCGTGCAGGATTGGAGGTCTTCTTTTAATGCATATTTGCAAGAATCTCACTTCTATACCAGAAAATAGTGAAAACACGGACAGGACATTTTTTGGTTTTTTTAATCACTGGTTGCACTTTATTCAATGAGGATGAAATCATTTGTTGAGATACATAAAGGAAATCATTGGACATCTAAAAATACATAGAAATATTTAAACAATGTATCGACAATCAGACTCGCGTTATTACATGACGTTTATTATCACTGCTTGTTTGACGGTTGAGGAATGGGACGAAGCAATGAATCAGTACGTTGTTGAATTACATCTGAGTTGTAAATAGCTTATCAAATATGAGTTCTAATCAGATCGCTTAATAGAATAAACAGCTGTGTATCCAAAACAAAGAAAAATGCACCGATAATAAGTACATTCATTACATTCATCATACCTCTCAGTAAGTGATGCGAACATGCTTGATGATTTTATGCAAAGGCAATATCATGCAATTTCCCTCAAAATTTATTTTCAAGATCTTCTATGCTTCTATGATGTCGATGACAAAAGCAAATATTTAATATATGCCATAGATAATCTTCGGAAAATCATAAAAATCGCTGGAAGCAACCAAAAAATCGCAACTGTAATTCAATCGCAGGCCGCACCAGGACTGCTTATTGTAGTTTAAATACCACCATTTATCCGTATAAAAATGGTATAATGCGAGCATTAGCATCTCGTAATTGACTAGACATTCATCGAAGGTACATATCTATGGGTTGTCTGGTAAACTGATGTATTTCCGTGAAATACATACTAATCATTCTTCAGATTATAAATGTGTTCAATTGACATTTTTAGAAATGAAATAAAATGCGGATTCTAACATTTCGGAATCAAATGGAAAGCTATGACATCTAAGGGGTTCTGCAGTATTTCTTGAGATTTTGTCTTTCTCGTTGTTATTGCAGTCCCATGCTGGGCAAAGCCGTCCATCACTTTTCTTGTTACTTGACCGCCTAACAAAGAAATAACGTAATAAATGACAACTCAACCGCCAACTCAGACAGAAATTCCTATCTAACACATACTAAAGCGCGCACACACAAAATGATTTCGCCAGCAGACTTGCGAGTGCACAAGGATAAATGAACAGTGACGAATTTCCCTATACGTAGCATACAGACTGAACTTTCTCGTCTTATTTACTTTCTCCGGGTATGCCCGCACCCGACCATACCCTCTGGAACGGATGGATTCGAGTCAAGACTTTGCCGCGATGCAGGCACGTGCGGGTTAGGATAGTTTCGAGTATGCATGAGACGGACTACTGCGAGTACAAGAAGAGTGGAAATCAGAATTCAATCGCCGTCCGCTCATTTGACACCTTTCTGATGTGGGTCTACTCACGCGGAATCTGCTCACGGGTACATACGGATCAGCTTTTTGTGGGTATGGACGGGTTCAAGCACGTGTGGGTAAGAGATTTAATCTAGATGGACGAAGTATGCTCGGGTGATGTTGTACGAAGGAGGTGTCTCCAACGGTTCGAGTGCGTTGCTAGAATGACAGAATGACTGACAGCTGTTGAACAAAGCGAATACAAGCCATGGACGTAGCAGGAGAAAGACCATACTGCCGTCCGAAGAAACTGGTAGGACAACGCCGGCGAAGCTCTTCGACTACTCGAAATTATCCCCTCCGATGTCTTCGATTGAAAGAGCTGACAAAAGTCATAAGCAGCAATCGTCGCACCCAATAAAGTCGGAGCAGCTGAAGCTAAAAGAACTGACTTTGCTTCGCTAGATGCCCAAAAGAATAAATTTGAGACTTATTGATTCAATTCTTGTCGCGGCTTTGTTTAATCGTTTCTATTCATTTTTTTTAATTTGAATTCAGGCTTTCGCATAAAATCATTTACGAGTGTAATTACTGAGTTCCATTGGTCTGGGCTAAACTTTCTTGGTAACGTTGCCTGCTGCACCCTACTGCTAGAGATTACGTTCGAGAATCGACTTCAAAAATGTACATGTACATTGAGATTTTTACTTGGGGAAATTCAGCTAAATGTGGAAAATTCAGTTGTGATGTTAAAAAGCTCAATAAACTGAGCCAAGCTTGGTAAGCCAATATATCTGAAGAAAAAAAGCGAACTTATAACAGTAAAAATCGGTTGTCAATTGTATCACTAATAATGGATAAGAACCACCAATTATTTAATAAATATATTTGAACAAAATATTCTTAGACCCATTAAAAATTCATTCAAATTTGTGTTCTAATGTAGGTACAGTTATATGCTTTTTCATTTTGTGGGAGTGAAAAATATCTCTCCTGTGCAAACTGCCAGGTGGAAAAATCAACTTTTCCTCCCGCATTTAGTAATGGATAGAGGATGGCTATGCGAGGGAAATTATTTGATGAATCCCTAGGGCTTTAGCCCGAGGGATATATCAAATAATTTCACGAGCTATGTCAGAGAATCGTATAGCTATCCTCTATCCGTTATAAAGTATGCCAGATTAATAGGACCATAGATATCCGCGATAAAATCCCTCTCTACCAAGATTTTCCCTGGGAACAAATCTTCTATCAAAGATAGAAGGGATTCTGAAATGCGAATCTACAGCTATGTAATAATCTGGTTTACTTTATACTTTTCTATATAAGATCATATCATGGACAAAGCATAGAAGTCTGTAAACAAATTGTGATTAGCCAGAGACTACCAAGATATCGATATAGTCCCTTGATTTGCTCATTCATAGATTTCGCGATGCAACCATAAATTTTATAATGAACAATAGACATCTATAAATCACAAAATGAAAAGCTACATTCTTTCGAGAGGAAATAAACATAGAAATTAACAATACCATAGAAAGTCCTAGAATGGAAATTGCATGAAAATTATGGCACACGCCGGGGGAACTTAGTTGGGGCAAACTGCAACTTGTGCGATCTGGCTTCCATGTTTTTTGATTGGCATTTATATTTATCAGGCCAATTCTTGATCTGCATTGTTGGCCCTTGTCCAAAGATCAGGTACTCAAAAGCATTAGTGAATTTACAAAATACTGCGCCGACAGGATGACAAAGAAGGAAATCCTTTTAAAGCGTTCATCATTTTGAAATATCGCTCCGATAATCTATTAATAGGATAATCAGACTCTTATGCAACTTGTAATGTCGATTTACAGAACATGCATAACTCCAGCTTGAAATCAGAGGCCAAGAAATCTTAGAGTATTCATTTTACTTTAAAGGGTTCCCCTGTTCAATAAATTTGAATAATTGTCAAAATCTCTACATGCATTCGAATATCAGCTTCCAAAATATCACATGTGTCATTCAATGATTAATTGAAAAGTTCCAGCGACATTTCATTTATTTGAGAAATGATTGTCTGTAAAGAAACTTTCAATGTGTTTATTCCAGAAAAGCGCCAGGTTTCTTAGCCGCTTGAAGGAGAAATTATCCAATAATTAGACTTTCTATCGGTGAATTCTTCAGATGTTCTTACAAACAGCACACCGACTACTTTCAATTATGACTTTGTGAACCAATTTTTAATTCGCAATCCAATATTGAAAAATTGGAAAATTGTTGTCAGTGACTGCAATTTTACAAGTGACACAGTATATTAATCGATGGAATGGTAGGCTATTTCACATGAAACAATGCCGCCATCTCACTTGCAATTCTCTTCATGAAAATCCTGTAATTAGGTGTCAACAACTTCCACAACCAACTTGGCAAATAGTTTCACTATGATACAATGTTTTACATTGAATCTGATCTACAAACCATAGATTTTTCCATGTGCCATCATTGTACATTGGCAAGATATCAAACTTCCATTCTAGTGTGCTATTATCCACTTCTATGGAAATAAACGTTTCCTCCCTTAGATATCTGTCCATCCTTCGCTGCGCTCGGGCTGTGCAACATAGCTGCGGGAGGAAAAGTTGATATTTCCTCTCTCAAGAAAATAGCTATTGCGTGTTAATGCACTGCTACATTTGGTCATTAAGGTGCTCCGCATAACAACGCAATTCTCGAAACTCTATTGTATTATTTCAAGTTCCATTCATGCCAAAGGAACATTAATACATTAATTTTCAAACATCGGCCTCAGAAGATGACATTTTTATCGGAAGGTCACTGCGACAAATAAGTGGAATCCTTCGATTATTAGTCCCTAACAGATAAGGCATTGGATCATTTGCTGATGATTATGGTTGTACTTTCAGCTCCCAATCGGTATGATTTCCATTTATTAGTCTCGTTATTGATTTTTCATGTACTTTCATGGTACAATCACTTCGGTTTGTTCAATCGATTTATTTAATGATATCTACGTTCACAATGCAGTTTTTCCATGGAAAGCAAAATGGAAAAGTGGCAAGATGAAAGGTAACATGAAAATTATTCTATGCTTGGAATAGACATCCTTTTATATTTTGAAAAAAACAATTTTCACGATCACCTTCAATTTCGGAAAATAGATGACATAAATTGCTACTTCACAAGTTCAGTTTTTGTTTTCACAAGTAAATCTAGTTCTTAGAAAAAACCCGAAGAAAAAAGCTTCACATGAAATCCTGAGAAATTGATTCAGAAATGATTGTTGAGGAATTACTGAAGTAAAAAAGTCGTCTGCTAAGTTTCAACATGTGCTCGTTTGTATGTAATTTTCACAGTATTTTCGTTCATATATTTCTGCTATGTTTTGCTTTTACCACTTCACATAAAGTCACAATTATCAAAAATTCATACCTTCACTGTTCACTCCAAATGTTATAGTGCATCTATCTTTAGAATGTATTAACAGCTGCAATCCGATTTATTTTACGGTTCTCGCTTTCCAAACTTAGTGATACTTTTTCTTGTCGATTTTAAACTTGTACTGTTACTGATTCGACGTATTTACCACCAATTGTAGTCTAAATCTCAAAACAAAGCTTCTATCATTTGCATTTTTAGCTCACCGTTATATTTTCATAAAAAAACATGTGGTTAAATCAATAGTCCACACAATTATGCTGCTGAAATCAACCGCTGCACACGTCATTGAAATGACCTCTCCAGCCTAAGAAAAGGCAGTGGACAGATGATACCTGATCATCACCAATGGTTCTCACATTTCATTGTGACGATGCAGAAGTTGACTGTTAGTGGATGGATGATGCACCGAAGCATTTTTATGAACTAAATGTGATCCCTTCAAACGCGGCATTTATAGTTACTACTATTTTTCTAATGAAATGAAGGAATTGTGAACGCGTTCTATGACGAAGTGAGACACACGGACCTCGGTGTTCCAAGTAATCTGACTCATACTGTAGATCAATTTCTATTAGAGCAACGTCACCGCCATAGAAATAAGCAATACCACAGAAAGTTCATGGTCACTACAAACGCTAGCTTATTCGACAGCAGGCGACCATTGGGCGTTCGATGATGATTATACAGCTACTTCATCGATCCTCCTTTGAAAGATAAAGCACTCAACTTCGGCCTGTGCTTGGAATGTCGAAGAGCTGTATATTATGTAGGCCTATAACGAGACCTTTTCAATTCGCAAAGGACACGTGAAAATTCTTTACTTTCTACTGAAAAAAGTTCTCAAAATTACCGAAATTTCTCGGTTACTGTTTAATTTTTACTTCGATGAAAACTTTTTAAACTTGTAGCTGCACCTGAAAATTCATTGATTTACATCAAATGTCAGAGATATTCGGTGCAAAGGGAAACTTGCTAGCTGAGTTAATTTGCTTTCGTCATGTATCGTGAGCAAGTACGTATGTACAACCAAATTCATTTTTACATTGTCCTTTTCGGCTTGATCTGTGAGTTAAGATGGGATTATATTTCTTTGCATTTTAAGTTTTGCTCCGAAATTATCATCATATAGTTAGAATGATCGACAGGTGAAACATCATTTTCTAGTGTTGCTTAAAATCATTTCTTAAAAGTAAAAAGTAATTTCAAAGAATATATTCCTAATGGAGACGCAGCATGTGCAGACAATATGTTAGCCTTTTTATCCATAGTTAATTAAATCTTTACTGTCTATCAAAACAAAATCTATTGTCGGTTTTGTTTTGAACACTGAATCAAGTCAAATTTCAGATCAATTTAGCCTAGCATTTGTACGCAATACTTTTTTATAGCGGGAGACGAAATTACAAATGCAATTTCATCAGGTCGAGAGACAGGCAAGTCATTTAATAGTTAAGGAGCCTCAAACTACTGCATTCCATGAAAGACTACATGCCATTTGGAATGTCAAATGGCACGATGAATCAAGATATTTCCACGTTATCATTTTTATAAATAAAGTGAATTCGTGTAATTCGACAATATCTCAACATTTGGGTCCTTTAATCATTTTGTAGAGGAAAAATAGCGCGAAGATCATTGCGAAGTGGCTAGTAGTTGGTCGCACTGGCGTCAGCCGGTCTGCCACTACAGATCACGTGCTTCTTTGTTCTTGTGATCGTGAGAGTTTGCTGGACAAATTTTCCATTGTGTGTAAAGCACGTCATGATCGTTTGCTGCGAATTTCAGAAGTTATGAATATTAAGCGTTACAAGCCAGATCTCTGCAAGCAGAAGAAACTACTGATTGACCTTCTCTTGCCATGATAAAATGTGTTCACACTTGGCTTGTTCTTTATGTCTTAATTTTAAATTTTATATCATTCCGGGTTTTCCACTGACGAGACCGGCCGAATGGGCCTCTGGAATAAAACTTCGCAATGAATTGCGCGATATTTTTCCTCTACAAAATATCTCAAACATTTAGATAATGAAAAATAATTTATACATGTGCAATGTTAACTGGCTAATTTTCCAGACGTCTACCGGTGAATGCCATTGCATGTATTAAATAAGATGAACCTGACCTCGTCTCAACAATTCCCCCGGAAAGCTGAAAGGAGCAATTTAATTATATATTAAGATGTTTACAATATAGAGGGCCAATAGCCATAGCTCTACAGTAATCACATGACTGGTGTAGGACAAGAAGGAAAATGAGATCTCCTCGATTAGTATTTGATGTTTTTCACTTGCATGAACATTTTGATCTCCAAATCTTCGTTGAGAAATAGTGGAACACATTATTCAAGTGGCAGATCAGTTTTATTAAATGAAATAAAATTCCAGTGATAAACCTGACGTGTGGAATTCCATCTAAAGGTTTTCAATCAAACAACATTATCTGCTCTCCACTTAATGCATGCCTCTTTTCGAAGCAGGTGAAATGGTTCTGTTATTTCTGCTATTAACGTTCCCAAAAAAATGAAAGTTGCAACAGATATTCCTTTTTCAATAGTTGTTAGAGGATAAGAGTAGTCATGATGGTGTTTGCGGGGCGAAATGCGATGTATTGACAATAAAATCCTCGGGATGTTCCATGACGAAGCGATGAAACAGGAATGTTTTCGTGTTGTCGACAACTGGCAAGCGGCAGCCGACTTTATAACTCCGACTTCCCACAGCATAACAGCAATTATTCGACCTCGTAAAAACGGTCCACTGATTCCGACTACATTTTATATATCTATGTTACCGAAAATCTGAAATATTTGCTTGTATTTTATGAAATTATCTAAATAGATGTTATTGTATTCTGAGCAATGGAAGTGCCATGAGATGGAGGAAATGTAGCCTATGTATGTGGGGCATCGGCGGAAAATTTTGAAAGTGTGCACTGTTCATCACCATAGCTATAGGTAAATGATATATGTCCATGTCTCAACTTAGCTAATGTTGACTTCGATGCCTATTCAAGTAAGATCTTCAAATATGTGGCACTGTTTTGTTACGAACAAATGCGAAATAACAAATTTAAAAATGATCGTGAGAGATATTGTAAAACGTGAAGAGATATATGACAACAAGAGAAATAGAAGCCGAGAACAACAGCAAATAAAACAATGCAATGTGATTTGACTGGTCTTAGGAGCGTAGCAAATGACAATCACAATGAAGTGTGTAATGGGATGCTGAGTTGTAATTTTGTTGGTTACCTTTAGCAAGACCAGTCGGAACGTGTCAAGTAGAATCACATGCGTTTCTCTTGTCATCTTCAATACATCGTGATGATCTGGAAAAAAGCATTCTGAGCGAACATTTATCGCGCGACGCGTGCCCGCTCTGTCAGGAATTTCCAGACCCAGCTATGGATGTCCACTATGGATGCTGTTTAAATGGATAAGAAGCACTGTTCTTTCATGCCTTCATTAATGATTGATTTTTTTGAAATATTTCATCTATTTCGTAATTGGCAATATTTCTGATATTGAGTTTGATTTTCGCCACAAGTTAAGAGTAGCGAGATGAATATCTTTGTTTTGTTATATAAAGCATACAAACTTTATATTAAAATCATTTCGACCAATTTCAAATTATAAGTATGCATGCAGATATAGCACTTAATGATCTAAATAAAATCTTGATTCTTGTATTTTGTTGCACATGCTAATGTGAGAAAAGTAATCTAACTCTGTGATGCAGGCTAAGTCTTATAGAATTGCATTGCTTTTATCGAATTATTTTAGATCTTAACAGCAACTTCTTTGATTAGTCTGATTCGTGCAGAACCCAACTAGGATGTGTGTATTTTTCACATTAGTTTCAACACCATGTAATTTGCATCAATTTGTTTCCCCGTATTCAAGCCATGTTTTGTTGACACAGACATTGTCAATCTCGGCCCGGCCTGGCTCCGATTCTGTTCAAAAATATCAGGCTCGGCTCGTGGGCTGCCCGGCCAACTTACAAGTCTATTCTCTCTTCATTTATCAAGTTTGAAGCATGCATAATCATTTCAAAATAGATACAATCAAAAATATGTAGTTTTATATTCTTTTCACGTTACTTCAGTTGTTCAATATATATATTCTCTCTATCCAAGTATGTCAATATATTCTCTTTAAAGCTTCAGGAGGTTCGCACTTCAATGGTCAGAAATGGATCTACTTAGGAGCTCCCAGACCAACAAAAGCAAGAATACGAAGGAGAAGTCCTAATTACCCGGCTTATGAAGGAGTCATTTCTGGTATGATCTTGTCACTATACATGGGATGTGTTTTATAACTAAATAATTTTGAATCATAACGTATTGCAATTGATTGGTATATATGTAAATGTATGACAGAATGACAAAAATGCTTCTGCATGCCTTGCACATGTGTTTAGCATAATCAATAATGTAATCCTCGTCTTATTTTCGTGGTCTCCGTGGCACATTGGATCTGTGTGGTGCAGAGTTCGAGACCCGAGAGTGTCATTGGAAATCATCAGGAAGGGTGCCCGGACAAAAAGTACCACAAGGCTCCAGAAAAGTCAGCACTGTCCAAGCCTCCAATGTGGGGGAGTAGTGACGTTAAAAGTTCATTCATTTTTTTCTCTTGTTGTTATCAATAGCCATAGTGCTACAAGGAGCCGATCACATATCGTTTAGGTAACTACTTTCACTTAATTCTTTACTCCTCCGAAATCGTCTCTCAATCGACACTGGCTGCACAATCGGTAGAATGAGAGGTCAAAACAAACTTAACCTATTTTAAGGCATGTTTCTTTTGATTAAAAAATATTAGAATGTCTTTGCAAATTGGTACATATTGGCTTTGATAGCCCTATTACCAATTTTCACGTTTCTTTTGCTGGTGTTTAGTTGGTTTTGATAGACATTTTATCACACATTCATGTAACAATGCCTTGACGTAAGACCTTTAACGCGAGTCGTATTTTTTCTAAGTAAGACATGGCTTCTATTGCAAATTGAACAGCTGCGTTGTCCAATGGACGAAATTAATGTTTTAAAACTGCTCTCAAATCCACTTTTCTAATCGAACATGAACTGATAACCTGCATATTGATTCAAACCCTGCTTTATGTTCTTTGAACACAACTTAATGCTGTGCTATAAACATGTATGAATGACATACGATATGTTATATACAATATAATATATCTTGTTTTTAATCCATGCTTTTAGAGTTCTAACTGATCTATCATTAACTGATGAGTACGATGTAGATTTGTTGTTTTATTCATAACGATAGCAATTCAAGTGAAAATGAACCACTTGTCGTAGTGTTTATCCATGACCTGGTAGAGAGGCTGAGGCGAAAGTTCGGCATTACTACAAGGAATCTGCTTTGTCGGTAGAATTATTGTATTTGGACTGACCACATCACATCGCAGATGCAACTGATGCATCGATCTGTGTAGTAACTTAATAGCATGACGATTATTTTGTATTTTCAGGTTTGGTCTTCAATGGACTTCATGTCACGGACATCATTGACGGACGAATATCTAACCCACATGTTAAGGTCACAAGAGAGGGTGATGTTCGGACACTAGTTAACTTCAAACCAATCCTAGATGACTTTCCACCTCCTTTAAAGAAGTAAGTCAGTACATTGTAATTAGTTTGCTAGTATGCAAAATGTTTTCATTTTCATCGTCTAATTCTTCCTCTAAAGCTATCTTTCTGCTAGTATTTTTATCCTATATTTATATGTATCTGTTGTGATTATTATTTCTATTTTCAAATCATTTCGTGTCTTTGTTGCTTGTCTAACGTTGCAGGTAAACAGACATTTTTCATTTTGTGAAACTCTGACGTTTCGCTCAATGTCACCTCGATGTAATTGATCACAAAGAAAGTTCTATTAATTGATAAGTCACTCATGTGTATTCTATCTTTAACTTACGTGGAGTATGCATGCTCATACATTTTGGTGAATAGAAATTATTATTGAATCCATATTTTCAGTTAACAGTTGTAAGAAAGGTTTTTTCCTTAATCGTTCCGTGTTTTTTTAGTCCGAATAAAATCCATAAATAAAGTCGCAGTTCTTGAGTACTTTGACTGTACAGCATTCTTAGTGCGATCTTCAATTTTATATTCGATCCACAATCGCTTTGAATCAATGAGATGCAGCCAATCGAAACATTGAAAGCAATGCTGCATCACAGCGCGTCTATATTATACGCAGTAGGCCCCGAAGGAGGGCTTCCTTTTAGCGATTCTAGTAATTTCTCACTAAAATGAATTCCTATCAAGCTAAACCAAATAAGGAAAACAAGATATACTATGAAAATATGATGATGGAACTAGAATCGCATATTGCATGCGATTCTCATGCATACAATTCGTTTCTTGTATTAAATTGAATTGTATTATTGCTTTGAAGTCAAGATTTCGCGATTTTTCTAAAGCAATTGGACATCAGATTAGACAAATCTTGAAAATTTCGCGGAACCTTGAATGAAAAGTTCGCATAAAGTGTGTAAATTTTCGCTTTAAAAACTGTTGAGCTCACACAAGGGTCACAGAAAGACTGATGAGATGGAATTATCATCAACAAATTTCTGCTTTCCATATCAGTCCTACGAAAATAAGAACGAAAAAATAGATTTCAATAGGTTTCTCAGTTTGAAGAAACACACTTTGTAGTAGTTCGTAAGTGAAAATATTCACTTTTGATGCAGATTGTGTGTGTGTTTTGAGTAACTCATTAACCTACACCCCGCAAATGATGCGCTGCCACTAAGAATAGGCAAACTGCATTCTGTGGCAGTGAATAAGGGTTTAAACAGGCAAATTGCGGGTTTTAACAAGTGGCTCTGAAAAGCTCATCATCAGTTTTAAATAGAAAACCTTTCTTTGTAACCTATAATGACAAATGGTGAAAACCCAGACCAGAAAAGAATTGTTATACTTTAACAATAACGTCCGAAGGGGTTGGACATTCGATAATAACGTTGGATGGGATTTCATTGGTAAGAGTGCTTTTTTCGTCTCTGCTAATTGACCTTTCCACATGTAGCATATTCCTTCTCTACTTCTTTTCTTCCAAATGCCCATTTTCCGCTAGAATGCTTTAGTCTAAATATCAAATTATCAAAACGCTTATTGCTCAAATCTGTAGGTGGAATGCATCAGATAATGTATCTTAAAGGTCATCAACTAAACAATGAATGCTTGTAAGGCGAATGTTTGTTTCTGTCACTTTTGGATATTGCAACATCTTTAACAATTACTCACTCTATCTCCTCAAGTATTTATATGCAAAATCACGATTTAATACAATAAATTGGTCGTAATGGAAAACTTCCAGTCCTCTCAAGTATATATTCTTGACTAGCTATAATCGTAGTTTTAATTACAATAAGTAAAGTGTCTCACTAACTTTTGCTTACTTAAAGCTTTTTCCGTGTATTAAACGCGTGGTTTACTTAAAACCCTTTGTGCGCATCAAAAGCCCTTTATATTAGCTCACAATTGAGCTTTTCATGGATGCTTAAAACCCATGTATTTCATTCAAAACCCACAATTTACTGAAAACTCTTTTCGCATATCTGAGAACCAATGGCTGACTAAAAATCCCTATTTCTAACAGAGTATGGTCAATGTGATGTGACCTGTAGGTTTCAATAATCTGTCGTATGCTGTGCATATGTCACACAGGCGTCGCTAGTTCGATGTACTACTCTCACTGGTTTTCACTTAGCTACAACTTGTATTCTTTCAGTAAACAAATACTGCAAAATACAATACATGTTGTTTTGCAATCTGGGTCTCAGAGTGGTTGATAGCGGAGGACTTCTTCTCTGAATTCACGTAATTTGTAGTGACTGACATAATTTTAATATATAAACTCCACGCTTGTCAGCAAATTGAATCAGACGAAGTGCTGTCAAAATATAAACAAAACATTGACATTGATTGCTATAATACCTCTGTAAGGGTCCACTCTGTATTTCTGGACCTTCCGTACATCCTAGGCCTACATCAGTGTGATCGCGGCAACCACTGACTTCTTGTTTCATTTCTGCACAATGTCATGCATGCACATAGGTAAGATAAGGAGTTCAACAGTTTCTTATTTGCATATTTGAACTTAACTATTGAAGGGCCTGTGTTACCTTTTCACCTATATTGACAAATATTCATCTAGCTAAATGAAGCCATAAGCTATATTACATGAAGTTTGAAAATACCAAACCAGTGGTCCCTAACCTAGCGGTAAATGGTAAATTACCCCACAGGGATAATCTGCCAATTTTCTCGGGATAATGGGAACACCTCCATGTTGTTCCGCGTTTAGATGCGAAGATAAACGTTTCCACAGCGTAGAGGATCTCTATGCACGATTTAATCAGCTGTCTGAGCAAGCAACATGAACACACTTGTGACACTGTCTTGTTCTGTCTTGATTAAAAGCGAGCACCCTGGCTTTCGTTAATCCCTCCACAAGTGAGTAAAGCAGCGAAAACTCGCCACAGTTCATAAGTCAATGTCAGGGTTTTTTACGGTGCAGCTATACACAATTCGTACAGTTGCAACTCGTTTTTATATTTCGTTCATATTAATGAGCCTGGCTAGCTATTTGAAGCAAATACATTAGTGCGATTAATCATCCCATCTTTCATTTTAAGTTGAATATTTTTGGGGTATTTCAAGTGGCATATCTATCATTTTTCCTATCAACAAGATTGACGCTACTGAAATAATGAAAAAAAGGAAATTAAATTAGATACTTTATAATTTGATAGTGATGTTAGTCCTACGTGCGGTAATGAGACAACTTCAAGGAATAGGATGGGTAACAAATCATACAAGGTTGGGAACCACTGTACTAAAGACATAAACCTTTTAATAATCAAGACGTGGATGAAAGTTTCTGCCCTATATGGTTCTATTAATTGATAAGTCACTCATGTGTATTCTATCTTTAACTTACGTGGAGTATGCATGCTCATACCTTTTTGTGAATAGAAATTATTATTGAATCCATATTTTCAGTTAACAGTTGTAAGAAAGGTTTTTTCCTTAATCGTTCCGTGTTTTTTTAGTCCGAATAAAATCCATAAATAAAGTCGCAGTTCTTGAGTACTTTGAGTGTACAGCATTCTTAGTGCGATCTTCAATTTTATATTCGATCCACAATCGCTTTGAATCAATGAGATGCAGCCAATCGAAACATTGAAAGCAATGCTGCATCACAGCGCGTCTATATTATACGCAGTAGGCCCCGAAGGAGGGCTTCCTTTTAGCGATTCTAGTAATTTCTCACTAAAATGAATTCCTATCAAGCTAAACCAAATAAGGAAAACAAGATATACTATGAAAATATGATGATGGAACTAGAATCGCATATTGCATGCGATTCTCATGCATACAATTCGTTTCTTGTATTAAATTGAATTGTATTATTGCTTTGAAGTCAAGATTTCGCGATTTTTCTAAAGCAATTGGACATCAGATTAGACAAATCTTGAAAATTTCGCGGAACCTTGAATCAAGAGTTCGCATAAAGTGTGTAAATTTTCGCTTTAAAAACTGTTGAGCTCACACAAGGGTCACAGAAAGACTGATGAGATGGAATTATCATCAACAAATTTCTGCTTTCCATATCAGTCCTACGAAAATAAGAACGAAAAAATAGATTTCAATAGGTTTCTCAGTTTGAAGAAACACACTTTGTAGTAGTTCGTAAGTGAAAATATTCACTTTTGATGCAGATTGTGTGTGTGTTTTGAGTAATCATTAACCTACACCCCGCAAATGATGCGCTGCCACTAAGAATAGGCAAACTGCATTCTGTGGCAGTGAATAAGGGTTTAAACAGGCAAATTGCGGGTTTTAACAAGTGGCTCTGAAAAGCTCATCATCAGTTTTAAATAGAAACCTTTCTTTGTAACCTATAATGACAAATGGTGAAAACCCAGACCAGAAAAGAATTGTTATACTTTAACAATAACGTCCGAAGGGGTTGGACATTCGATAATAACGTTGGATGGGATTTCATTGGTAAGAGTGCTTTTTTCGTCTCTGCTAATTGACCTTTCCACATGTAGCATATTCCTTCTCTACTTCTTTTCTTCCAAATGCCCATTTTCGCTAGAATGCTTTAGTCTAAATATCAAATTATCAAAACGCTTATTGCTCAAATCTGTAGGTGGAATGCATCAGATAATGTATCTTAAAGGTCATCAACTAAACAATGAATGCTTGTAAGGCGAATGTTTGTTTCTGTCACTTTTGGATATTGCAACATCTTTAACAATTACTCACTCTATCTCCTCAAGTATTTACATGCAAATCACGATTTAATACAATAAATTGGTCGTAATGGAAAACTTCCAGTCCTCTCAAGTATATATTCTTGACTAGCTATAATCGTAGTTTTAATTACAATAAGTAAAGTGTCTCACTAACTTTTGCTTACTTAAAGCTTTTTCCGTGTATTAAACGCGTGGTTTACTTAAAACCCTTTGTGCGCATCAAAAGCCCTTGATATTAGCTCACAATTGAGCTTTTCATGGATGCTTAAAACCCATGTATTTCATTCAAAACCCACAATTTACTGAAAACTCTTTTCGCATATCTGAGAACCAATGGCTGACTAAAAATCCCTATTTCTAACAGAGTATGGTCAATGTGATGTGACCTGTAGGTTTCAATAATCTGTCGTATGCTGTGCATATGTCACACAGGCGTCGCTAGTTCGATGTACTACTCTCACTGGTTTTCACTTAGCTACACTTGTATTCTTTCAGTAAACAAATACTGCAAAATACAATACATGTTGTTTTGCAAATCTGGGTCTCAGAGTGGTTGATAGCGGAGGACTTCTTCTCTGAATTCACGTAATTTGTAGTGACTGACATAATTTTAATATATAAACTCCACGCTTGTCAGCAAATTGAATCAGACGAAGTGCTGTCAAAATATAAACAAAACATTGACATTGATTGCTGTAATACCTCTGTAAGGGTCCACTCTGTATTTCTGGACCTTCCGTACATCCTAGGCCTACATCAGTGTGATCGCGGCAACCACTGACTTCTTGTTTCATTTCTGCACAATGTCATGCATGCACATAGGTAAGATAAGGAGTTCAACAGTTTCTTATTTGCATAATTGAACTTAACTATTGACGGGCCTGTGTCCAAACCTTTTCGCTTATATTGAAAAAATTCATCTAGCTAAATGATGTCATAAGCTATATTACATGAAGTTTGAAAATACCAAAGCAGTGGCTCCTAACATAGGGTAAATGGTAAATTACCCCACAGGGATAATCTGCCAATTTTCTCGGGGTAATGGGAATACCTCCATGTTCCATGTTGTTCCGCGTTTAGATGCGAAGATAAACGTTTCCACAGCGTAGAGGATCTCTATGCACGATTTAATCAGCTGTCTGAGCAAGCAACATGAACACACTTGTGACACTGTCTTGTTCTGTCTTGATTAAAAGCGAGCACCCTGGCTTTCGTTAATCCTTCCACAAGTGAGTAAAGCAGCGAAAACTCGCCACAGTTCATAAGTCAATGTCAGGGTTTTTTACGGTGCAGCTATACACAATTCGTACAGTTGCAACTCGTTTTTATATTTCGTTCATATTAATGAGCCTGGCTAGCTATTTGAAGCAAATACATTAGTGCGATTAATCATCCCATCTTTCATTTTAAGTTGAATATTTTTGGGGTATTTCAAGTGGCATATCTATCATTTTCCCTATCAACAAGATTGACGCTACTGAAATAATGAAAAAAAGGAAATTAAATTAGATACTTTATAATTTGATAGTGATGTTAGTCCTACGTGCGGTAATGAGACAACTTCAAGGAATAGGATGGGTAACAAATCATACAAGGTTGGGAACCACTGTACTAAAGACATAAACCTTTTAATAATCAAGACGTGGATGAAAGTTTCTGCCCTATATGGTTCTATTAATTGATAAGTCACTCATGTGTATTCTATCTTTAACTTACGTGGAGTATGCATGCTCATACCTTTTTGTGAATAGAAATTATTATTGAATCCATATTTTCAGTTAACAGTTGTAAGAAAGGTTTTTTCCTTAATCGTTCCGTGTTTTTTTAGTCCGAATAAAATCCATAAATAAAGTCGCAGTTTCTTGAGTACTTTGAGTGTACAGCATTCTTAGTGCGATCTTCAATTTTATATTCGATCCACAATCGCTTTGAATCAATGAGATGCAGCCAATCGAAACATTGAAAGCAATGCTGCATCACAGCGCGTCTATATTATACGCAGTAGGCCCCGAAGGAGGGCTTCCTTTTAGCGATTCTAGTAATTTCTCACTAAAATGAATTCCTATCAAGCTAAACCAAATAAGGAAAACAAGATATACTATGAAAATATGATGATGGAACTAGAATCGCATATTGCATGCGATTCTCATGCATACAATTCGTTTCTTGTATTAAATTGAATTGTATTATTGCTTTGAAGTCAAGATTTCGCGATTTTTCTAAAGCAATTGGACATCAGATTAGACAAATCTTGAAAATTTCGCGGAACCTTGAATCAAAAGTTCGCATAAAGTGTGTAAATTTTCGCTTTAAAAACTTTTGAGCTCACACAAGGGTCACAGAAAGACTGATGAGATGGAATTATCATCAACAAATTTCTGCTTTCCATATCAATCCTACGCAAATAAGAACGAAAAAATAGATTTCAATAGATTTTCAATAGGTTTCTCAGTTTGAAGAAACACACTTTGTAGTAGTTCGTAAGTGAAAATATTCACTTTTGATGCAGATTGTGTGTGTGTTTTGAGTAACTCATTAACCTACACCCCGCAAATGATGCGCTGCCACTAAGAATAGGCAAACTGCATTCTGTGGCAGTGAATAAGGGTTTAAACAGGCAAATTGCGGGTTTTAACAAGTGGCTCTGAAAAGCTCATCATCAGTTTTAAATAGAAAACCCTTCTTTGTAACCTATAATGACAAATGGTGAAAACCCAAACCAGAAAAGAATTGATATACTTTAACAATAACGTCCGAAGGGGTTGGACATTCCATAATAACGTTGGATGGGATTTCATTGGTAAGAGTGCTTTTTTCGTCTCTGCTAATTGACCTTTCCACATGTAGCATATTCCTTCTCTACTTCTTTTCTTCCAAATGCCCATTTTCCGCTAGAATGCTTTAGTCTAAATATCAAATTATCAAAACGCTTATTGCTCAAATCTGTAGGTGGAATGCATCAGATAATGTATCTTAAAGGTCATCAACTAAACAATGAATGCTTGTAAGGCGAATGTTTGTTTCTGTCACTTTTGGATATTGCAACATCTTTAACAATTACTCACTCTATCTCCTCAAGTATTTACATGCAAAATCACGATTTAATACAATAAATTGGTCGTAATGGAAAACTTCCAGTCCTCTCAAGTATATATTCTTGACTAGCTATAATCGTAGTTTTAATTACAATAAGTAAAGTGTCTCACTAACTTTTGCTTACTTAAAGCTTTTTCCGTGTATTAAACGCGTGGTTTACTTAAAACCCTTTGTGCGCATCAAAAGCCCTTGATATTAGCTCACAATTGAGCTTTTCATGGATGCTTAAAACCCATGTATTTCATTCAAAACCCACAATTTACTGAAAACTCTTTTCGCATATCTGAGAACCAATGGCTGACTAAAAATCCCTATTTCTAACAGAGTATGGTCAATGTGATGTGACCTGTAGGTTTCAATAATCTGTCGTATGCTGTGCATATGTCACACAGGCGTCGCTAGTTCGATGTACTACTCTCACTGGTTTTCACTTAGCTACAACTTGTATTCTTTCAGTAAACAAATACTGCAAAATACAATACATATTGTTTTGCAATCTGAGTCTCAGAGTGGTTGATAACGGAGAACTTTTTCTCTGAATTTACGTAATTTGTAGTGACTGACATATTTTTAATATACGTTATAAGCATTTAGAATCGGCGATTTTAAATGGGCCACCCTGTATATACTCCACGCTTGTCAGTAAATTGAATCAGACGAAGTGCTGGCAAAATGTAAATAAAGCACTGACATTGATTGCTATGGTACCTCTGTAAGAGGCCACTCTGTATTTCTGGACCTTCCGTACATCCTAGGCCTACATCAGTGTGATCGCGGCAACCACTGACTTCTTGTTTCATTTCTGCACAATGTCATGCATGCACATAGGTAAGATAAGGAGTTCAACAGTTTCTTATTTGCATAATTGAACTTAACTATTGAAGGGCCTGTGTCCAAACCTTTTCGCTTATATTGAAAAAATTCATCTAGCTAAATGATGCCATAAGCTATATTACATGAAGTTTGAAAATACCAAAGCAGTGGCTCCTAACCTAGGGTAAATGGTAAATTACCCCACAGGGATAATCTGCCAATTTTCTCGGGGTAATGGGAATACCTCCATGTTCCATGTTGTTCCGAGTTTAGATGCGAAGATAAACGTTTCCACAGCGTAGAGGATCTCTATGCACGATTTAATCAGCTGTCTGAGCAAGCAAGCAACATGAACACACTTGTGACACTGTCTTGTTCTGTCTTGATTAAAAGCGAGCACCCTGGCTTTCGTTAATCCCTCCACAAGTGAGTAAAGCAGCGAAAACTCGCCACAGTTCATAAGTCAATGTCAGGGTTTTTTACGGTGCAGCTATACACAATTCGTACAGTTGCAACTCGTTTTTATATTTCGTTCATATTAATGAGCCTGGCTAGCTATTTGAAGCAAATACATTAGTGCGATTAATCATCCCATCTTTCATTTTAAGTTGAATATTTTTGGGGTATTTCAAGTGGCATATCTATCATTTTTCCTATCAACAAGATTGACGCTACTGAAATAATGAAAAAAAGGAAATTAAATTAGATACCTTATAATTTGATAGTGATGTTAGTCCTACGTGCGGTAATGAGACAACTTCAAGGAATGGGATGGGTAGCAAATCATACAAGGTTGGGAACCACTGTACTAAAGACATAAACCTTTTAATAATCAAGACGTGAATGAAAGTTTCTGCCCTATATGGTTCAGCAACAGAACGAATTACTATTTTTGACTTCAAAATTAATTTCAATGTAATATTTCAATTGTAATATTAAAGCTATACTGAATCATTTAAGAAGCGCGCTGGTGGAAGTCAGATCGTGCTGATTCTCAGCTAGCGAGACATTTTTGTGATATTGCCAGGAACAAGGCGCATTGAAATATCGTTTCGATCGCGTGAAAGCCGATTTATATCATTCGTCTATCAAAGAACAGAGTTAGCATGGAAGAGGTTGCTATACTGACTACTAATAGTTGTTATTTATTTACTGTATTATTATTATCAAAAACGGAAATGAACATATTTCACTTGTATCTTACTATTGAATAATAATGTGAAAGTGATCATTTTAGAACAAAATGTTGATGGCAAAATTGCATATGCGTCCAATAATGAAATTTTTATACCAGAAAACCTTTAAAACACAAAGCCTTATGAATCAACAATCTAACAGATTCCGCTCGTTCTGTTTTCTGAAGATGTACAATTTTATTCACTTTATTATATTTTTGTCAGTTATATTTTCAACGCAGCTTATAAAAATGTTCACTTCACCCACAATAATGATATTTAATAACGATCAACACTTGTCATTGGACAAAATGTTTCGAAGGTAAAAATGCTTTAAAACACTATCCAGCTCCCTTTCTCCCTTTCAGATAGACTCAGTAACATAAACTTTATTTCTCAAAATGTCTGCAATTCAGATGCAAATAAATGGAATAATCGCATTTCGCTCCTCATTAGCATCGAGTGAAAGGCAACTGACTGAGCGCAAATCCACAGACGCATTTCCACTTAATCCTTATCTATGAATATTCGACTTTATTCAACTGTAGTGAGGTTATTCATTCGTGACGAGCATTTCTTCGCTTCAGATAATCTTGACAAAGTGTCAAGTTTTATCAAAATTTTTAAGAGACTCTTTCGAATTTTGAATATAAACTCAATAAGAAATATCTTATGAATTCTGTAGATTTCTCTTCTCATCAACTTGAACAATTAAGTAATGAAGAATTATTCTCATCGACCGTTAAAGTAGAAATCATTACATCTGAGCATTTACAATTTGAAAGAAAAGTTGATAAGTCAAATGATAGATAAAGTACAGAATCAAATTTCTGAAGTTGTTATCTTGATGATCAAGAAAAGAATTGCTCTTAGTTCTGTAATTCATATTGTGCAACCAGAGAAAAAATGCTATCACGAAAACTCCACAGCTGGCTCCATTCACTCCTCGTCCATTCAGCCCACGACTGATGAGGCCCAACAGGCCGAAACATGTCTCGTGGTGGTTACATCTGTTGAGATTTGATAAATCTATCAATTGCCAGGTTACTTGTCTATACAAGTTAAAAATCTAAAAAAACCAAAATAATAAGGTAACTAATTAAAAAAGGATCCAACATTGCCCAACTGAAAATCAAAAAATAAAACAAGTCACAAAAAAACAAAAAGCATTGATTTTTTTCTTTTTTGAATAATACAGGTAAAAAATGAAAACATGAAGTATAACATTATCTACAATTTAAAAGCATTTCTCCTCCCATTACAACCGTTGATGATCTGCTCATGGGAAATAAGAGAAATGTAATGAGCTTCTAAAATCAATCTTTTATCATAAGAACGAGCACCTGTGTGAAATTTTCCATGTATTACCTACCTGCTTATGTGACATACTGGGTTGTATTGACTTTATCTACTGATTTCAGTGTCCGCGTTGATTTCAGTCTGTCGAATCTTGTTCATCACGTGGAGATCAGTTTTGTGAATGCTTGCACTCATTCTGTGCTTCGGAATGAGGTCAGTTCGGAATAAAATGCCTGCTGCCATAGAAGTAGATAATTTCTATGGCTTCTGCATATGGATGGCATTTTTAATGTGGGCAGTAGGCACCACAATGAACACATGATATCAATAGATGCATCAGACGCCGTCACAGTAAGCATTTTAACAGTTATTAAATGAAAAGTGTATGATAAGCAAGCGACTTGAGAAATGAGGAATTACGTTGGTTCGCTTTCATGGAAGTTGGCAATCATCAAACACAATTGCATCATTAACCAGTGATTCTGCTTAACTCAGCATCTCGACAATACTTGAAACTGAATTCGCACACCTTTTCGCCTTTGCTACTCTTTTGCTAGTCTGCCTTGTCTGCTGCATTAAGAGAATTCAATAGCACTTACATGGATGTTCGGGTTTAAACTTTGTCTTCTAGAAGAACTTGTTGCGTTCCATTTTCAAAGAGCGAATTAAGTTATTCGCTTTTCAGATTTGTTTGTTCAGATCAGCACTTTTTTGATTGGGAGGAAAAAGAAAAAATATCATAGCACCCATTTCGTTCAATGACTTTCTTACTTCTTAAGTTTAAAGAAAAGTTATTATCTGAAATTGTTTTAGTTGGCATTCCTTTTATGATGAGAATTGGTCGTAACCTTGTAATATTTCAATTCAAATTTCATGTAGATGAGTATCAGGAGGAATCTCAATAAATTTTAAGACTTTATTGAGATTAGTTGAAATTATTTGCTTGATTGGTGGGCTGATTACCATTGTATACACTTTTGTGCCAGGCAAGTGTACCTTTCAGAAGATCCATAGTTGAAAGTTACAATCTTGAATCCTAAAATCGATTTAAGTAATCTCTTAGTGCAGCAGGTATGCCACACCAACATAGCAGTAGCATAGACTTCAAGTCATGACCATTCATTGAAATTTAAAACAGTGTGTCCTAACAACTGCAAAAGTTGACTACAATCGTACATTTAGGTCACCTTTTCCTGTAATTCCTGAACTTTGATGATTTTTACGAGTGAATATGTATAGAAGAATCCTTCCATTCATTTGCAACGATAAATGATACAAAGATATTTTAACATTGGTTAGATGATTTACTTTTATTTAGAGTCTCCAGCCTTAAGTTGCTCTGTTGAAAAATCTTTTCATCGCTTTGTTTATTGCTGCCGTATTCTGTGATTCAAATTCGTTGCCATTTCTCTTGATTCAATTTGGTATTATCATTGACATTGTTGTTTGCCATGTTATTGTGTTATGTGGTTTCGGTGTATCGTTTCATTTTGACAATATGTACAACGTCTGTTTCAATTATCACATTCTTCGTATAGCTATGATTGAAATGGTATCAGAATTTCCATACCTTTACAATCGATGTCTTCACGAGATTATTCCCCTGTACAGTCCATCTATCACAATGTTCTCACATTTCAGTGATGTGTTTTCAATATTATTTTGTTTTGTAGTCTCACTGATTCACCTAGTTCTACAGAAAGATTTATGCAGTCAACATCCGGCGACAAGGTATGTTCCCTAACCCTTCACGAAATATTTTCAAGACGTTTTGCTTTTTGTGGATGTTTGCTTGACTATAACCAACAATTAGCATTTTATTCTTTGGCCTCAGCCACTCTGAATGCAAGCGGGTGAGTTCAGATGAGAGCTGAGCAGTGCAAGCCGAGCAAGTGACTGCATCTAATGCTATTTACTGACAAAGAACAGCAGAAGCACAGCATCGAGAAGACCAATCAATACTACACCGTAGTTGGATGTAATGTCTTCAGGCTATTTATCGCATTGCTGTGCTAATTCCTGGTCTGACGGAGTTTGACGATGACTTTTCATCAACAGCATAAAGCTCTGCTGAAATCGCCCGAAACCGCTTGTGGTATGGCTGAGGCCAATCAGTGTATGCATAATTCTTAGTCGCTTATTGAGTAGTTGTAGAATACCTGTATACAGTGCATTTATAAAAGAAAATCGCATGCGATGAATGCATTGATTGTAAGTTAGATGGCAAATTAAATAATGAAAGAAAAAATGTTATCTTAGTAGTTGTCATTAATGGACACTACTTGTGTGTTTCCTGTGTATTTTGCCATCTTTCTTTGTGTATCTTACATAATATTTGCGTATCTTCCACATGTCTGTATAATGCATTTGATTAGTTTGTTCAACTGTCTTGTATTTGGTGTATGTACATGAAGACTATAAAACTGATTGTGTTTTGATTTCGCTTACTCCGTCTCCACCAGGTCTTATCATAACCCGTCGTAGTCAGAGAACCTTATTTAGCTTGTTATGTTTTGTTAATTAGCTTATTAAGAATTTTAAACCATTTCAGACTAGAATTTCAGCTTTCAATGATTCAGCATTCAAATGATTTTGTCTGCAGCATTTGGATGTTTTATGATCATTTTGGGAACTTTAAAATGGCAAGCATTGTGGCATGCCACTGCTTTACAATGCCCATTTTTCGGGCAAAAATGTTATCTACCTTACATATGCAGACGTTTCAAAATATAGTTCATTTACAATTAATCGACAAATATTGAAGACTTGTGTTCTTAAATTTTGAAAGAATTGCTGCTTAACTTAGAATTCTGAAAGCCATCATTCGAAAACAATTCATCAAATTTTTGCTGGCAGAAAGCAGAGAAAAACTAGAAAGATGCAAAATTAGCTGATCCTGATGTAAGTAGTAGCACTATCAATTCAAAATGGTGAAGTATGTATCAGAAAAGATCAACACAAAGATAAGGAACTGAAAATTGACTATGTCCACACTTATCAAGTGTGTAACTACCGTGAAGATCTTCAATAAATAAATCCGTCTCTCTGCATGCGTGGATATCATTAGATTGATAATGGAGAATTTAAAGCACAATAATGAACACGCAGATAGATCATAAAATTTTCTATCCTCTCGCACTGATTATGTAGATTACATAGAAAGATTATGTGGTGAAGCACATGCTGAAAATGTTGTTTGTAGGCAGTTTTCGTATTTAAAATCATAAGTACGTTTCGGCGTCTGCGCGCACTCTCTTAAAATTTTCTCATTTTCGTGAGAAGGGTACTGAAGGAATTTTTAATTTCCATATCTAAACGAATCAAACTGACTCGGAAACTTAACAAAATAAGGAGATTTTAAAACTTAGGTAGATTCTTCTGTCACCCTGTGGTGACGACTATCTCACAGCGGATTGCTGATTTAATTTTGAAATAATAAAAAATGAATTAATTGCAATTTAACAAGTTTGAATCAAACGTCCAAATGAACGTAAGATCATGAAAGATCAATGAACGCTAAGATCAAGTCGTTAAAATTGAAAAACAGTGTAATATCCGTATGAGTGAATTGTTCTGATGAATTGTTATTCTCTTGTGAGCATAATGATCACAGGATGTAAAAACACGGAGGATGGCACAATAATGAACTTGTACCATGTCTTTAGTGCTGCTAAAAGCGTGAATATTATAGTGTAATCCGTCTTCTATCATTTCGCATGGAATAAAGTGAAATTCGTACTCCACAAAGTAAAATTATTTAGCCTTCAGATGTATATCAGCCAAGTGCATATACGTATATGTTACCGTATTAAACGCATCATGAATAATTGACATCCCTGACTGTATTGATTGGAATTCAGATAGAGCATAACTGTGTGGTTAAACAGAAAATTTGTATGCCACAAATATATGAATGCATCTGACGCTTTTTGAATCTTAAAAATCTTTTACAAAGCACATCTTTGCACACTAAATGACGCCTTAAGAGCACGCAATTGTTGGCTTCTCACGACACATGTCACAACAAATCACGTGCAGATCTCTCTCAATTCCATTTCCTCTGATCTCTGATTTACTTAATCATGATCTTTAGCCCTATCCATTCCGAGAGAGTCCTCCGTCGCATTTTTACTGTGGATCACGGTAAACTTAATTAAATACCTGAAATAGGCTCTCCAAACTTAGAGATTTAAATTTGTGACTGATATTGAAAGGAACTTTGTGTCAATTTTTCCAAGTATTTTGTAGTGAAGACTTTCGAGGAAATACGATGAGTCTCTATGGTTGTCAAGTTTAGTTGTCAAGGTTCAATGAAGTAGGGCTTAGTATTTTTATGACGTTTCCCAATCATTTTTTAGTCATATTTACCTTTTTTGAAGATACTTAGATTTGTGTAACTTACATTTGATGCACACATCTTATCAAATTTTTGTACTCGTCAGCTCTCTTTAACCATTTTGAAAGTATAACTACAAATCCCTCTATGGATATAATTGAAATTAGGTAGAATTTCAAAACTTTCAAGAAATTTTTCAAGATAAGTGATCTAAAAGTTTGAAAAACTGTTTATAGTGTCAGGATGAACGAGTTACAGCGAATGAATGCGGCCATTAGAAACATGGTGCATAATCTATTAAAAAATCAAAATCAAATAAAAACCTCAATCTCAATGAAACAAAATCACAAGAAATAATCTTTCAAAGACCCAGAACCAAAACGGAGCCGCGACTTCGTAACATTAGGAGAATAACAGAAATAACAATCATCGGTGTCACCTTCACACAAAGACTGCATGTATACCCTTGAATACTTGTAATCGTTATGCGTATGTCATCTCGAAATATAGAATATTATTATTATCAAGATCGTGTGATTTTGAGCAGCACTTTAGGAGTTAGCCCTCTCCATACCACCAGGGGCTGTCACATTTTTGCTGTGGTTTTCCTAAAACCAAGCCGACCGACTCATACTTTTGTGACTTCGAGTTTTTGCCTATTTTCAAGCTGTTCACTTAACATCGTTGGATTTGGTCCACTGGAAGGTCAAATATATGACCTACTTTGGAAAGTACTTTCTGCACAGGGCTGGATTTCACCACCTTTTGCAAGCACTCGATTTTCAATCTGAATGCAGCACTTTATAAAGATGAGTCTATGAATCAACATGATCATCTGTTATACTAGACATCCAATAGAGTATTTGACCTTCAAAGATTATGTAAAATCGCCTTCTACTTAATAAATACCGTATGTCAGTAACAGCACATTCAAGCAGTCATGTGTTTCAGCGTAGATCTTTGGCATCTGCAGGGGTTTATTGCATACAAGTTCAGAAGTTAGTATCTGATATTCATCAGTTCACAATTGATAAACAATAGTTGAAGAAAATTCGGAACTTGCATTAACAGCTAATAATTATCTTTTTAGCCGCTTCTAAACTTTTATTGAAATCTCTCTCTGATAAAGTGCTAAATTTATATCGACTTACTTTGACCACGGCCGATTGGTTTGATCAACAATGTCACATTCCACGTAGATCGTTGGATTCCACCATCATCATAGAAATACTCGTAGATTGTTTATCTGAAGTTGACTAGAATGGAAATTGACTCAAGGTCAAGCGGGGGCACTAAGTTGGGGCATGGATCACCAATAAAAGCTTAGAATTTCACATGTGACTGATTCCAACCCCATGATGCAGCCGTTGACAAGTGAAAATGCGTGCGATTTTTGTGCAACTCTTGTGTATTGCATGAAGCTTTGCCTCCATTCTAGTGGTTTCATTGTCATAATTTCTATGACCATCATAGAATTCAATCCAAATCCTTCCTTGTGAGCTTCATCGTCACAATTAGAATATTTGCTGCTTTTCATAACGAAAAGTACCGTCAGATGCTAAAGTATGGAAGTAAGGGTGTGTACGTTAACTTATAAAGTTGATCAGTAAAATCCGAAATCTTAGTAGCTCATAACCTCAATGAACATTTTTATGCAACTGATAATTAATGAGCTTATGAAATTTCATTGGCTAAAAGAGAGAACATTTTTTATTGATTGAAAAAAAATACATACGAATCTACATAAACTAATGATGAAAAATTGCCTGTCGACTATAACTTAATTACAAAATGACCTTAATCATTGGCTCATAAGATTGTATCAGTAAATTCTTGCTAGCTAGTAAATTTAGCTGCTGATAAAATTCTTTATGCGACAAGCAATCACTTAATTAGCCACCAAGCTTTTATGCAATAGACCACAGGTCGTCTCTTCTTAAGGCTGCTTTACACTGGCAGATGACGAATATGACCTCATTGTGACGCTTATCGTAATTTCTTCTGACAGAACATGACGTCAGTGCTGCAGTGGCAGTTAGAGTGATTCATAGAAATAAATTGTTGTTTATCTGAAGTTGACTAGAATGGAAATTGACTCAAGGTCGCGGCACATCCGGGGGAACTAAGTTGGGGCATGAACCACCAATGAAAAGCTTCGATTTACTCATGTGACTGATTGTGATCCAATCATACAGACGTTGGCAGGTGCATCTAAGTGAAAATGCGTGCGATTTATGTGCCGTTATTGTTTCCATTCTAGCTTAATTTCCATTCTAGAGGTTTTATTGTTGTCAATTTCTATGGAGTGATTAGACCGAAGTTTATTTCTTTGGAGCCTAGTGCAATAATAGGGTAATCTGATTGATTAATTTTCTCTATTTTTTCGTATAATGTCCCACTTTGGGTGGACAGTGCAGTATCTGACTTGCTGTCTGCTATGGTCTATTGCATAAAAGCATGGTAGATAATAATATTAGCTATCAAGCGATTGCTTGTCGCATAAAGAATTTTATCAGCAGCCAAATTTACTAGCTAGCAAGAATTTACTGATAAAATCTTATGAGCCAATGAAATTTTATATGCTTTCTTATAAGATGTTTTTTTCGGATTTCACTGATCAACTTTATACGGTAAGTTAAGATACACCCTTACTTCCTTACTTTTGCATCTGACGGAAATTTTCGTTATAAAAAACAGAAACGAACGAAAAGTCGCGAACATTCTAATTGTGACGATGAAGCTCACAAGGAAAGATTTGGATTGAATTATATGATGGTCATAGAAATTGATAGCAACAAAACCTCTAGAATGGGAAGCAAAACTTCATGCAATACACAATTGTGGCGCAAAAATCTCACGCATTTTCACTTTTATACATTTGTAAAGGGTGCATCATTGGCCTGGAATCAGTCACATCATGTCACATCATTTCACATGTGACTCACATGTGAAATTCTAACCTTTTTGTTGGTGATCCATGCCCCAACTTAGTTCTATTGGAGTAATTGAGGCGACCGAATGCCCTTCAGAACACAGCATGAATAGGGTTTGACAATCTAAATGAAAATGTATTGCAAAATGCATGGTGCAATTTTTGATGCTCCTATTCTATCATTTTTCATCTGTATAGCACTTTTAGTTCAACGAGGCTTTTAGTGGAGAATTAAAATGGACAATTTATAGCCTTATATCTCATGTTTTAGCCGACTGAAACCTGAATAAAAACCATGCACTTCTCAATTTGATCTTTTTAAACGCATACAAAAAGTCTTTCATCCCATATTCAGGAATTCTATCTATGTGAAACAGAAGTTTAGTCCTTGAATATGGGAAAACAAAGTCATTGAAGAAAAAATACTGTAGGGAGCTAGGAATAAATGTAATTTCATATTCGTTGTATTTTGATATGAAATTATCATCACACAATCACATGCGACAGACGATTTGAAGCAACCTTTGTCATCCTCCATTAATTGAAAGCCAATTAATGAGAACAATGTCAGACATCAAACATCAGGACTTGTTTTCAGTAAAGCCTTCTTATTGAACTATATAGTGCAGATAAACATAGATCATCATACTTTCACTCGACGAACCTACACAATATTCTTTTATAGTGCTACACAATACTTCAGATGATAAATTTCGCGACTCGCTAATGAAGAAAGTGATTGTGGCTGGTGGATGAACTCTGACAAGATGCTTTTCGCACATTGAGTTAAATGGAATTATAAAATGGACTTGTGGTGATGCGAGATTTGCTTGATACCCATGATTATTGTATCACGTTGCGCTAGCCTCTTTGAACTACATATCTAATCGTAGAAGCATACATTCGCTCATGTTGCTATAACTTTGTTGCCCGTAATTTAGAAATGTTGTTCAAAGACAGGAATATAATCACTTCTTGACTTAGCATTTCAAATCAGTGGTTTTGTTATTATTAGTGCAGTCGAATACACTGCAGATTGAATTTATAATATCTAAAGAATGAACTTTCAAAGACTCTTTCATCACGAGTAGCCGATACTATTTACTTAACTCTGTGTACTGTAAGCTTTCAGATATCAATTTGAAGTTCACCTATTGTGCGTTGTTGTCATTTAGTTTTTCCTTATAATATTTTATTTGTCTCCGGGAGCATAATGTAGATATCCTATCACTTTATTTTACCTGTAAAGAAGATTATTGCCCGCGCGGGAAATTATATTTACTCCAATGCACGGGAAGGAGCACAATCTATGAACATTATGGGCGAGTTTTGATCGGCTTAGTATGTATTGTAGTGAATGCTATGCGGCATCATTTCATTGATGCCATCTCAGAGCCGGCAACAATCGCCGTTGTTGCCGGCTTCTGAATTGAAGACCACTGTCTATGTATGTAGCCAGAAACTTCCACAGACTTCTACATGTGCATCAATCATAGTACGCATTCACTACAATAGTAATCATGCCTAGCTATCAGTGATCCTTACAGCCTCGGCCTCTATGCGGCTTTGGCTATACGACTCATTGATGCTTTCAAAATCTAGGCATGATTGATATATTAGATCTGAGAATAGATATTAACAATATTGGTCACGCTAAATTTCTATTCAAATGTTCTTGATAATCATAGACATGTCAATCACCCTGTCCTTGATCATCATAGCACGTCGTCAAATAAAATTCTCTGCCCAACTCGTGCATGAGATTGCTTCATCATAGCATTTTAACTCGTCAAATGCAATAGTGAAGCTATTGAAGCAATATGAAGCTATCATAATCAATTCTCTTCAATCATTTGGGAAAAATCTGTCTCAGAGATAAAATATTGTCAATGAATGTAAAATCGTGAAATAAGCTTGAGGCATCAATTCTTCCTTCCATCAGACTGGTGCGGCGCGGCGTGATTTTTAATGGCAACTATACCTTCACTCTGTCGTGCGATTGAGTGTGAAATTGCACAATCAATAAAAATAAGTTGAAAATTGAATGCATGTCGCGCCGCGATTCATTCAGCTTTGACTTTGCTCTAAGCATCCCTTGTCACATGTCTTCTTACTCTTCAATGCTTCATACATGTTTATGATTCATCGATGTCATGCAGCACGGTAATATTCATTCCATTTTCAGCGTCGAGGTTCGACGAATGGTGCCGATGGTAATCGGGGCCTCATCACCCCTGAAGTCAAGTGTAAAAATGGTCGCTCTGGTTTCTGCAATCACACTAGCTCTAGTGGTCTAATCACCCCTGTTGTCACAATTTCCTCTACTCCAATCCTCAACAAGCAAAATAAGTAAGTTGATCCAGAAATACAGAGTTTAAGACAGAACATGCACAACCACAGAATTAGATTATTTAATCGTGTCACTTAACTAGAAGTGCAAACTGATTCAAAATAATGGCACATGCAGGAACTTACTAAGTGGACAAAAAGAAATTTTTAATACCTTACGGAGATAGAAAAAATAGTCGTGCGTCGCTTGCAGATTGCTGAGAATTCACCCAAAATGCTCCGATCGCCACGATTCCTTCAGATTCGAAGAATTCAGTTGCGCAAAAGTTTTCTCCATAATAAAGTCCTTCCGATCATTATTAAAGAAGTTAGCAGGCACACGAAAAAACGTTCACAAGCTTCTCTGTAGAACTTGACATCGACCGTCTCTTTGCTGTGTGATCCGGCTGATAACAGTCACTGAAACTTCGCACGGCGTGCTTAATGTAGAACTGGCTGCTTATTGTTCGATTGCTATGGTATTATGTCAGCAGATTGTGATGTCTAATTCTGTCTGCACAACACTCGATTTTTGCATCATTTTTGTCAGAGGATTTCACAAATTGCATTGCAAAAAATTGTCACAATCAATTGATTGCAGTCATCGAATATTATTTGATTGTTGTAGACAAATGATCTAATAATTTAAGCAGAATAATTGAAATTCAGTTGCATCCTCAGTTGAAAAATGAAATGCTATTTCATCTAATATCAGGAATCGTCAGCATGCCTAGCACACATCCCTCAACATCGACACAACTCCCTATTTCAACTTGCAGCTTTATCCGGATGAAATTGAAGACGTCTCTCTCTCCCATAAATACATATACGTGTATAATGGCATCTAAGATTGATAGTACACATCATTGAACCATCATGATCATGACCAAAGCAGGCTCAAATTCTTCGTTTATTCATTGAAATCCTATGTTTAATTGAGCATTTGAAGTTGAACAGGCGTCAGTATTAATCATTTTGAATAATTAGTGACAATAAATCCTTTTAATTTAAAAAAACATGTAAAAATATAAAAAAACATAAGAATAAAAAAGCATGTTTTTTACAACGCATGTTGATGTAAACAGATAACTCCAATTACCTGTTTACAAATTGTTTAAATGTCCAAACTACATGATAAAACAGAAGTTATGTGCTTCATTTTTCTATGTGATCCCCGCTCATCGGCTGTGAGTACGTTGCTTAATTATTTTGCCCACTTTTCCAGTCGCCCTAACGTGGTCGCATCAACGCCTTCATCCCCTAACTCCCGTAACCGCAAACCTACGCGCAGGCCAAATGGTTCTGGGAGACCCCGCCCCACTGCCTTTCCTGTTGGTCTTGGAGGTCTCAACGTGTGGCTGGTGGTGGCCATCGCGTGTGGTGGAGCTCTGGTCCTCCTTCTCGTTGTCTGCATCATCTATCGATGCCGACATAAAGCAGACGAAGGATCATACAGTGTAGAGGTAACATCGATTTTACACAACTTCATATAAAATGCACTAAAAATGTTGTGAATCAACTTTGAAACATCAGTTATATATTTAGAAATTACATTTAAATTAAGATTTTGGCTCACAAATTATTGAATGAAGCTTTACTTCCATTCTAAAGATTTTTCTCTGCTATCAATTTTAGGGTCATTCATCCATAGTCAGTGTTATGTTCTGTCGAATACAATCTTACATGAACGCCAATGTTCTAGGACAACCTAGATACATGTCAGTGTTAGATACCCAAATTTGTAGCAATGTTCTGCGTATTTATGTGTAGTCAATAACCCTGACCATTTAATTTTTTTACATTTAGTCTGCACACGAATAATTTCAATTGTATGAATAATCCCAATTCCGTTCCATTTGAACGTCATCACGGTACACTCCAGCTAATTTTTTCCTCAGCAAAATTAGATCTAGTCCGCTCAATTTCACATCACTAAATTCAGGGTTCAAAGCAAACTGAGGGATGGTGTGCATGTGAGAGCTAAGATGGTGAGAAAATGTGAGAATTTCGCCATTATGTGAAGGAATGTGAGAAATTCGTAATCGGACCGAACCATCCCTATAACATCTTTATGGTGATATCTCAATTTACAAATCTCATTTATTTATCATGTGACAATAAATAGGTGTTATCTCTAATGACAAATTTAAATCACCATTAACTCTTATATTGCACTGCCTCTAATCTCGAAACGCAAAAATATTCAACAGATGACCCATTATGTTGATGTGATACCGCAAACATCTTCGGGCTTCGGATTAGCGATCAAGAATATTCCTTCGTTACAGCATGAGCTTAGGCATTCTTATTCAAAATTGTCAAGGACAATAAGTACGCGCAGATGCACAATCAGAATCACAAGTAATCAGAAACTGCTCTCCATCATGGTATCATGCTCTGAGAAATGATGCTAGCTGTTGTGCTCGCCAGTCAATGCATTTGTCAACGACATAAAGTTCATTTAGAAAGAATGAAATTCTGGATCATTAATTCAATAATTTCAAAAGTTATCAGATGTGGGTGATATTCCATTGTGGCGTTTTGCTCGTCTCATAACATTTGGAGAGGATGGCAGAGTCAACTCAAAAAGACGATTTGAAAAGTAAAATAAAGGAGTCACAGGAAAAGTGGTGAAATGGACAGGTTAAGAAAAGTAATTGAAAATGAACTTGAAAAATGTGGTTGGAGGAAGCAGGTTCGTGGTCTTTGTAAAGAGGCTATAAAGTAAAGGACTAGACGAAATATCTGTTGATGATATTGTGCAGCAAGTCACATAAAGTAAAAGGCAAAGTGCCAGAAAAGCTAAAGATCAATAATTTCAAAGAAAAGTTTCGTCTCGATTTCCCACTAAATTTCTTAATAATTAATTAACATCGATCGATGAATGGAAATGGTTTTTTGACTTTTATTTTATTTTTTACCAAACTGTGCTGATTTTTTCCTCACTGCTGACTTTTCTAAAACACTGATCACCCAGCAGCTGGCCAACGACAGATTACAAAGTTACTTTTTTCATTTCAGCATCACCAACGCGAATTTGGCGGCGATCCAGCCTGCAAACCATTGCGCCGAATCCCCGGTGAAGGTGAACCTTTACACATGAACGGTGGAGCCACTCCATTGGATAGTGTGCCGAGTGCTGGGGACCCTAGTATGGGGACTATTTCCCGTAGTGACCGATCTAGTAACTGCAGTGACCGTAAGAAAAAGAAAAGAAAGGTGAAACCAAATAGGAAAGAGACGCGGGAATGGTACGTGTGACCCCAGTGAGGGTGGGGAGGGAATTAGGCGGCGTTTGAACTGTTGATGAAAACAGAACTCGATACAACACCGTTTCCTGTCACTTGAAGCGATTTGAAAGTTTATAAGATAATGGAAAATGGATCCATTGGCTTGAGATAAAGTTTCATATAGCACGGATATCCAAGACAAATTTATAACCCGTATCATTTTATTATTGATATTCTTACTACTTACTATTTTCTCGAAACTAGTAAAATGAACATCTTTATAACTGATTCGAGTTTATAAAAATCCATTCCTTCTATGTAAAACTGTCTGATTTGACGCTCTGTGACATGATGTTCACTGCAAATTTATCATATTAATGCACATGATAACCCGTTGATCATTAAATTTCTATAAAGAAGTTATTTTCATAATGCGACGAAGCATCGACATATTTCTTAGTTCAATTTTTGTGACAGGAATAAGTGTCTGTATCGATCAATGTTTGTGATAGGCATTCTATTGCATTTTTTACTTTCATTTTAAATGTATTGCTCAGAGAGTTGAACAGAGATATTAGGATGAAGGAAGATCAAAATTTGAGGATGGAAGTTTGATGTTGTGACTTTGTTTTTTAAAGAGATTAACAGAACCTATTTCTTAAATGGAATAACATTTACTCGCAGCATTCACAGAGTTATCAGTTATCCTTGAAAGTTTTAGAGATGTCTTAACATAACCGTGGCTTTGAGATGAAAGATTCCCATAAACTTAAATTCTGTTCTGATTGAGAGCGAATTCATTCCACAGATGCTCTGAATTTGCGGCATCTGCCTTTATTTAAATACAGATACGAAATGAGGGATTCTTGTTGACACATTACTAAAGTATGTAAGGGACAGAATTTGTCGGCAATTCTATCTTAGTGATTTATAAATATATCCAACTCTCATTCTAATGAGTTTATAAATCAGTCTCTATTTGATTGTTGTTGTTGGACCGAAAACAGTTACAATCTTTTTGAAGTTTTGTTTTTTATCCAAAAGAAACTCGAATCATGGTCGGGTCAGACGTAGGAGTTCTACAGATGTAGACTGTTCTACAGAGCTCCCGTAGAGATAAAGTCTGCAAACTCATTAATCACATTAGAAATTAAGTAAATCTATTGTACGGTTACTTTCCATCTAGACTATATGAATTCCACTGCACCCCCACAGAACTAGGTTGTTTTAGCGGATGCTTCAGTGATGCCCCTTATCTCATTCCTCCAAATATTTGAAATATGAACAAAAATTAGCAATTTAATTGATGAGATCAGGACTTGCCACTTCAAACAATATTCGAGTAATCGTTTACAGGCATTGGTTACTGAAAAATTATCTTATAGTAGATGGTCTGACAATCTAACTCCGTTCGGTCTTCAGTCTAAATCCAGCTCAATTAGCCAAGAATACTTTAATGCATGTTGTCTGAATAATCGTGTATTCGGTTTTGAAATATGAAACAACCCAAGTCAGACATTACTGCTTTTTCATGGAACTCCAGCTCAGTATAGCAGCGTAATTGCATACTTGTCGCTATTAGGAATCGTAGGTCGTAGGTTTACATAAAATATATTCTGTATCAACTGACTGTAATTGTGTCAACAGATCTCTCAATATAAGAACGATGCTACAGGCTTCTTGAGGTTGTTTACTGGCCAACAGTTTTCCTGTAATATCATCATCGAATGTTGTGTAATAACTCCAATGAGAATTTGTTCCTTTTTGAAGAATGACTCCGATTCATGTTTGTGTATTTGTTTTTAACTTTTTACTCAATGTAGAAAATATCTGTTAAAAATATTTAATTCCTGACATCAGAGTTGACTCCATTGTGCGAAGTCGCAGTCACATTGCACATAACCATTTGCCAATTGTCATGTGTATAGTGTCAAAATGCCAGATGTATATTTTCATGTAAATAATCTGTGAATAACAAATAAATTTCATTTGACGAAGAAATACGATTTTGCTTTTTGGAACTCCAATGATGCTTCTAAACAGAAACCTGCTTTTGACTGCTTGGTTAATTTAGTAAAATTGCAGCATGGCCGTTATGCCATTAAAATATAGACCTTTTATTGAGAATTACGAGATTAAATAGTGGTCTCCGTGGCACGGTTAAGCGGCCACTATGTATACTTGGCTAAATAGCCAAGTTTAGTCTATACAGGATAAAAAGCAACAATATAGAATACATAATAGTGATTTCCAACAGCCTTCTCGAAATGATGCATATATAATTTGACTTTACAATTAGATGTTAAAAATAGAGATACATGCAATAACAGTTCAATATCTTTTCGTGGAATAATGGTTCATCATTGCTAATACTGAAATAAAATTGTGAACATGGCGTGGGAAAGCTCAGTGGCAACGTGGCGAGCCTAAGGAAGCCTCAATAACTAAATGCCAGGAAAATAAATTCTGAAGTTTGAAAGAGCAACTGTTAATTTATTAATTCTTCAGTGGTATAGTTCTCTTCGAAATTTCTTTATTGGCAAGCTTTCGGGTGATCCACCCCTCCTCAGGCACGACAAGTTGAGAGTGAACAAGACAAGCTAGCAAACATGCACAGTCACTGTCAAACACAAATTACTTAAAAACACGCCACTCTACTGACGCCAAGGTCACAATTAAGTCACGCTACTGTCTACTACACTCTACCAAGAAGCTAAAACACATCAGGATACTACTGACTACAGAATAATAAAAGTAATACATAAAACACGAAATGCTTAAGTTCAGAACGAAACAGTGACCGATAGAGAGACTTCAACACGCGGTCCACTGCAACTCCACAGTCTCGGTTGAACGTGTCGTTCCTGAGGATATGAATACCTTCTTTTATCCGCCTCCGTCTCCAGTTCACTTCAATTCCTATGACCTCGAATGTGTCGAATGCAGGACGATGATTCATCTTATGACAGTGCTCACTGATTGCAGACCTTGTGTTCATCTCGCGCGTATCCTTCTCGTGTTCTTTCTTCCTCTCCCTTGCTCTTCGAGATGTCTCACCCACGTAGCACTTGTCACATTCTCCACACTTCTGCCTGTAAATCACCCCTCCTCGGTCCATGATATCCACTTTGTCCAACTTCGGATGGCTCACCGCATCGCCAAGAGTCTGGGATCTCGAGCACTGCACCTTCAGACCAATCTTCGTTGCCACCTCTTGAATGTGTTGATGAACTCCAGGTACGTAGGGCACTCGTAGAATCGGAGCTTCATCTTCTTCCCTCTGTCTCGGACGGTCTTTGTACAGCCTGTTGCTCACTACACGCTCAGGGTATCCATTCTTCATAAAGATGTTCTTTAATTTCTTCTCCTCCTGGAGCTGCACACCTTCACAGATTAACTCTGCACGCCTTCTCAAACATGAGATGACACCCAACTTCACTTGCGAACAATGTGCCGTTTCATAGTCCAAATACCGATCAGTGGGCTTTTTGTACACAGAGATCATCAGCATGCCGTCCGGATCCCGTTGTGCCTTGATATCCAGAAACGGTATCACACATTCGACTTCAGTCTCGCACGTGAACCTGATGGTGGGGTGAACACTGTTCAGGTACTTCAAGAAGACATCTTCATTGCCCTTCTTCACTATCGCCAGCGTGTCATCGACATACCGTCTCCACAGCGGCACCATCACTGGAGAGTCCCTCAACATCTTTTCTTCGAACTCCTGCATGAAGATTGACGCCAGGCAGGAAGACAATGGCGATCCGATGGGACCAGGTGTCATCCTGTAGACCTCACCATCACACTTGAAGTCGGTTGCTTGGACACATAAGTTGAGCAGCTGCTTCAGGCTCTACAACGTCATTATTGTTCTCTCCCTAAGACATGAGTCCTCTTCCAGTCTTCTGATCACCATCTCAGTCGCTTCTTGAGCTGGAACCGTGCCATACAAGTTCTCCACGTCATAGCTCACAAGTAACTCATCTTCTTCAATGCTCACTCCTTGTAGGACACCAACCATCTCCTTCGAGTCCTTGACCTGATACGTTCCTTGAGTCTGTAACGGTTGAAGTACACATGCTAGCTCCTTCGACACATAGTACACAGGACTTTTGTTAAAGGAAAACACTGTCCTCAACGGCACGTTCTCCTTGTGAACTTTGGGGAGTCCATAGACAACAGGACACATCGGTGCCTTGACAGTCCAACTCAGTCTCTGGGCTCTGGTGATCTCTCCTCTTCTCTCAACCTCCATCAGCAGCTTGGTCAACTTCCTGCCATCAGCTTCCGTCGGGTCTTTCTTCATCTTGATGAAACATGACTTTGACATTTCTTTCTTCAATTTCTCCACATACTCATCTCGATCCATCACCAAAGTCTTGTTTCCTTTGTCTGCTTTCACAATGACAATAGCGTCTTCCTTCTCCTTCAGAGTTCGGATGGCCCTTCACTTTCAGATTGTCCTTCACTTCCACCGGATTCTTCAAGACTTTCTTCACTTCATGCCTCAACTCACAAGCCTGGTCTTCACTCAGCATCGGGGCAAACTCCTCCACCGCAGTCACGATGTCCAGTACTGGCACCTTCTTTGGGGTTGGCGCGAACTTCAAACCCTTGGACAGCAGACAGATTCACCACTCGTCAGCACGGAAGACGAGAGGTTCACGACACAGTCTTCAAAGGACGCGCGGTGGCTGCACGATGATGCCAAAGACGCGAGTCGCAGCCTCTCAAACTTTCTGACTTGACGCTCCTTGACCTTGACGAATTCTTCATCTTTCACCTCCATCAGCTTCTGCCAATTCCTTTCTGCCACCTCTGGTTGCATGCCTTCTCGAATCTCCATACCACAAAGCAACTCGTGCAGCTTCATTCGTTTCATTCTCCAAAACTGCAGTCTCTCTCTCAACAATGCTTGCTCTGTCTTCTTCTTTATGACTTCTACCTTGTAACTTGTTACTGGAAACGTGAGTTGCAGGCCCTTCGGAACTACACCATCTCCTTTGCATCTTCTTAAGAATATAATGTGATTGCATGATCTCGCCAGCTTTCTGCACACTCTCTCAACTCGTCGAATATATCGAATGTCCACATTGTTATTCAATTCATACATTGTTCCTTCTTCTCGAGAACGAAGTTAGCACAAAGTAAAAAATTCTTCAGTGGTATAGTTCTCTTCGAAATTTCTTTATTGGCAAGCTTTCGGGTGCTCCACCCTTCCTCAGGCGGTAGAGTGTAGTGGACAGTAGCGTGACTTAATTGTGACCTTGGCGTCAGTAGAGTGGCGTGTTTTTAAGTAATTTGTGTTTAACAGTGACTGTGCATGTTTGCCAGCTTGAGTAGTAAGTAAAACTCCACTTCTGGACCGCGCAAGATGGCCGCCATCGCTGAGTCCCCCCCCCTCTGGCACGGCAGAGTGTCGTGGTCGGCCGCCGTGGTGCTTCGTGTCTGAGTCCCCCCCCCTCTGGAACGACAGAGGTTGTGGTCTGTCGTGGTGTGCCGGCCAGGTGGGTTCACGTTCACAACATGTTCGCTGACGTCCCCCCCCCTCTGCAACGACAGAGTGTGAGACTCGGGTGAGTTGGTCCGACCGCCTGGTTGACGTGGGCGACCGTCTAGGTTGACGTGGGCGACCGCCAGGATTAGTCTTGAGGCTATAGTGTGTGATGTTTTTCGTGCAATCTGCTGAATGTTGGGTTGTAAAATGGGTTGTTTCGAGTGGAAGGAGTGGTCGGATGAGAAAACGGAGGTCGGATTCGTATTCAGCGTGAAATTCTGCATCGGTAGGGTGAGTTTCAAGTCAATCGGTGAGAAAAAATTTTCAACATTTTTCGAAAAACGACAGAGTTAGAATTCGGGACGTTTTGGTGTGTAGCGTCAAAACGAAGCATCGGATGAGAAAACGGAGGTCAGATTCGGATTCAGCGTGAAATTCTGCATCGGTAGGGTGAGTTTCAAGTCAATCGGAGAGAAAAAATTTTCGGCTGACAGCTTGCTTCGATTTTGGCTTCCAGTGGACGGATTTTGTCGTGCGATAGCTCGTTTGAAAGCTAAGAGTGAGACAAATTCAGTGAAAGAATCGGCTTGTTCCTATCTGTCTTCGTTCAAAAGTTAGAGCGGTTACAAGATTTTAGGTCGGAGCTCGCTCACCTGAAAAAATCCTAAGTGTCAGAGTGACTTTGTATGGGTAAAATTTTGAAAATTTTCCAAAGTGTGGAATTTCGACCTGGGACCGTCACCAAAACATTTTTCATCAAATTTCTCTGAACGAGGGGGGAGGGGGGGAGTCAGTGAAATTTGATGAAAAATGTTTTGGTAAAGGTTCCAGGTCGAAATTCGGAAGTTTTAAATTTTTCAACATTTTCACCACACTGGAGCTCTCACGCTTAGGAATTTTTTCACTTGTGGCATGTTACATGGACATGTGCTGACGGACCAACTTCCCGTGGTCATATGAGAATGGTTCAAGTGTCATATTGTAAGGAATGATGAGACGAATCGTTTGCAACAAACCGCATGTCGCTACGATGAATACTTTCGGAGATAGAGCCATTTTAAGTTTTCTTCCGAGCATATATAAACCCCCGACAACGTAAGTCGGATCACTTCATCGAAAGACGAGGTAAGCGACGGTCGTCGCTCTGAGCTCCCGATATCGGGTGTTTCAAAGGACTCTATCTTTTGAAGTAGGCAAGCTATCTTGTTACTTCAAAGTTTGTATGATAGAGTTTCATAGTGTCTTTACTACTGATAAAATTTTTTAAAAGTAGTATGAGTAGTAAAATGCGGAATTTTTTAAAAATTCTTAATTTTCACTTTTTTCAAAGTTTTAACATATAGACTAAGGTTTTCAAGTATCCTGAGTTCAAATCTGCTATCAGATTTGAAATTCAACTAAGTCTAAGGCAGCTTTGAGGGGTTAGATCCCAGCTACTGATCACTACCTTTGACTCGGCGTTCCTGTTACCACTTCGGGGCAGTGACAATGATGTCTTCAGCTGTAAAGAGCGGGTATCGGGGAAGATCTCTCACTTCCCTAGTGATCAGTACAAGGCCTTCGGGCTGTCGACGGGATCGAGTGCCACTCACTACACTCTTTAGGAATATGACTGTACTACATGATTCCAAACTTATACAAATTTCATTATCTTACAGCTAACGATAAAACAGGCATGGCAAACGATAAAAACAGAAAGTACCATATCAAAATGTGTGTGTGCGGTTGTATAAATCGCAGTGCGGACGCCAAGACTCATGTCAAGAAGGCGGGCACCGGCCACATGATTATCTTGAATAGGGTTGCGTGCGTGAAGTGTAGAGTGCTGAAGGGTGATGAGGATGAGGCGCGTTTTTACAGAGTGCATGCTGACTGTAGTGGTGGTTTAGTGACTGATTTGAGATTTACGCAGTAGATTGTGGAAGAGAGGGAGCGAATGTTGGCGATCGAGCGAGAGGGTAAGGTTGAGAATGTTGTTGAGAATGTTGTTGAGAATGATGAGTTGGCGAGAGCGGTTGCGTCGTTGGAGGGTGAGATTGGGCGAAAGAGAGTGCTTGAGAGTGATGATGAGGATGATGTGGATTTAGATAGGGAGCGTGTGAGGAAGCGTGTGAGGAAGTTGAGCTCTTCGTCATCGGAGGTGTCAAACATCGTCATCACCGACCCCCCGAAGAGCTCATCTTCCCCAAAAGTGAAGAGTGGTGGGATTCGTGTGCAGTCGGCGAGGTGGTTGAAGGATGAAGAGAAGAGGCATGTTTCGCAGCAGATGGCGCATGATTTGTTGGTGAATAAGTATGAGAGTTTGAAGAAAGTGAAGGATGAAGTTGTGAAGGAGTTGGATGAGTTAAAAAAGAAGGAACTGAAGTCGAAGGAGTTGGCGGATGAAAACATTAGAATGAGGCGTTGTGTGACTGATTTGAAGAATAAGACGCGAGAGTTGGAAGAGAAGAATGATGAGTGTGAGAAGAGGGCGAGTGCTGCGGAGAGAAGAATGAGAGATGCAGAGGCGAAGTTTGAGGAGATGATGAAGGAGATGAGTGTGTTGAGAGCGAGGAATGTTGAGTTGGAGAGGACTGTGGCTCGGCGGGGTGATGAGAGGCAGGCGTATGAGAAGTTGGAGCGCATGAGGGATGAGTGGGAACGTGTGAATGAGGATCGTTTGTTTGAGTTTCACATCCCTATTCGGGATAATCATTTGGCCGGCGAAGTACTCGTCAATCAAAGTCTCGACGAGTCCATCCTATGTTACAATGGTCATCCCACGAAAAAGTGTCTCCATGCCAGCCTGAGAATGCGCGGCCATCTACACAAATTTTCGATTCGGAAACGCGCGAGACTACCAAAGGATGACTAACTTGGTAAGTGAAAAAGTAAATAAGATAGTATATCCTATTCTAATACATATCATTTTCATTGCAGATCTTTGCCCGCCTTCACCACCCCATCACGTCACTCCCGAGAACGAACCATCGGCTCTCTTAAGGGCCACCTAGGGGCAAGACATGATAGAACCTCCACGCGGTTTGCCCTGGGCAGTCTTCGGACTGGCGAATACTATCATTAAGTTGAAACTGCTATCAGTCAACTTGAACGTTGCGTCGCGTTAGAGGGGTATATAAACCACTGCCTCTCATTTCATTTCATTTCAATCATGCAGACGCCGAACAGTCAAGTCAGCTCTCCTCGCGGACCGCAGTTAAGGCCGCGAAATTTATTTGAGGAGTTTGTCAGGATAGAGGAGCAAGACAGAGTTTTTAATAATCTTGCTCGGATTGGCAATCCGATGACAGCAACTGCTGTCAATCCAACGGAATGGCGCTACATTCCACTTTTTAGCCATGTGCCAGTTAGTGTGGAAGTCGACAGTGCTACCAAAGAGAGAGTCAAAGACTCTCTCAGCAGAATTGGTAGGGTGTAAGATGACGTTACTCCCGAGAATGAACCATCGGCTCTCTTAAGGGCCACCATGGGGCAAGACATGATAGAACCTCCTCGCGGTTTGCCCTGGGCAGTCTTCGGACTGGCGAATACTATCATTAAGTTGAATCTGCTATCAGTCAACTTGAACATTATGCAGTCGATTGCTATCCCTGAAGCATTCTGATTCGCTGTTGAGCAATTCATTGTTGAAAACCCTATATAAGCCAGAAGATTGTAGCGCTTCTCATTCAATTTGAAGTCACGATGGAAGCGACATCTACCCACAACATTCCCGTCTTCACTGATGAAGACAACGGCATTCCCGAGTTCGTCATCCTCGACGAGTGGGATGAGAAGGATGAGAAGAAGGGGAAGATCAAGAGGATCGTTTGGACGGATGAGGTATGGACTCCAAATACCACCCGCATCCGAAAGGTGCCAGATGCACCAGCACGGCTTAGGCGGTATAGGGTATACGAGAACCTAACCGTCATACCTATTGACTATTCCAGTCAATAGTCAAATTCACGTCCCCGAGAACGAACCATCGGCTCTCTTAAGGGCCACCATGGGGCAAGACATGATAGAACCTCCTCGCGGTTTGCCCTGGGCAGTCTTCGGACTGGCGAATACTATCATTAAGTTGAATCTGCTATCAGTCAACTTGAACGTTGCAAATGCAGTTCGGTGTAATACTTCCTTTCGACGGGCGTTCCTGTAAAGGGCGACATTTAGCCAACTGTCGAAGGTTGCCTAAAACTTTCCATTGCATACGTTATGAGAACCATGAGTTCTACTTGTCTCTATCAATGAGACGAATTGATGAATGGAATGAAATGGGAGGACACTCACGCGCCACACGCAACATAACACACTTCTCTCTTCCGTAGTCTAACAAGCTCTTTACACATGGATCGCAGTCGATTGCTATCCCTGTATCAGAAGTGTAAGCTATCTTAATTTATTTGACACTATTTTATCTACCATCATCGTCCATATGAAATGTTTTTAGATTTACAAGTTAGACTAAGCGTGCTACTATTTCCAAATGAAAAAGTATACATGGTTAAATCATCCACTTAAGCCCATCCGTAGTCTAACAAGCTCTTTACACATGGATCGCAGTCGATTGCTATCCCTGTATCAGAAGTGTAAGCTATCTTAATTTATTTGACACTATTTCATCTACCATTATCACCCATATGAAATGTTATAAGATTTGCAAGTTAAACTAAGCGTGCTACTATTTCCAAATGAAAAAGTATACATGGTTAAATTATTCACTAAAACCCCATTCAAGTAAGTCAGTATGAAAGCAAAGATAATACGAAATAAACATTTATTATGGCATGTATTTCAAAAGGTCTTCATCGTCAATATCGTCCCAGAGTCTGGCTTCACATAGATCACAAAAACAGTTGAGCTGCTTTAAACGTTCTTCTGCAGCGTCCCTCACTTTCTCAATGTACGCCCACTCCGCCACGGTTCGCGGTTGGGAGTTAGGGGTGTACCACTCCCATATTTGATGCAAGTGCGACTTGCTGGTCATCTCCATCACCCCTTCGGCATCATATTGTAAATATTTCCACCGTATGCCTGTTAGGTCGGGCAACTCCTCTTCATCCTCCTCCGATAATGATAACTTTCGTATATTGTCCAGTCGGTACAAACCTTCTCCACCTTCGCCTTTCTTGGTGCATTTGGTGTAACGAGCACCTTTGCTGATGTACATGGAGAGGAGAACTCCAATGCGGTATTTGGTGTTGTTGGAGGACTTGTCATGTTGTCTTTGAAATGCTGACTTTGAATAATGATAACTTTAACATTTTTCTAATTCTTAAGTATACACAAGCAGCCAATCAGAATGAACATCCAATGAATGAAGAGAATGAAAGTATATAAGCAAAGTGACATTCGTGTCATTTCACTCTGTCTTTGAGACGCATAAGTGAACGGTTGTCTAGCGAATTCTGTTATTATTTGAGGCGTACAAGTGAATTCCAAATTTGAGACGTATTATTTGAGTGAAGTCTCTATCTTGTTGAAGTATCAAGCTTAAACATAATTTCGTTGAAATGGTAAGTTGAAAATTTCTTCACTCATCTCCCTCAAACGTGTGGCTAATAGCATCTTCCTCAATTTCAGGCATCAACTTCATCACCAACACCCTCCCTTCTCGAGGAAAGTTTAGAGTTGTTGAGTCAAAGTAGGTTGTAACAATACACTGAGACTTGAACAGAGATGATAGAATGATTTCTCTTTCAGGTGATGTGAGTTCCAGCTCAGGACTCTCGCGACAAGGCAACGAGTGGGAATGTGCCGACTGCGGACATATGTTTACAAGGAAGCACAGTCTCCTTCGACACATCAAACAACGTGTGTGTCAACGCAAAGCGGCGTCAATCTCCGGAGGTGAAGTTGATTCTGACGATGACATCTCCTTTCCTTGCGATTTGTGCCCTCTTTCTTTTGATAGTCACTTTCAGCGATCTTCGCACAGACTTCAACACACGCATGCAAATGATCACTACACCAACGGTACCTCTACCATCTCCCTCATTAATGTTTCCCATAATAATTTAGTACGCGACTACTGCATGGAGTCCAATACTCAAATAGTAGATTTTCCTGAGTGGCTCCTTCAAAATTCAAACATTATCGAAGCGCTCTTCAACAATTTAGACAATTTTAGAATGAAGGCGCTCATCTACCTTAAACTAAAATATATTAAGATAGATTTTCAAACGGGTCAAGTGACGGAGAGAATACAGTTTCATGTTCCTTCCTCTTCCGCAACCGAAGTTGTAGACTGCGAGTCTTGGCTAAATTTTCACATTCAATGTTTAAAATCAAATGTAGATAAATTCAATCAACGCGACAGCGCTCTCATTTTTGATGGTGTGGACTCAGCCATATTCAAAATTTCCCTATTAGAAAGTCATGCAGCTCGAGGCACATTTAAACTACCAAAAACGTTGTATAATAAGAAAGCTGTCATCAATGTTGATTGTAAATCACAGTGTTTCAAATATGCAGTCCTATCCATCCTTCACTATAATGATATCAACGCGCATCGAGATCGCACCTATAGCTATAGACAGTGGGAGGATGAACTAGACTTTGAAGGTTGTGATAGTAACAACATGAAAATCAAAGATGTAGAAACGTTCGAAAAACATAATAAGATTAAAATTGTCGTTCACGTGTGGGAGAAGGGGTTGAAGGGTGCCCGCTATAATTCACGTTCAACTTGTTATGAACGTGTAGTCAACCTCTTATTAGTAAAACAAGATGATAGCGAGGAATGGCACTACTGTGGTATTCCCAAAATCTCTCGCTTGTACACTCACTTGGGGCACTCTAAAAGAGGTGAACATTTTGTATGCGACCGCTGCATCCGCTCCTTTTGGAGTAAAGATAAATTTGAAACTCACTATGAATGGTGCAAGCGAGGTAAATTACAAATGGAACGCATGCCCAAAGATAAAATATTTTCACATAGGGATAATGGTGACGAATTAAGTCCCCTGCGTGTCATTTACGCAGACATAGAATGCTACATTGATGATATCATCCACAAGCCAGCAGCCATATCCTGCTATGAAGTATGGCATGACCACTTTAGGAATAGACAAAACAAAATGCATACTTGGCAAGGTGAAGATTGCATTTCAAAATTTCTAGAATTTCTCGATAAAGCTGCTAAATTTCAACAATCATATGATTCCCAATTGCAGCGTAAGTCACTACATATGTCAGATGAAGACAAACAAAAATTTGAAAGTTGCACATCCTGTCCTAAATGTCATAAAACGTTTGATGACGATAAAATTAAGAAAGTGCGTGATCATGATCACATCACTGGTAAATTTAGAAACGCACTCTGCTCCAAATGTAACTTTTCACTTAGGTTGAGACGTCGTGTACTACCCGTCATTTTTCATAACTTTAAGGGCTATGACAGTCATATGCTCATAAAAGGAGGGTTGAGCCAGATGAAATCGTGGCAGTTTAATGTAATAGCACAAACGAGAGAAAAATTCATGGCAATGACAGCAAAAGTACCAGTAGATAAAACTAAAGAAAATAAGACAGTCTTCTTCGAAATAAAATTTTTAGATTCATTTCAATTCATGTCAGCGTCACTAGCTTCTCTCGTTCGTAATCTCAAGTTTCTTCCCCATAGTCAAACTTTGAAGAAACACTATCCAAACTTAACGGATGAAATAATCACTCGCAAAGGAGTCTTTCCTTATGCGTATTTTAGCTCAATGTCTAAACTAAATGAAACAACCCTTCCTTCCATTGACAAATTCAAAAACGATTTGACGGGTGAAGATTGTCCAGTAGAGGACTATGATCATGCTCAAGAGGCATGGTTAAAATTTGATTGTAAAACGTTTGGCGATTATATGATCGCTTACTTAGAATTAGATGTCATTTTGCTGGCTGATGTCTTTCAGGAGTTTCGACGAGTGGCATTAGAAGAAGACAAATTAGATCCTGTCCACTTTGTCAGTCTACCAGCCATGTCCTTTAAATCAGCCTTTAAAATGACTGGTGAGACCATTCATCTCTTACAAGACCCGGAGATGTATAATATATTTGAGCGCGGAATACGCGGTGGTCTCACATTTGTAAATAAACATCATATAAAATCTGAAACAGTAGGTGATGATCATATCCACCTAAAGTACTATGACCAAAATAATTTATATGGCAGTTCACTGTCTAAACCACTACCTCATTCCGAGTTTAGTTGGTTAAATCAAAATGAGCTTGAGTATTACTCCAACCCTTCAAACATACTGAAGATTCCAGATGAAGGTGATTGGGGATATTATTTTGAAGTGGATTTGATTTATCTAAATAGTATTAAAAATAAAACTGCTGATTTCCCACTTGCACCTGAATCTGGCGAAGTGACTGAAGATATGTTTTCACCATTCATGTCACAATTTCAAAATAACTTAACAGAGTGTGGACAGCCAAGGTACAAACCATGCCGCAAACTTTTACTCACCCAATATGATAAGAAAAATTATCTCGTACACTTCTGCATATTAAAATTCTATTTAGAAATGGGCATGCTTCTAAAGTCAGTTCACCGCATTATCAAATTTAGACAGAAAGCCTTCCTCAAACCCTACATAGATAGTAACAGTCAAAAACGTGCACTCGCCCAAAATAATTTTGAAAAGGATTTTTATAAATATAAGAATAACAGTCTATTCGGAAAGACCATGGAGGATGTTAGAAAACGTATGAATTACAAACTAGTCGTTGATGAACAAAAATATCACAAATTGACCTCATCACCTCTTTTCATTGATAGAGACATCATCGATGAGGATCTTGTAGGTGTTAAAATGATTAAATCAGAAGTTGAGTTGTGCAAACCCATCTATATTGGGCAAGCCGTTTTAGATTATTCCAAGCTTGAAATGTATCAACTCTTCAGATAGTGATACAGATAGTTTCTTTTTTGGAATTACCACTCAAAAAGATTTAAATTTTAATGAAGTAGGCAAGTCATTAGAAAAATATTTCGACACATCTAACTACAATCCCACTCATCCACTCTATTCCATACAGAATAAAGCCAAACTTGGTTGTTTTAAGGATGAAACAGCAGGAAAGGAAATAGATGAAATGATTCTCCTCCGTCCTAAAATGTATTCCATGAAACTAAAAGAATGTGCAGATAGTATTAAGCGTGCTAAAGGTATATCAAAATCCATTGTTCATAAAATGAAACATCGGTCCTATAAGAAGGCCTATAAAAATAAAACTATAACGTTTGTCAATATGACAATCTTAAAATCTCAAGTTCATACTGTGAAAACGTACACGTTCAAGAAACGAGCACTTTCAGCATGGGAGGATAAGAGGTGTTGGATAGGACATAACACATCTCTTCCACATGGACATCCTGACACAAACATACCTCCACCCAAAAGAATAAAACTCACGCTACCACATTCAGGAGATGTATTGACATAATCAACTTTAACTCAGTATTTTGATGTTGCTTTTTGTAGATATACATGGTTGTTTTATGTATCGCATGAGATCGTTTCTTCCTTGTGAATATATGCCTACAGTCAGCCCATTCCCCCTATATCTGTGAAAAGACTTTTTCATATACATATTTTTATTTCAATAAACATATCACAATGACTTCACTTTGTTTTCCGAAACACTAAAGTTATGAGGGATTTAGTATCTTTCACGTGGATGCACTCTTGTAAACCATTGGTAATTTTGATAGCAATAGAGGGTATAGTTTGTTTGATGACGGGATGATAGAAAATAGATTCAAACATCTTCTCGACTATTCCATATGAAGCGTCTTTATCATGAATGAAATCACGTAAAATGTATTCTTTTTTCTCACCAACAGAAATAGGTAGAATCAAATCACTTTGAATGTAAAGGTGCTGTTCATGTTTATCAAGTGTCATTGGTGTTTCTATACCAATCGTATGCGCAGCAGCAAACACAGTTTGTAGCATTGAAAAACCAAAGAGTTTTTTCAAATTTTTACTCAATTGACATTGAATGTCATCACCCAGTCTCAGAACAACGCGTTGATTTTCAATTGAAAACGAAATGTGGTGTGTCTTTGCATCATATTTACTTTTCATCACATGCTTCAACTTCTGTTGTATATAAGGATTTACTACATGAATGAAGCTTTCAACTGTATGATATAGACGCGGGATTATATTGATAGCAACTTTAGATTCTTCATAAGACTGGTAAATTTTCTTGATGCGATCGCCATAGATGTCCACCCACCATTCATCATTAACTGAATCAGCTTTAGTGTGATATTCATGAGAAGCATACACCACACCGCTTCCAATAATAGGCGTATAATGTCTTACAAAATGACGCAAGGTTGGAGAGAAATAAACTGTAAGTTTGTCATTATATTTCTGAATAACCAACTTATTTTTGTCCGCCATAATTTTCTCTCCATACTTCTTACCCACAGTCTCATTCCATCGTTTTACTAACTCAATAAGTGATAAAGGTTGAACACCACGCTTTTTCAAAATGATGCGTTCTTCGCATTCTACAACATCTTCATCAAATATTTTAAATCTATAATGAAATTTGTTGATTCGATTTGAATAAACTTTTCTAACATTTGCAGTAGCAATTGACGTTAGATGTAGTCCATGGGCAAAACCAAGATGCGGATAGAATTCATTATCCAACCTCAGCGTAAGACCTTTAGTAAAAGAATGAAAGCGGAGGAACTGTCTCCCACTCCAATGATAGATAGTAAACTCATAAGCTTTCTGATTTTTATTCTTCATGATGGAAGTATTACCACTGTTGAATGCCTTAATAATTTTCTCATTCCCAAATGGCTCATAAGAATCTGATTTTATCTGAATCCATTCATAGTTCCACTTTCCATCTGATGTTAAATTGTATGGGAACTGAAATGCATTATTCATCGTTATTCCATCATGGGTGCGAGGAGTCAATATCATTTCTTCCAAATCATTCACATTCTGAATATTGCTATCATAGCAAATACTAGAAACGCCAACCTCCCATTCACCTTCTAAATGCAGTGGGCGATTTAATTCTACTCGATAGTCTGATGGTTTATTTTTGGGAAATTTATTCATAGAAGCATTACTGGGCAAGTAGATTAGAAACGAGTCCTTATTTTCACTTTCCATATTATTCACATTGGAAAAATATATTAGCATACGTTTGCATTAACTCTTCATTCGGAAATGGAGTGTGATACTTGTCACAGCATCTTTATGAAAAGGAATCAACGCACCAGCATCGTCATAAATGGCAATATCAATTTGTGGGATGTAGTTTGATTTCAGCTTTGTATAATGCACTTTCTTGAAAGTATGCTCAGATAAAATACTGCAGCTTTTTGGCTGGTATGGTATCATTGCTAGCAATGGAGCTTCAACATCTCCCACACGTACATCTTCACCAATATTGGAATATATCTGAAAATAGTTAATACGACGCGATAGCGACATGTCTGCGCTAGCTTTGGTTACAGTACCACTTTTAAAGATATTTTGGTCAAAACCCAAAATGTCCATTAGAGTTTTATCCATAATTAGTTCAATACCTTTTCCACTTATAGTGAGAGACAAAGTACCTTCTTTTTCAGAAAATGAAATATGTTGCTCATTAATCACTTCATTTAAATAATCTACAACCAATTTAACCGAAGTAATAATGCGAGGCATCAACACTCTTGTTTCATGTAAGATTCCACCTAAAGGCTCTACACACTTTCTGTATAAAGATACGGTCCATTCTGTATCAAATTGATTTGACCTTTCACATGGTAAATGTTGCATATCAGATTTTCCATGAACAGCTGCAGAACGATGTCGTAAGAACTGATGAAAATCTTTTGAACAAACTAATACTAGATCATCATCATTTAATTTACTTATTGCAATATGATTAGATGATTTAATATAAGTCAATGCTGCCACTTGCTTGCCATCAACTCGAAGGAGATAATTAAATTTCTTCAATAATGTTTCAGGAGTCATGTTTGTCTTTCTTGGCTTAATCACAATCTTCTTCACCAACGTCTTCTCATTTTTTGGAATAAGATCTACATAATAAGCTTCCTCTCGATATATTAACTGTTTATGACCACTTATGTGGTAATTAACGTTGAAATTATCATAGCTTGTTAAGGCGCTAGCGAGGTAGCCTAAATCATTTCTTAAACTTGGACTTAAACCAACAATCCAATCTTTCTCAACTACATGATGTACATAATTATAATCATCATTGTGCGGAGTAAATTGGACAATATGTTTACTCGCTTTATTCAAGAAATCATATATAAACTTTTTACATGATAAGAGATCTTTCTTTGGCCACTGTGGAATGTATACTCGGCAGCCCTTTTCACATTGGTAAGCAGCTGTACGCCTCATATTAATAGTCATCACCTCATGATCAAAAGTATAGACACAGTTGCTATAAACAAGTTGAGTGACACCCACTTCCCAATTTCCATTTAGCTGTTGTGCATGATCAATGGGAGTAGAAAAGAGTGCGGCTCGATTACTAGTAAATCTCTTTGTAGCCGCATTGCTAAGCAAAATATGATAAAATGACATTTTTATATTGCTAATCTGCAACTTTGCATAACATCATGAAGACTTGGATTTTGGACTCTCTACAATATATCAGAGTTGATCGTGATGGAAACGTACATTTCAAAAATTCTCATGGTCATACATCAAGAGGAATTACATTAACATGGCGACAATTTGTCAACCTCAATGATATCATGAGGGATTTGGAATATTTTGAAACATTAAGATTCATCTCCTTGGGTGATCAAGTTTGGCTTCAACATTACAGAAATGAAATTCAAATCTACCATTCTCATTCCGCAAACTGTTTCTCATTTCGCAAATACAATTGGGAGAAGTATAGAAGATATATACATCGCTCCATCATGACATTTATTCGTCGTGAGTTCATCGCCCTACTATGCAAATCTTAATCAGACATGACTACCACACATCATGAGTTGGAAATTAGATTCCCTACAACGTATTGAAACGGATCATGATCGAAACGTCTATTTCAAAGATTCAACTGGAAATGTGAGAAGAGAGTTTGCTTTATTTTATCGTCATTTTCAATCTCTACATCATATCATGAAGGACTTGAAATACTTCTATATGAAAAGACATTCACGTATTGGAAATCGCATCTGGCTGCGCGTCAACAATCGGCGAATTCAACTCTATCATTCCCAACTTCATACTAACTTCACATTTCATCAAGGTAGTTGGGAAAAGTATAAAAGGAAGGTACATCGCTCAATTTACTCATTCTTTCATCATGAAGCGCCATCGCTACACCATCGTCAACATTCTCCGTCGCTTCAGACTCTACACCAAAATCGATCTCACAACATTACACCAACAGCTTCCAAACAGCAATTATTACCCGGGCCGTCCTCAAATGTTAGTGGTGAAGATGAACAATTCACGGAATCTTCAATTCTTCCCAAATGGGACTGTACAGATTCTCGGCGCCCTTTCTCATTCATCGGCGCAGTCAATGCGCTTAGAGCTACAAAGACTACTACGTCGGATATGGAAGAGGGAGAGGTGTGTGATGTCGAATCTGACTGTGGACAATATGGTGATCTCTACTCAATTGAGTGACAGTCTATCATTTTTGAAGATTCGTACCAGCAGTTACAATTTGTGTTATGAACCCGAACTTTTTCCTGCAGCTCTCATTAGTTGTTGGCTACCTGTGCATGTGGCAATCTTTCATAATAGTAAAGTGATCATTACTGGACTAAAATCTCATGTACAAGCAAATGTGATCCTAGACTATCTCATTGAGTATGTACGTACCCAGCGGATTGTAAAATAAAAAACAATTTTTCCAACATGATGTTTTTATTTCAAATCATGATAGAACTTACAAATCATTTTTTCATTAGAGGATGGATTACATGAAAAGTTTTGAATAACAGATGCAAATCGAGATACATGTAAACGTCTTAAGATGAAGTACAGTACAAAAGCACCACACGTTGATGAAAGTGGATGTTGTAGTATGCGTTCATTTCGCTGATATTGACGCGTATGTTTTCTCAACCACTGCTGTGTTGGTATATTTGGAGGTTGAGCAAGAGAGTCAAATAGTTCACCACGTCGGTCTTCTCCAATAAAGATCGCTTTCCAATGCTTACCGCCTAAATTCTGTGAATGAGTGTTTAGCACAATAAAGATGGGATAGTGATTTACTGCAGGTGGTAAGGTATCGAGTGAATAGACATTATCGAAAGCTTTCAACGTCGCTTCGTCTGCATTACGCTGCACTTTAGTCTTAATATCGTCAGCAGTCAACCAACTCATTAACGATTATACTGAAGAATCACGTCACGATACTTTGTAATTTCAATATTTGATTCGAAGACTGCATAAATTAATACATTGATCGTCTCAGGTAGTGTTCTTTTGAACGTCAAATCCAAACGAATATTATGAGGCACGTTCGCTTGACGATAGGGTGCACTAATATCGCTGTCAGCAGTCAAATCAAATGCATAAATAGTATATCCACTCTTAAACTCTTTCATAGTCAGTCCGTTGGTGTCATCCGTATTGTAAAAGCCAAAGACATCCATAAAATCAACATAACTGCGCATAAATTGATCCGAAGCAAAATCTGGTTTGTAGGGTGGACCAGGATGACTCACACCATTTACACGTAAAGCAATTTCACTTAACTGATTGTGTTTAAAATTGAAAGGATTCTTCTTTATATTACCATTAAATGCATCATTTTCAACCATTGCCACCATGAGGAGCTTCGGTGCTTCCGATGGAAAGAGGCCATCTTTCATGAAACTCTTTTGATCTTTCGGAATTGTAAAGGTGAGAAGCTTTGTATGCTGAACGGGGAAATGGCATTTTGGCGGTTAAGGCCTTCAGCATGCCCTCTAATGACACTTGGATTCGGTACTACTCGACGAATGTAAAGTGCAATATCTTCCACATGAATTCTAAAATTGTCAACTTTAGCAAATGCATTCAGCGCAAATTCAGGCTTATTCAATGTCAGCTTGAGTCGCATGCTGGTATTACACAGTAAAAACTTTGACTGTCTAAAGAAGTCTAAATTCAGCGGACCATATAGCTGACATACTCTACTATCTTTAATCATAGCAGATCGCTTTACAAAGCCACTGTTTGTTTCAACATCAAATTTTCCTGCTTCATCTCTGTACCATCCCATGGCTTCCATATGACTTTTTTGTGCTGCTGGATGAAACTGTGATACATGATTGAAATATGATTTATAGGGATAATCGCTTTGACCACCTTCCACCTGCTGCTCTCCAATCGTTAGAGAAACATCACGAAGTAATGTAGTCAATGGTAAATTGTTCAGTCCAACTTTATGTGCATCGTCAATAGCAGTTCCATCTGCTTGCTGAATTCTAAACCTCAAATCAAGCATCGCATAACTCAAATCTATGTAGTCATCACTACCACCAGGAATAACAAATTCAATGGGGCCAGCATTCTCAGCTGTTCGAGGATGATAATCTACAATACTTGAACTAAGAATATCTGTCTGTATGGCTTGTTGATCGAACAAACAAAAACCGGAAGTTTTACACTCCATGATTAGAAGTTATAGCAGCGTCGTCGTTTAGCGCCTGATGAATGATTAGAGCCTCTGCGACGTTTGCGTGAATGCCTTTTGACTGAAGATCGCACCTTACCAGCTCCGCGATGTTTTCTCCTTCCTTTTTTCATTCGTTTAGGTGATTTCTTTCCTTGAGTAACACCAGCAATGGTCTGCTTCAATGTTTTTAAACCGCGTTCCTTCCGACGATTCAACAAACTGCTCTTAAAACTTCTACCTCTGGAAAGATCACTAGCAACATCACCAGCAAAGCCAACGGCATTACTTAAAACATTTCGTTTTAAAGATCTACCGACATTGGATATAAGAGGTGCTACAACAGATTTCAGTGCACCAAGTATGCTACCTCCACGTTGGCGGCGAGCACCGATGTAAATTTGTCCTCCGCCACTTACATAGGAGGGTCGTGAATAAAATGAGGCAGTTGGATTCATAGCTCAAACCCTAAACATTGTTAGTTACAACTTTGCATGAATCACTGTCGATCACTTAGATGAAAGATGTCGGCACGACGCATCCAAGAGTTCATACTTGAAGGATAACCAGTCCATTTAACAAGACACCATTCTTCACCTTGCCGTTTTTTACATCGAATGATTTTCTCTACCAAATATGTTTCACTTTCAGTGACTACCTCAATCTCATCGCGGTAAAAGCTACCCTCAATTTCTTCATTATCGTAATCTTTCAACTTGTAGGTGGTCGGAGAGTCTTTTTGATTAATCCTTGATACTGTAAATACCTCCTCTGTCCAATTCGGGAGGTACCCTTTAGCAAAAACACTTTTCACTTTTGAGATACGAACTTTATCGCCAATTTTCACATCACTTTTCACATGAGTGCGTTTACGTTGGAATGATTCGCGCACTTTATCTACATTGTCAGCATTTACATCTACTGGTCTGAGTCCAATAGAACGATGGATAGAGTGATTGTAGGCATGGAGTGTATCTTGTAGAACCTTTGTCCAATTTTGTGTCAAGTTGGCAGTAAAATGTCGCCACAAGCGATTTTTTAATGTGCGATTAAAACGTTCAACGAGTGCAGCTTTATAAGCGCTCTTTACACTAAACAACTCAATGTCATGCCTCTCAAATAATCTTGTCACATGCTGATTTTCAAACTATTTTCCTTGATCACTCTGAATTCTTTTTGGAATGCGACCTTCTCGAAAAATTGTTTGGAATGCTTTTGCTACTCCTTTCCCTTCTTTAGTTTTTAAAGGTTGAGCCCACGCATAACGCGAGAAAATATCAATGACGGTTAAAATAAAATTATTGCCCGAGTTATGTTTTGAAATGGAGGCAACATCACACAAATCTGCTTGCCACTGTTCATCGATGTCATGAACAATATAATGGCGGGTGCGGTACTTCTTTTTCGCTTGTTTGTGGAGTGTATAGGTAGCCTGACCCTTTAACCATCGTTTCACTTGTGATTGTGGAAGACCACTCGCTTTTGATAATTTCTTGATAGATGCAAATCCTGCCGGATGTTTTACATCATAATAGATTGAATTCAAACGTTCAGTCGATGACGGCTGACTCTTTTTCCTCCTTCTCATCTTTTTGTTTTCTTGCCTTTCTACATTTACAACAACTGCAGCATTTAGCTTTAGCGGTTTTGCGATCGTGTTCACATTGCTTAGGGGTTTCATTATGAGAGCTGGCGCAGCAAGTGCAAGTGACAACGACATTCACCTCTGGCGGCTCATTACATGGCAAGCAACACATCTGCTTCATATTAATAGTCTGAGAACATGTATTTCCTAGGAGGAGCTGTTTTACGTTTTCCTTTTACCAGTTTTAGTGGCGATGTAGATCTACGTCGAGTTCTTCCTCTTGTTTGCTTAGTGAGTGTGGGAGGGGATGTAGCAGGTGACGTCTTAAACCAATTTGTTGGCATTTTCATCGCCTGAGGCATTGGAGTAGTAGCCACTGTTGAATCAAGTTCTTTCAATGTCTCATTATTTAAAGCAAATTTTGGCACATTATGCTTTTTCAATAGTTTAAGAAAGTATGACCAACCAGGTGGAACATAGCCCTGACGGCGCTTTCTACGTGTCGCATACTGAATCAAGTCTTCATAACGTGAAGCATCAATCACTTTATTTTCATCTGTAATGATTTCTCCTCTATCATTTACATTGAGATGGGGCTCAATACTATTGAAAAGAGATATGGCATGTGCGCGAGATGCTAAAGGTGTAGCAGTCGATACAGAGTCACGCATCTTATTCTTCAAGTTTTTCAATTGCTCAACAGTTTCCGATTGTAATAATACAGCACGATGTGGATCTTTGATGTGAACATTTTGCTGATAATCTATTTCTTTCCTATACATTTGATTTGCAAGAGGTTGCTTTACTTGCTGCATGGCAGTCAATTGTACATATTCATCCTGAGGAATAACAATCATGCGAGAATAAGAACTCATAGTTTGTAGATAATCATGGGAGTTTTCAAAATATCACTTCGAAATCTAAATTCTTCCGGACACTCTTGCGTAAAGTCAATGAATAAGTAACCGTATGGTTTTTCAGTAGCTGCTTGAAAAATTTCAATTAAGGCTTTTGATCCTCTGGGTGCAACTTGTCGCGCTAAAATTTCAAATTGACTTTTATCTCGCGGATTCTTGAAAATAGCATAATAGTGTGTATTCAGGTTTCGTGTACGAGCTTCTTTTCCATCAGGAAACAAATTTTGTGTAATATAGATGATAAAACACCTTTTATGGTGTGCTGCGCGAGTGAACATATCTGTAACATCTTTTGAATTCTTACTTTCTTTTAATAAATCATCCAATACAACAACATCATTAGACTGAAGTTTATCCACTGGAATAATTCCTTCATGTCGAATAAAGTTGCGACTTTGCAATTCCTGAAACAGCGACGGTTGATAAATACCATAACACCAAATCACTCGATTGATAGGTTCCTTAAACAACTCCCTTCTTTTATCCAATAAATTCAGCGTGAAAACAGTTTTACCTGCATGAGATGGACCTGATACAGTCAGAACTTTATCACATTGAAGTCTGAAATCCATTTTATCACTTTGAGATTCAACATTTGCATAATTAACGCTTAGAGCCAAAGATATTACCCAATAGGTTGCCCACGGCAGGAGCTATCATTGGAAGTATTGCTGAAAGGAAACCGCCCTTTTGTGTTAGAGTTTTCCTCTTTCTTTGAAGGGTGACTTTAGGATTGGAGATGAAACGCAATTTCGTAGCATATCGCTTAAGTAACTTTCGTTGTTTTGGCGCTAATTTCTTCGTCCTCAACTTCCTCACATGAGAAATAATTTCACAAATGAATTTATCGTTAGCATGTCGTATAGCATTGTATCGCTGATTTGCTTTCATTCGTCGGAGAGCTTGAATGGCTGAAGAAAACTTTTGACTTTTACGTTTCGCCATTTTACGTGTTAGTCTTTGCTAAAACCTATCTTTACCACATTTGCATAGGTACTAACTATTGCGACATAAGTGACACTCGAAATGAGCAATATCACAGTGGTTACATTGGCAAAGTTGAATGCAATTACGTATGAAACACCGTTGACAAAAAGCATGCTTACATCTCTTGAAGATGCGCTTTTCATTTCCATCCTTTCGCTTACATACATCGCAACACATAGTTTCACCGTTACTGATGTCTATAGCAAGTCTTTTTGAAGATATGAATTTGCTAGCCTTTTCTAAATAATAGACGCATGTACAGAAGGAATATACTTCGAGAGTGAGCAGACATAGCTCGAAAACCAGTTGTGCTACAATCAAGTACCACTGCATTTTCAATTTTTCTTTATGGAAAGTTGAATGTGAATATCTGAAATCGCTTCCATCACTAGACTGCTACCATGATGGTTAAATGCGTTAAGACGTTCAGCAATTTTTATCATATGCCTTTTAAAAAATTCTTGGGCGTGATCTACCACTTCCATTGAGTAAGAAGCAAAATGGAAAGAGAGACTTTCCACCTCTTGCTTTCCAAAATGACTAAACTTAATTTTCGCAACTAATCGCGCCATGATAATGCTATCAGAGAATGTATTCATTAATTCTAGAAAAAGAGTGCTAGCATCATCGACCACTGCTTCGATGTCGGTCTCATCTTTATGAAATTTTATCACATAATCTTGAACAGCTCCTTTTAAACTTTGCCTATGAAAACGTAATGTTCCGCAGTCGTTTGAGAAAGACATGATCGCCCTTTATCTAACCCATCCATTGCATGAAAACAACAACTCTTCTCATAGTAACATTTATTGAATAACGGTAACAAGCATGCATTATAAATCAATGGTTTGAAAGAGATAAAATAGATACAGCTGATAACTATCATACAGCGAGCAATGATAACCATACAGGACTTTGGCAGTGTTGAGGTAAGGAGGAAAGAAGCATTGGTTATGAACGTAGCTACTACAACGAACAGACAAAATAGGAACACATAAATCCTTAAAACGTTTCGTGACTTCATGATAATGCTGATTCACTCTACTATCCCAAGGCGGGAGCAAAATATCATCAATGATTAGATTGGGAAATACTTTCCTCTCCTTACCAGGATTATTACAAAAGATGCGTATAACATTGAAAGCAGCTAACTATCGTTTAAAGTCAATAAGAAGAGCACTTTCACAAGAAAAGCCATAGTCTTGCAAATATTTCAGATTAAGTCCATGAATGTGTTTTCTCGCCCATTGATCAACATTGGGATCGCAGTTGGCATGTTGATGATAGACACTAACAATCTGATATGTCCAATTGTTCATAGCAATAGCACTGAGCTCCTGTACAGGTTCACCCTCACAATCCATAAAAATGATGATAGAAGCCTAAAACGGAAATTTACACATCTAAGGAAACGTTCTATAACATATTACAAAATGAAGAATTACATCGATGCTTTTCACGACAAAATACACAAATGATATGATGGCAACGAAGAAGTAAAATGTATCTAATAAGACCACGTCTACGACACTCAAAGCACATAAGCGAATTGTCATAGGGTAGAGTTAGGAAAGGACTAGCAATTCTCCTTCTTTGATTTGCGTTTTGATGTAGCATTCTTCTCCGACTTGCGCTTCGTACCACTGCTGTTAAGGATTTGATCAATTATGTCGTCCACGTTGGGTGGTTTCGGAATATATAGGATGGATTCCATATGCATGGAGAGAGAGGCTATTTTATTATCCTTGTGTAGACCATAATATAGCCCATTCACTTTGAAAAGGATATCCCAAGTACCTTCTCCGAGCTCATCACATCTGATGAGTATTGAATGATCTCCATCCTTCTTATAGTAAGTACACCAATGTGACACCGGTAGGCAAATGTGATTACCATCCCAAATCTTTCTATAGGGAGTATCCTTGTCATCTCTCGCCTTCCACTCTTGAGCAAGAGGAGTAGGAATGTCCATATTTAATGTCACGTACTCCTCAATAATATCAAGTTGGTGGCGAATGTACGGACTCACGGGGATCAGTATGTAGTCCCCATACTGATTGTACATTATCTTGACATCCGTGGAAGGGAGCATTCCCGTTTGGAGTACTACGCTATGATCGCCATAACGCAAGACTTGTTTAAATTTACGCTGTAGCGGTGTAGGATTATGTACCTTGGTTGTTTCTTCCACTGGCCTCAGTTGTAGATGATCTGACCGTAGCGAACCTTGTAACGTTTGACCGCCATTTTGTCCTACTAGTGCAGCAGATGGAGTAGATGCCTGAAAATGAAAAAAGATTGTATTAAGTTTACGTTCAAGGGAGGAGAGGGAGGGAAGTAGCGACTTACCATTTTAGTTGGATAATAGAATAGGGAACTAGGGAGAGAGAAAATGTGCGTCCGTCACTCGTGTGATTCAACGATGGAATGATTCTCACTGTGGAAGGCTCGCTATTTATAAAGAAATGCTTGATTCTCATTGGATGATGATCCTCATTGGACAATAACATCAAGCTGATTCCAAATCTGGCCTCCGTTTTCCAATCCGATGCTTCGTTTTGAAGCTACAGCCCAAAACGTCCCAAATTCTAACTCTGTCGTTTTTCGCCAATGTCCCAAAATCTTAAATGGCGTCTCACATCTAAACGAAGACAGATAGGAACAAGCCGATTCTTTCACTGAATTTGTCTCACTCTTAGCTTTCAAACGAGCTATCGCACGACAAAATCCGTCCACTGGAAGCCAAAATCGAAGCAAGCTGTCCAAGGGGGGGGACGTCAGCCGAAAACTTTTTCTCTCCGATTGACTTGAAACTCACCCTACCGATGCAGAATTTCACGCTGAATCCGAATCTGACCTCCGTTTTCTCATCCGACCACTCCTTCCACTCGAAACAACCCATTTTACAACCCAACATTCAGCAGATTGCACGAAAAACATCACACACTATAGCCTCAAGACTAATCCTGGCGGTCGCCCACGTCAACCAGGCGGTCGGACCAACTCACCCGAGTCTCACACTCTGTCGTTGCAGAGGGGGGGGGACGTCAGCGAACATGTTGTGAACGTGAACCCACCTGGCCGGCACACCACGACAGACCACAACCTCTGTCGTTCCAGAAGGGGGGGGGGGACGTCAGCGAACATGTTGTGAACGTGAACCCACCTGGCCGGCACACCACGACAGACCACAACCTCTGTCGTTCCAGAGGGGGGGACTCAGACTCGAAGCTCCACGGCGGCCGACCACGACACTCTGCCGTGCCAGAGGGGGGGGACTCAGCGATGGCGGCCATCTTGCGCGGTCCAGAAGTGGAGTTTTGCTTACTACTAGCTTGTCTTGTTCACTCTCAACTTGTCGTGCCTGAGGAGGGGTGGATCACCCGAAAGCTTGCCAATAAAGAAATTTCGAAGAGAACTATACCACTGAAGAATTTTTTACTTTATGCTAACTTCGTTCTCGAGAAGAAGAAACAATGTATGTTAATTTATTAATGAGATTTTTATGAGATACTCATGAAATTTGATGAGATATTTTATGCGAAAACGTTCCAAATTCGCATGAAATTTCATGAGACATATATGGGAAAAAATCTCAAGACAAATCATGAGGAATTTTCGTGATGGCAGTGTTTGCAGTCATTATTTCTGTTAATTTTTCACGGATCTACTCTAATTCTGACATGGGGTCTTTTGTTTTTAAATAAACGTTTATCTATTCCATAAAATGTAATAAGCTGATGTTGTGACATAACTGCAAGCTTCTGATAAACTACATCTCAGAATATAATTTGTAATAGGTCAACTGAAACTTGACATTGGGGGCAAGGTTGGACTTTGGGTAAATGATGCAAAACTTGGGCTTTCTATTAATGCTGAATATATACAAATTAAGTTACAAAAATTAATATTTTGATTTGAATCTTAGGAGAGCTACAGGAAAATAGAATAAAGTTCTGATATTTTAACAAATTTCTACAGGATTCACAGAATATTTCAAAAATGAAATACTTGTGATCATTAACTATTTCATTTTGGGATTGACAATACTGCGCATTGAATGTTCATGCACATTGTATCTATTGTAAGCTTGCATGTATTTTGTTGCATTTGTGCATATTGAATTTTTATATATTCTGTATAATTTATATCTTCGCACCCTTAACTTTCTGCGATATCCGACATTTATCCAAAAATGAATTCATTCCGATTTCGTATTCTAAATATCTTTAGTAAAAAGTGTTTTTAAAAAGCTAATAATACAAAGAATGCACTTCGTTTACTTGATTTCATTCATTTATTTAAACTTGGGTTTTGGGTTTTGATCCCAAATTTTTGTCCAACCTTGTTGGGGGTTTAAGACTAAAATAATGCATCCACATGACATTTCATTAAACAAATTATATTTGGCATTTTAAGCAACTGCCATTTTAGGTTGGGGCCCACTTAATAAGATATACATGTAGGCCTACAGCCTTTGAGTTTTCTGACTTACATTGAACAAAAGTAGCTAGGCTATTAATTCTTTTCGACCAGGAACAAGTTCCCATGACAAATAGAGTGTACATCAATCATGTGTTTGGCATCAAGTGACCCTCTAAGACAGATGAAGCCTCCAACAGTCATATGAGCATTTTGTAAAAACATAAAAAATACCATGGTCCAACCCGGTAGGAGAGGCGGGACTCATATGGGTAATCTGAGTTCTTCGGCCTCTATCTCAGGACCCACTGCTCGAATTAACTTCAAATTTGATAGAGAACTAGTTATGGTAACTGTTCATCCGTATGTGGCAGCGCAGTTCATTTGAGGAACACACACACGCGCGCACTAAAAAAGATAACGAACAAAATGCATCAACATGATCGCTGAATAAACGACAATGAAATAGAGCCTTATAATAAAGCTCTGACTGATGTGTTTGTAACCTCTGTTGGTGCGATCTTTTTATATAGCATCGCTAGAGATCGAAATATACCAGTTGACTCTGAACGCGAAGTTGGACTGTCACGTCCTATATCTGCTTATAGTAAAATGAGTTCTGTCAATTTTAAGTTATTATTATTATAGGCCACGATAGCAGTCTATACTTATGGTATCCTTAGCGAATATCTGACTGATGATTGTCTTGCTGGCCTACACCAAATGTAAAAAATGGTCATGTGAGTACACGGTGGCACGAAGAGATGGCATTTCGGTACTTCTATTCTTTCCCTCCCCCCACATTTTTGTTATTGACAACCGCGAGTGTTGCATCGTCAAGCGTTGATGTGTGAAAAATTCCTGGTACTTCTGGGTTATCTCCCCCATGTTTTCAAATTTGTCTAAAATCTGCAAATTTGAATCAATCATCACCAAACCTCAGGTAGACATGCGTAAGCATATTTTATACCCACATACAAAAATTAATTGCAGATCAAACAAATACTTTTTTGCATGAGAGACGATAACGTGAAGAGTAGCGATGTCAACAGCTTGATCTGACTACGTCAGTTCTACGCGTTACTGTTACTCGTGTATGCATCGTTGTCTCTCCCTCTTCGTCTCATCCGCTGCTGTTTGAAATCTTGCCACGACCACTACGTTGCCACACATTTTTAAAGTTAAAAACGTTATGTGTAATGGATGTCGCCTGGTCATCATCACTTCATGAGCTGTCGAGAAATGACTTTTTGACCTCAAATGCTTTCTGCTCTGACGATGAGGTCAGAAGAAGTCAAATCAAGTTACAGACATCACTTCACTTCAAGTTATCGTTCCTTATTCAAAAAGCACTTGTCCGATTCGCACAAATTATCGCATGCAGGTAGAGAATATGATCATCGACACTTACATGAAGTTTTGTGACGATTGATTCATTTCTACGGATTTTAGACAAATTTGAAAACGTGGAGAGATAACCCAAAAGTAACAATTCCTTTGGTTTGTAGAACACAAGAACTGGCTTATGGTTGCAATACTTGCTTTGCCGTTCACTGTACACTCCCACGAGGGTTATGGTTCGTATCCTGTCTAACTGAGTAAGTATCCAAGATACCAATTCTTCATCCCAGGATTCAAGTAAGACTTCTCATCAGTGGTGTTTAGAGCTGGAACCATTAGCCAATATTCAAAAATGTTGATTATGATTGCGATTATGATTAAGGTGGCCATAGGCTTGATTAATATTATGATTGATTGAAGTGTTGACGGCTTGATTATGATTATGATTAATTAAGGTGTTCAAAATTGCGACTATGATTAATGTGGTCAGATGCTTTATCATGAAGGCTGGATGGGTTGAATATGTTTATTCCGACTTTCAGACACTTGTTGAGTCAATGGTAATTTAAGTGAGTTTAAGTAATAATTTGAATCGTGATAAAAATGCCTAATACTGTGCAGTGATAGCAGTTTTTATCTAAACAATTATTAACAAGGTTGCTGAATCAGTATTGCTATTATGATTCGACTTTGTCAGCGACATTATAGCGTACAAATTGACGAAAATATTTAATCCAGTTGTCAATTGAGTATGTTTTGATTATCTAAGGTACACGTAAAGAAGACATCAGAGAGAAGATATTCCATGACGAGGCGTGAACGCATGTTCATGACCATGCATCAACAATTGGCACTTTCGATGACATTGTGTACTTTCCGTCCTAACGTATAAGTAAATAGTCAATCTGTCACTCTGCCATTGGCGGCCGAGTTCTGATCTCAACTGATGTTCGGATGACTAAAATTAAATTTAGTCAGATCTGTTGATTGATTAACGTGATTTTGATTATGATTCATGATTGATTAAATTTTCAAAACCTTGATTATGATTGAGATTGATGATTGAACTAAATTTCAATGACATGATTATGATTATGATTACACTTAGTCTCAAAAACTTAGTTTATTAAGATTTTGAATATCTAAAGAGAATGACAGCTATTAAGTCAATACAAGACACCAACACCCTTGATTCCCCGACCGCACTCGCCTGACCTAGGAATCGAACCGAAGTCCGCGGTGGAGACGAGCTCTCACCTTCTTCACTAGGCCACGCTGATGGCTCAAAAGGAATACGAGTGAAGGCGGAAGTCATCTCTAAGTGATATCGACAGCATATTGTCCTATTATTATTGACAGAACGCTAACAGCGTTCATATTGTAGCGAGACAGCATATCAGCATGTCATACGACTACGTCACAGTGTAGATTGACAACAAAGGTCTGTCGTAGTTCATTGAATATCGAAAGAGAATGACAGCTATCAAGTGTATTAAGATTGCAACAAGATTTTCAACTCTATCATAAATGTAATGTGACTATAAGTTTGACGAAATTAGATGAATTTGGAAAAATTGGAAAATATGGGAGGGGAGAAGAGTACCGACATTTCTATGTGACTTCAATTTTCAGATTCATGCAAATCACCTCACGGTCTTGGTCCGTTATATATTCTTAATGCTACATGACTATTATACGGCCAAAATTTCGTATGCCGTGCATTAATGAAATAAGAGAAGCAGTGCATATTTGATAAATATATAAAAAAACACAGCATTATATTACACAATAGTGTGTGCTAAGTGTCAGTAAACACATAGCGAGGTGTGGTGGCGGTCATTTTAGTGCTATTCCTTTCTTTCAATTGTCCCCGGACGCTAATCGCTTGGACCGTGAGTCCAAGGAAGCTATGTTCATTAATTTATTTCATCCTTGCCTCAACGCTGTTTGATTTCTTTGATTTAGATATGATATCTGAAATTTCTGTACAATTTCGTTGAATAAATCAGTTGATTGCCTTGACAAGTCAGAAACGGCTGAAATCGATCGGCAGCTGATAAAATTCGTTTTTTCTTTTGTAGTATTATTTACATATTTTATAGCATTTGTATTTTACTTTTTACCTATATATATATATATATATATATATATATATATATATATATGTATATATTCATTTAATGGGCCTCCATATATTCAAATCAAAACAAATTGATTCTGTTAAAATCAATGTTGGTTCCAGACTCGTTTCAGAGTGTACAACTCCTTTCTCAATGGTTATACACAAAATCGAATGACAATGCTATTATATGAGATGGATGATTTGATTACAGTTAAAAAATCTACAGCAGTGCAAATAAAATCAATAAAATCAATTGTCGTAACAATCATTAGACGCTGTGATGTGCATAGATGTCAAAAGATACATTAGCTATTTACAAATTCAACAATAAAGGAATGGATCCGTCCCTGTTATTCATTACATTTACTGATTCTTTGATTAAAATTGATTCGAGTAATTTGTGATTGTTAGTGCACGCTATTATTCTAAAATTATTCTTGTCGATAGGCTGTGGATGCGTAGAAATTTCAGTTGGAACAGGATAGCCTTTCAAATGTTCATCAACGCGAGTAATAAGATGCCTGGAAGTTTCTCCAAAATAGACGTAGTTGCACCGTCCACAAGTGTACGAATAAGTACATTTAGCTTTAAGATCAGAGGAAACAGCATCTTTATTCCGAAAAAACATGGCTGTCGATACAGTCTGAAAAACTGGTCTAACATTTAAGGCTATTGGTAAATTTTTGTTCAAGTCATGAACTTTCTTTGTCAGAATTTGACAATTTTCACGGATGTAAGGCAAATTCCAGTTTATAAATTTCATATTATCAGAAGTGGCCAAATGTTCTGTCTGAAGCTTTTGTTCAACTTTTTCCTTAACGTCATTGATAGACTGCTCCTTGTAGCCGTTGTTAATGAACATGTGCCGAATTTTTTCACAGGACTGCTCATAAGTTTCAGAATCCGAAGAAATCCGTTTAGCTCGATAAAACAGGGACCTCATAGCCGCTAGCTTATAATGCTTTGGCGCGTAGGCACAATTAGGGATGTAAACTTCAGTATTTGTATCCTTTTGGTGCCACGAGGTTTTGAGCCGATTATCAATTTTGGTAATTTTAGCATCCAAAAAACAAATGCTGTTGTTATGTTCGGTTTCCATAGTAAAACTGATATCAGTATCTAGCTTATTGAGGAATTCAAAAAATGTCTGAGAATCCTCATAATTTTTGAAAATAGCAAAGCAGTCGTCGACATATCTTTTATAGAAGACGAAATTATTGCCATTGTACTTCTCAAACTGCGACTCAATTAAACTCATGGTAAAAGCAGACATAGTTGGGGCAAAGTTCGATCCCATTGACATGCCATCTATCTGCCTGTAGAGAGTTTTATTAAATGAAAATAAAACATTCTTGCAAGCAATAGTCAACAAATCTCGAAGAGTGCGTTTCGAGACTGGAAGACTGTCTTCATCAATTATAGAAATGATGTAGTCAATGGTTCTATCTATCGGGATATTAGTAAATAAGTTCGAAACGTCAAAACTGCACATGAAAAAATCATTTTCATTGCTGGTATCAACGTTTTTCAGGGCTTCGATAAACTCAAAAGTATCCTTGACGTTGAAAGATTTAGGAATGTGGTCTTTCAAAATTGAATGAAGCCACATCGACAAGTTTGAGAGATAAGATTATTTCATGCTTAAAATGGGACGATATGGCGGATTTCTGGAATCTTTGTGCACTTTGGGCAGCCCATACAGTCTTGCTGGTTGAGATCCTTTGGCTCTTACAGCCTCATAAATAGAATCAGAAATCAATCCGTCTTTCTTAAATTTAGTGAGCTTCCGATTAAGTCTATCCTCCTCAAGGATATGCGGATCTTTCTTGGCTCTTTTATCAGGAATGTATTCCTGAAACAGCCTTGGGTCCGAGAGCAAAGAAAGCATCTTACTATGGTAAGAGTCTCTGGTGTCAATGACAATACCGTTTCCTTCATCAAATTTGGCAACGTAAATGTTTTCCCTTCCAGCAAGATCACGAAGGCATTTCATTTTACGAGACAAGGTTTTAGCTATCTTGTGCTTAGAAAAATAACTTTTGAAAATGCTCCTCATTTGGCGAAGAACATCCTCAGAGAAATTGTCACTCTTCCTCTTGATTTGATGAGCGACTGACTCAGCCTCAGCCTTTTCTTTCTTTACAAATATTTTTTCTCTCGGCCAACACATAGAAAAGCCCAGGTGAAGGCACTCAAGCTCGAGATCAGTGAGCTGGTAAGTAGTCAAATTTGTGATATTGTTTTTACTGGTGATTTTAACAGTTGGTGGTCCATTCCTCATTAATGATTGAATTTTCTTCTCTTGGACATTAGAAATAATCTTACGAATCCTATCAATTTCAAATTTGACATAGAAGTGATATACTGTCTTTCGACGTCATTCAGAGAGTTAATGTGTGTCCATAACTGCTTGTTTTTGAGCTTAGCATCCTTGTAAGCCTCACCTTTACACTTATGTAGCTCTTTCGTTTGGGATTTTCGAATTGCTTGCTCTTGTCCTTGGAGATGTCGGGGCATTTTGAAAGTCAGAAACTTTGGGATCAATCGTTTTCTTGAGCAGGTTTCCAAGAAAATCGATCTCCTTTCTGCTTTCACAGCTTTTTTGCCTAGACGAATTGCATGCCCTGACTTCTGCTTGAAATCGACACTCATTAATGAGTTGAAGGTCTTGAAGGATTGAGTTCCGAGAGATTTTGGCGTTCTCATTCTCTTGTAAGTGAGAGTCTTGAATCCAAAAGATTCGGCTCACCAGCTTGTTGGGCCACGTCATGCAAATACCTACAAAGACTGTTTCAGGAATACGTTCCTGATAAAAGGTCAAGAAAGATCCACATATCCTTGAGGAGGATAGGTTTAATCAGAAACTCACTAAATTTAAGAAAGACGGATTGATTTCTGATTCTATTTTTGAGACTGTAGGAGCCAAAGGATCTCAACCAGCAAGACTGTATGGGCTGCCCAAAGTGCACAAGGATTCTAGAAATCCGCCATATCGTCCTCTTTTAAGCATGAAAAATTCTTATCTCTCAAACTTGTCGATGTGGCTTCATTCAATTTTGAAAGACCACATTCCTAAATCTTTCAACGTCAAGGATACTTTTGAGTTTATCGAAGCCCTGAAAAACGTTGATACCAGCAATGAAAATGATTTTTTCATGTGCAGTTTTGACGTTTCGAACTTATTTACTAATATCCCGGTAGATAGAACCATTGACTACATCATTTCTATAATTGATGAAGACAGTCTTCCAGTCTCGAAACGCACTCTTCGAGATTTGTTGACTATTGCTTGCAAGAATGTTTTATTTTCATTTAATAAAACTCTCTACAGGCAGATAGATGGCATGTCAATGGGATCGAACTTTGCCCCAACTATGTCTGCTTTTACAATGAGTTTAATTGAGTCGCAGTTTGAGAAGTACAATGGCAATAATTTCGTCTTCTATAAAAGATATGTCGACGACTGCTTTGCTATTTTCAAAAATTATGAGGATTCTCAGACATTTTTTGAATTCCTCAATAAGCTAGATACTGATATCAGTTTTACTATGGAAACCGAACATAACAACAGCATTTGTTTTTTGGATGCTAAAATTACCAAAATTGATAATCGGCTCAAAAGCTCGTGGCACCAAAAGGATACAAATACTGAAGTTTACATCCCTAATTGTGCCTACGCGCCAAAGCATTATAAGCTAGCGGCTATGAGGTCCCTGTTTTATCGAGCTAAACGGATTTCTTCGGATTCTGAAACTTATGAGCAGTCCTGTGAAAAAATTCGGCACATGTTCATTAACAACGGCTACAAGGAGCAGTCTATCAATGACGTTAAGGAAAAAGTTGAACAAAAGCTTCAGACAGAACATTTGGCCACTTCTGATAATATGAAATTTATAAACTGGAATTTGCCTTACATCCGTGAAAATTGTCAAATTCTGACAAAGAAAGTTCATGACTTGAACAAAAATTTACCAATAGCCTTAAATGTTAGACCAGTTTTTCAGACTTTATCGACAGCCATGTTTTTTCGGAATAAAGATGCTGTTTCCTCTGATCTTAAAGCTAAATGTACTTATTCGTACACTTGTGGACGGTGCAACTACGTCTATTTTGGAGAAACTTCCAGGCATCTTATTACTCGCGTTGATGAACATTTGAAAGGCTATCCTGTTCCAACTGAAATTTCTACGCATCCACAGCCTATCGACAAGAATAATTTTAGAATAATAGCGTGCACTAACAATCACAAATTACTCGAATCAATTTTAATCAAAGAATCAGTAAATGTAATGAATAACAGGGACGGATCCCTTCCTTTATTGTTGAATTTGTAAATAGCTAATGTATCTTTTGACATCTATGCACATCACAGCGTCTAATGATTGTTACGACAATTGATTTTATTGATTTTATTTGCACTGCTGTAGATTTTTTAACTGTAATCAAATCATCCATCTCATATAATAGCATTGTCATTCGATTTTGTGTGTAACCATTGAGAAAGGAGTTGTACACTCTGAAACGAGTCTGGAACCAACATTGATTTTAACAGAATCAATTTGTTTTGATTTGAATATATATATATATTATAATATATTATAGAGTAAGTATATAAGTACCTATATGTCCCTACTCTATGGTCCAAACATTTCGATTGAACAACATTCGATATCAAGGTCGGATTTATCGAATATTGTGAACAGAACCAACCATGAGTCCTTACAATTCCTGTTGTAGCTAACAAGTTCGCAGACATGTTTAATTGTGTTTCTGACCTCTCTCTTCGATTTACGCTATTTAACCACCTATTGGCTTAACAAATCTCACATTGCTTTGCATTACGTGAAGTTGTCAATGCCATTCACTTGCGATCGTTTAACAAATCCGCATCGATTTGATGAAGTTCTTGGTTTTGATAAAACCAAAGTGATTAGAAGGTCGGTTTAACAAAACCGATTATGCTATCAGAGCAGTCCATGTCAGACTTTGGATTTACATGAAACCGTTTAAAAAATGGTTTTATTTAACAAAACGGACGTTTTATTAAAACCGTTTTAATTAATCTAAATCTACATGATGTCAAGCATGAGTTTACACTGATCCGTTTCCTTTTGCTGCGACTTAACCAAACGGCTTTGAGAGAGACGTGTTTCTATTTAAAATAATGGAAATCATCAATACAACAGTCTGTGCAATAATCATGTAAATGATAATGTGACAAAGTATTCAGCAAGAGAGCAATAATGCTGGCTAAATTTTGTACAAAGACTCATTTGCTTACACACAAATCCAAGGGAAAAAAGAGTTTGACCGTCTGGCAGTACGCGAAAAAGGAATCGAAAAGTGATCACTGATTCTCAAGCGACTTGGCACAAAGTTATATAACGGATGATAAGAGTTAGCTTCACAGTTATGCAAAAAATTCAACCCACTTCGAAGTAACATGTCCGAAAACAGGTCAAACTTGCAACATTCACACTCACGTACACAAATTAAACGGTGTGATCTTCTGAAAAAACGATCAACCTTCTAAGTCAAGGTTTTAGAAAGATGACCAAAAACCGTTGATGCATACATAAATAAGGAAGTGATGATTGCATCGAAAATCACAATCAGTTCATGCCTACCCTAATTCTCACGCAGATAACGGATGATAAAAAGTCGGCGGGACGCCCTCTTCAAAATGTTGCTTACATGCAACTTCCACGTTAGCCTATTTGTAAACGTGACACCAAGAATTCGAATAAAATCAACACTGACAAAATTAGAAGGAACATGAACAGGATGATATGTCAATTATGCACGCGGAACAACGTGTGTGAAGTTAGCACTGCCACTCAGCACCGCCATCTTGAGAATGTGCTATTCAAATAAACCTAACAGATCGATGCATTTGGTGTGTGCCAGCATGTGCCACCTATTATTTTGAAAGAATTCCGCCTAGTTTAGGAGAAATCGCTGCTCGAAAGTTCGACATGGCGGTGATGTGAAGTTAGCACCGCCATCTTGAAAAAATTGAAGTTGGCACCGCCATTAAGCTTTCGGGTTGGTTTTCCATCGGATCTGTTGTGATATTCGTGAAATAAACGAGTGGCACATGCTGGCACACTCCATCTACTCGTAGATCGATTATGACCGTTGGTTTGACTGGCACATGCCGTTTTCAAGATGGCGGTGCCAATTTCACATCACCGATTTCGCATTGAGCTTTCGGGGGCTAATTTCTCCGCAAGTACGGCGTCGTAGGAGCAGAAACTTGCTGGCACAATTTTTTTGATGGCCATCTCTCAGTTGTACTTGCTTCGCGTGTTTTATTTGTGTGTTTTAAAAAAGAATTCAGTGGCGGTGATAACTTCACATCACCGCCATTTTGTGGTTTCGGGGACTAATTTCTCAGCAAGTACGGGGATTTTGGTGTAGAAACTTGCTGGCACAATATTTTCATGGTCTTCTATCTGTTGTGCGTGTTTCGTATGTTTTGATTGTGTATTTTGAAAAAAAAATTAGTGGCGGTGCTAACTTCACATCACCGCCATGTTGAACTTTCGAGCAGCGATATCTCCTTGATTAGGCGGAATTCTTTCAAAATAGTGAGTGGCACATGCTGGCACACTCCATCTAGATCGATTCTGACCGTTGGTTTGACTGGCACATTCCATTTTCAAGATGGCGGTGCTAACTTCACACAGGTCGAGGAACATTCATCTCTTTACATTTTGAAATATTCAAAGCAAGTCCTGCATTTTGAAACTTCAATGCAATGTCTGATAAGGACAACAAAATCTGCTCCAGAGATTCAACAGTCTCTATTATTGTCACGTCATTGGCATATTTCACACACTTGATGTGGTCTGCACTTAAATCAAATGAACCCATAAACATGAAGTTTTTATGAAAAAATGAAGAGGCATGCATGGCTTGTTGAAACCAGCTTGTTGAAACTGATTTGTCAAATCTAATCGAAAGTTTGCCCTGGCCTTATGTCTGCATTTATCAAAGAATTTATCGCTACATGGCCGTTAAAATCTCTTATCGCACTGTGGTTGTCGGTTTGACTCGTCAAGAACGAGCTTTGCACTTTCAAGATTGACATTTCTATATCGAAGTCCAGCAGTCGAAAAGACAGAATTTGGGTCATTGTCGTTTCAAGTGCATTTTTGTCGGTATGAATGCGTAAAATGCTGCTCTTTAACAGATCAACTGCAGCATTATCGTTTCAAATGCTAAATGAAACCATGACAGTATTGCAGATGCAGCTTTTTTCCTTATTCTTTTAGCCTGTTGAAACCCACTCAAATTGCTTGCAGATTCTACTAATAAATGCACTTCAGCACTTGCGTTACTCCTCCTTTTCAAAAGACACATCCATCAAAAATGTGCTCTAACTTGGCAAATGGGGGGGGGGTGTGAGATAGACTGCTTTATCGATTGGTTGGATTCATGCAATTGGACCTACAGAACGGACACAGCACGTCTTTTGTAGACCAGCACGTCAGTTGCGCTCGTGCAGATCAAAATTGAACTAAAATACTGAAGTTATTGACTGAATGACGGATGTGCATCTTCAGGATAAGCAGAGTAAAGTGTTGCCTAAAACTACAGTCCGTATCATAAAAAGTGGATCATCCTAAAATTTGACTAAATAAAACATAAATATGATACAGAAAGCATTTTTCATGTTATTTCATGTCCCTAATATATTTAAATGTCCTTATATAATCTGATAACCGTTATTAATATGTAACGGTTCTTAAGAAGCTAATATCTTGTGGCCCTACCCTTATATTGTCAATGACATTACCAATTCGCAACATCAACACTTCGAGTTATTCAACAGCAGGATTACCGAGATGAGGTGAAGCGTTCCCTTTTCAAATGCAAATTGCCATCCATATCAACGGCATAATGAAAACAAAATCGAACGCAAATTACCCCTCAAAGGCGATTTGCATCCGCAGAGACATGAAACAAAGTGGCAGATGTCAACTAACAAGTAAGGGCTTGAACAGTCATCGACAACATTAAAATGTCTATTTTCTTGACAACAAACAAGAAGTCTTGTCATGTATTCTTCCATTGTTAGGAACCATAATAATGCACATTTATCGATGGATCTGATGATCAATATGTTTTTCTAGGATTTATTCTTGATGAGAACTCATTGCATTAAATGTTGTATGAGCACTGATTTCAAGACAAAAAGCGATTAGCTAATATAAAATATAGCAGCTAACATCCATCTGTTTTGTAAGTTTACAAAGATGCAGATGAACAGAAAATTGTGTTATTAATCGAATTTATCGAACTGCTTGAACGCCTTCATCGCGTCTGCGGGCTCACATTTTTCCAATCAGCATGGGCGTCGAGGTGTTCGACAGTTACAAAGTGAATAGAATGCTACTATAGTGACGATTGTTTTTCGATTTCTTTAACTCCAGAAATATTTGCAATATTCTTCATTTACTTATCACTGTCACGGCCGCACTTTGCCTCTGCTACGGCCGCAGGTTGCGCACACCTCTAGATACTTACATGAAACGGATGATTAGCTTCTTGATCGGTCAAACCTACAGTATTCGTTGTATGCAAACGTTTCTATCAGTACACATATAGAACGAAGACATTTTGATAAACAGCGATTAGATAGTCGCATTGTCGTACTGGAAAACGTGTACTATCAGATTAAAGAGTATGTTTTAAGATGCAACAACGGTATTTCTGTTAATCAGCAGCGTTTTCAATTGAATGATATTGCTTTTATAATGCTTTTAATCGGTAGTGATGATAAGTGAGTTTATTAATGGATTTATAAGTTTAATGAGCGGCAACCTGAAATCATAAACCGCTTTTCATACAATTATATTTTATTTAACAGGTAAGTCAAATACAAAAATTTTGATAATTTTTTTAATTCGAAAAGGTAAAATATGTCAAAAGGAAAAGTTTGATATTAAAATATAATTATTTTAATTCATGAAGGTAATACAGTAAGTCATTAAAAACTTTTTTACAAAAAGGCAAGTAAACGAAAAAGTTTTGATTGTGAAACAAAACAAGTACCGTAATATTCATTGATGGTTTTGTAAGACATCCTCGCGATTTAATTAGTCTAGGCATCATCTGCCCATACGTCTGGAAGACCTTCCCATCTTATTTGCAGTGATGGCACTCATGTTCTGGGAGGCGAGTTGCAGTAAGGTCAAATTCCGCTGTTGTCCAGTGTAGTTGTGTAACTGCTCACGAATCTCAGCTACTTCTCTCTTGAAAGCCGCTTTCCACATGGAAAACGCGTTCTCTGCGATATTGAGAAATGGAGAGTAGGGCGGTAAGTACCTAATAGAGTGTCCCTCTCGGAAACTGACTTCACGGGCTCTTGTGGCACGGAGCATCCATGACGAATACACGTCCAGCCCCAGCCGCAACGGACGCTTCTTCCAGCCAGGAGTTGAATCTCTCACAGGAGGTTCCGCCTTCGTAGAATTCATGATGGACGACACCTTCATTAGAGACCGCCAAGATGAGAGTAAAATTCCGCCCGCGCTGTCCATGAACAATCCTGACAGCTCGCTCTCCCAGTCTGGCACGACCTCGTGTGCGACTGATCCATAAATTAAAGCCGGATTCGTCCACAAAAATATTTGTTGGCGGATGGTTTGCGTTGATCGTGTGCAGATACCAGTTCACATACTCGGCGCTTTCCACTTTTGACGTCATGGCTATTGCGGTTGACTTGAACAGTCTCCATTTTCTAAGATGATAAGACGATTTCTCAGACATGTGCTGATGTTTGAATTGAGACAGATGGCTTGTCCAGCATCCGCGCTTGTAGATCAGCTTTGATTTGGGCTAACGTGAATTCCGGTTGGGATTCAACAATCTCTACCACAGTATTTGCCATATCTTCGTCCATCTTTTGGTGTCGTCTTCCTCCTCCGGGACGCTCAATGACTCCTTCAAGTATATAACGATGTACTATTGAATACGCAGTACCCCGTTTTACACCGAGAACTCAAGCGGCTTCAATATAATCATCTCCGGCTTCGTGAGCGATAATGATTCTGCGTTTAACATCAGAAGGTATTCGCTGGCGCTCCATATTGATAAGTTTATTTAGCAGTTGTGAAGATATCTATATAGGGCTTTGGATCAAACTGAATAGATATCATTTATTCTTCACGTGAAATACCGCTCACTAATCTGATAGAGACACAATTGAACTATTTTGCTGCAGTTTATTTATTGTTGTCGCTCTCAATTGTGAAATGACGTAATATTTTATCTTTTAACGTTTTAGAAATTAAAGTGCCGCTCTTGATTCGGTAGTTGCCGTTGTCGTGTAGGAAAACCTGTATTCACTTTGAGATTTCTGTAATAGGCTAGCCAGCACCTTGTTATTTCTAGGCATAGAAATCGAATTATTATCAATGGCATTTATCTGCTGATATTGTCCAGAAAAGTTTTATACAGGTTTTTGCAGGAAATAACGGCGTTTCCTCAATTGATTACGTCATTTTGCATAGAATATCGTCAATATGCAATGATTAACGGCACAAACAAAACATTCCGTCCTTTTGTACTTTATTACGACGTAGGCATAGAAATTGACAACAATAAAACCTCTAGAATGGAAATTAAGCTTCATGCAATGCACAATAACGGCACATAAATCGCACGCATTTTCACTTAGATGCACCTGCCAACGTCTGTATGATTGGGTCAGAATCAGTCACATGTGTAAATCGAAGCTTTTAATTGGTGGTTCATGCCCCAACTTAGTTCCCCCGGATGTGCCGCAACCTTGAGTCAGTTTCCATTCTAGCCAACTTCAGATAAACAGTTTATTTCTATGGACGTAGGCCCATTGCTTTACTGGCGCTTGCAAAACTGAATGACAATAAGGTGAGTGTTGATCGGCAATGTCAAAACGTTACGACATGATGCAGTATTTAAGGACAGCCGGTGTAACAGTTTATTTTTACTCTCTGACAAAATTTACTCCGCAGTAAATTTTTCCTAGGAAATTGTTACTCCCCCAGTAAAATTTGCCTAGGAAATATTTACTCCCCCTGACAAAATTTACTCCCCCAGTAAATTTGGCCTAGAATATTCTACTCCCTAAATTTAGCCTATCCGATGCAGTTTGACTCGCTGATTTCAAATCTGTCATTGTTATCCCACAAAAACCCAGTTTTTGCTCAGTAAATGCGATTTTACTTTTTTGGAAGTCAGTTTGTGAAGTTAGCGGAACCATTTTTTGTTACTTATTACTGTTTTCTTCAATTCATGCTAGTCCCATCAATTTGGGGTTCCTAAGAACGAATCTGCAATCAGAATTGTGGAATTCTATCTCATATCAGAGATATCTAACTCTTTACTGGGGGAGTAAATTTTGTCAGGGGGAGTAAAAATTTCCTAGGCAAAATTCACAGGGGAGTAAAAATATCCTACGAAAAATTTACTGGGGAGTAAATTTTGGCGGGAGTAAAATTTGACTGGCACATCGGCGCTGTGAGCGCGCGCAGTTGGAAAAATGAGACGAAGAAGAATGATACCGTTGCTGGATAAAAAGAGAATTGTGGATGCCTATGAGAATCCAAACTCTGACTATGTAGAGGTAGCTGCGGCGCTTAACATTCCGCGAGGGACAGCCTGGTCAATCATACGTCGCTATCTGGAAGATGGTGAGGTAATGGTACGGAAAAGAGGGGGTGGACGACGACAGCTTGAAACTCAAGAGATGATTGATTGCCTTGTTGGAACTGTCGAACAACACCCTAATTACACGTTGCGACAACTCAGCGAAGAGATTCGACTCCAATTACCGGTAGTGATGCAAATGGAAAATTTTCCAATTTTTTCAAAATTTTCCGGTGATTTTTTTGGTGATTGACATTTTTTCCTTTGTTTTGGAGACCTGTTGTAGTCGCTTGAAAAGACTATGCAATATGCAAAGACCGAAAACTTCTCTATCATTTCTGCATGTTACCTTTTGGAACCAACTGCACCCTTTCCATGTCTATTTCAGATCATCCCAAATGAATTTCAGATATTAGATGGATTTCAGATTTCTCTAATTGAATTTCAGATATCTATCAGAAGCCCAACTTTGAAAGGATCTTAAATTCAACTGGAGAATCTCCAATTCATCTGGAAATGTCTGAAATTCATTTGGGTAGATCTCGGATGAAATCGATTTGGAACTATCTGAACCATCTGAGCTAGAAATGGATGATGTGCATGCAGTTTGTCCTCAACGAAGATCGGACAATATGCCAGAACTTAGAAACTATCATAGATATTCTTCTACTCATCACAGATATCTTTAGTTTCCAAATATCTCATGAGTTTGCAGTCTTCCAATATGGTCGCTCATGTATAATGCTGCGTGGACTGTGTGCTTATTCTTCACATATTCATCAACATATGGAGAATTTGTATCACTATGATCAAGGCTGCACAATAAAGCTTAACTTTCAAGCTAACAAGCAAACTCCAAAATTATTTTTGCTCCAGATCTTTCACATTGCATGAAATTATACCTCTATTGTAAAGCAAAATTCACGTTATCCCAAACGGTGTTTGTGTGATAACTAAAAATGATAACAAAATGGCACAATTGCCACTGGTGGGTGGCAAAGGAATGTTCAAAATCCGCGGACGGAACTCGTATTACTACGATCGCTTTAATCGAAATAATGATGAAATCAATAGTTTTAGACCCAATTTATTGGTACGTAGCTGCCTCGGCTGTGGAAGCGCTCAAATTATGAGGCCTATCAAAAAAATCCAAACTTTTAAAATTTTCCAAAATTTTCCAATTTTTTCCATAATTTTCCACGGAAAATTTTGATTCAAAATTTTCCGGAAAATTTTCATCACTAATTACCGGACACTCCTCGTCTCAGTGAGTCCACAGTCCATCGCGTGCTAAGAGGTAGCCTCATCACAATGAAGAAGCTGTAGTCACCACCTGCAGATCGTAACAGAATGGATGTCAAACTTGCTCGCCGAGCCCACACGGAATGGCTCACACCAGCGGATCCTCACATTATCTACATTGATGAATCAGGTTTTAACTTATGGACGAGTCGATCTCGAGGACGATCTGCAAGAGGACATCGCGCACAGCGCATCGTCGGAGCTAGACAAAGCCCAAATTTTACCCTCATTCTGGGAGTGTCCAGCCAACGAGGCTTAGTAAATCACACTATCCGTGAAGGAGGGACGACAGCGGATGCATTTAACGACTTTTTGGCGGACCTTATCAACGGCCACTTCCTTCCCAATGAAGAGGCTGTCCTTCTCCTTGACAATGCACCCTGTCATCGCCGTGCCACGGACGTCAGCGATCAACATTCCAACGCTGATTTACATTATCTACCACCCTATTCACCTATCCTAAACGCAGCAGAAAATTGTTTCAGCATTTGGAAGGAGGGTCTACGACGCCAATTGGAGGAGGTGAGGGAACAGTTACTTCGCCAGCCATATCAAGAGCAACTGGCAACTCTTACTCAGCTTGCTGAGCAAAATTTGGTGGAAATCACTCCAGCTGCTTGTAGTGCTGCCCATCGGCGAACAAGACGCATCTTCACCGCATGCATTCAGATGCAGGACATAAGTGATGACCATGCATAATGATGTGACATAATTGACATGCATAATTTGAATAAAAACTGTCTTGGATATATTGAGTTTTTGCAAAATGACGTAGTATTTAGATGAACCCCCGTTATAACTGACAAATGCTACTGTTTAGTGAAAAAGTCGTTAAATTTGAAATTGACGGAGTGCTTAACAGTATGTCGTTAACAAATGAACCGATTTCATTAATTTGTGATTAAAGCCGTTAAGTTACGCATTATGCCACTCTGTAATGCACAACTGCCTCTATTAAACGCAAAAACCTGTAGGTTGATCAATGGTCATGCAAAAGCACATGATTCCTCCGCGTCTTCAATACCTGGACAACTGCTCATCAATTGTTTCTAACGTCCATCGCTATAGATTCGACTTAAGTGCGAAGAGTACAGCATGACTTCATAATGCACAGTGGACTATCGCACTCAAGGGTTCGTCGAGATTGAAGGTCGAGACGAACCCTAGAGTACGATAACTACTTTATTGCTTGACAGCGCAGCGGACACGAATTGCACGGTTTCAGCACGCTGTCATACTTTGATGCTTTAATTAACCATTTAGAAATTATTTGCAGATAACACTTCAATCTATTCATCATATCGTTACTGTCGTTCAACAGAAAAAAGAATTATCCGATAGAGCGCTAAGTTAGCGTCTTCATAGCGCATTCCTTCATGAAATGACGCTATGTCAATTAGACTGAGTGTCACAATAGAACTTTTTGCACAATTTCGGTAGATAATTGCCATTGATAATAATTCGATTTCTATGGATTGTCGAATGTTTCATTATGGAAATCTCAAGGTGAACGCTATCTTGGCGTCATCATAGCGTTGTTCATCGACTTATTTGTCAAGTGTTTCAGAATAACTCCATGCTTAACCATTGTAAATATCAATTGTTCTATTTCTTTGTGATTCTTCATTCAAAAATGGCAATTTCGTCGAAATATTTCAGTATTTATTTAAGTTTCTTTCCAAATTGACAGAGATGCATTTCTTTGCTGAGAACAGTGAGGCACGGCGGTGACAGCTCCCAAGCTCCATCCTGTCTTGTAACGTTCTCATCGCGCTCGCATAGGCACCTTCTTTCTTAGGTGACCTTGACAACCCAAAATGCGCAAAACTCCACTACATCGCTAACTTTCGTCCTTGGAGTCCATATGTTTTCCCAGGGAAATCTACAAAAGACCAATACCTTCTATTCTACAAAATGATCTAATAACACCAAATACATAACAGAAAAAGGGACATTACAGTATTATGGGAGTCTTTGCAACATTTTATTTCATGCCATGTATCAGCTACTCAATGCAAAAGCATCATGTATAAAAAATAGCATATTGCCCTGCAAATCAATGAAACACATGTAGGATTATATAATGTGAATGCCTTAGTCATCTCCTAGTATATCTTGTCCATTCAAAAAGATGATTTCGAGTCAGATTTCAGAAAAATTCGATTTGATCTCGTCATATGTTAGAAAATACATCCTTCAAGCCTGCAAACAATCATGCAGTTGAAATGCGAGCAATTTAATGAAGCAAGTGAGCAAGACATATTGTAAATCAACTTCGGCCATTTTCTAGTGATTTTCTTTCGTGATTAAAACTGTCCATGATTGAATTTAATTTTCATTATAGTTTTCATGCCTCCCACTTTTCCCAATATTGGAAATGCAGATATTTCAATATCAGATGTTTTTCTTAGTTATACACACCCAGGGACAACATAACTTGTATTACAAAACCTCACTCTCACTAATTCATATAGCGGACAAAAACGGGTCAAATCATGATGCTGTTCATGAAAGTTCCTTGATAATCAATTCAATTTCCTTTTGACATGAATGCTTTAAGATTCTTATCATAAAAATTTCATTCTATTTTACATCTGATAATGTTCATACTAATTAAACCAAAATTCTCAGGCATTGCTCATAGTAAACACAGGAATGATTTGCAAACTTCTACCATATTAAAAAGTTATTAAAAAATCATTTTAGACCTCAGAACATAATCTGCGCAAAAAAACTGAGTCTTTTGGTATTAAACTTTTCAGTGTATACAGTGAATGCTGCATCATGCATGTATATGCCGTTTTTTGAGTTGTTACTCTACCAGCTATATACATGCTATGATCAGATTAAGAAATTGAACCCTAGACTGCAGAGATGGAACCGGGACACTTTTTTCGGGCCGGACCTGCATTGACTCTAAAATATTAGGCCCGGGCCCGGATGAATTTTATATCTGGGCCCGGGGGAGAAATTTCATCGTTTTGAGCACTTTACCATCCATAATGAAAATTCATTGAATAGTGCATCTCTCTCTTAGTTGAATGTAATCGCCTAAATAATCATTGTAGAAATCTAATTCTTGATTACATGATCGCATGCTGTAGGGCCTAAGTACCGCCTGTAAGCATATTGATAACTGTTGAACAGTAAGGTGTAGGCCTACTTTCAAACATTAAATGCATACTCAATTCTTATTTCTTTAAAATATTGTGCATGCATACCGCGTTTGTCTATCACAAATAATTTGGATCTTATTTGATGTGCAGATAACTGCTGTTGTTATAAGTTGTATTGAGGCTTATAAAATCAGGGCAAACGAAAGCACTGAAGACATGCATTCTATGTGAAAATGTGAAGCCATTTTCCCGGTGCATATTTCATCGGGGATGGTCGTTTTGTTCGACACACTTTTAGTTATCCTCTAATGCCTTGTATTTCTTTGAATTAGTTTCGGTACATTTCCAATGGGATTTGTCGTTCCTCTTTCTGTCAATAATGTAGGCATATTCATTACAGACAAATAAGCAGAGGTTCATCTTTTGATGTTTTTGTTTCTTGAAATTCCCTCCATCTTATCAAATTACGGAATCAAACTACGTGCGTAATGAATATCGTAAATTATGTTATCTAAAACATCCCATTCAAATTTTGATTTGAGCCTCTATATAGATAATACATACTGGAGATCTTCCTATGTAATGGAAAGAGGATGGCTATGCGATTCTCTGGGATATAGAGAGGGAAATTATTTGATGAATCCCGAGGCCTTTAGCCCGAGGTATATATCAAACAATTTCACGAGCTATGTCAGAGAATCTTATAGCCCATAGAATCGTCATGACTTGACTGATTAGAACTTTCGACTGATGTATATTGATGAAACTAGCTTTGATTTGCATATAAAACAAGCAACACGTTGGGGAAAGCAGGTACACGCTATTCGTGTGGTGCTCCGAAGCAGAGGCCCAAACATTACTACAGTGTCGCACAAACTGGGTTGGTGTGCCACCAGTGTCTAGCATTCTCTCCAGTATTGAAGTTCATTTTAGTTTTGAAAATGCTCCAGCTCATTCTAATGCTTGCGTTGAGTCTCCTTCAAGATCTCCTCAAAGTACAGCGAGAGGGCTGCTTCAATTTTCAGCATTTAGTCTGCCGCGTTTTCTCTCATTGCCTTCGCTGCTTCGTCGCTTTGAAGACGATTTCGGCCCCATTGAAAATCATCACATTAGTCAAAAACCCTCAACGTCAAATTCAGCAAGTCATCACATGACCCCTACTGCCACACATGTTACAAGAAAACTGAATAATCAAAAAGTGGAGATGTGAGATTGATTGGGCTCACGCAATCAAAGCTCAGACTTCATTTTTTCCAATGCGAGCTCCTCATGTCTTCGATAATCTCCAGTGTCATCCACTGAATCAGATCGAAGACTTGATTTCCCGTACCTTGGACTCCTATTTCCACAGCCACAAATGTCATGGTCCATTACTCACAAAAAGGCAATAGAGGAGTTGATGCATATTTCAGCTTAAATAATGTTCGCATCAAATTGCGTCAATTTGTATATCTTTTCAATTCTCGACTTAGTTAGCGCGATGCATGAGTTACATTAGAGAAGCCATATTAAATGGCATGAGGGTAAATAATTATGAAAGGTGCCTTGAATGACACTAGAATTTGTCATCATCATCCCAAATGATAGTCTCTACAGTGATTGATGATTAATCTGTACAATTTGTTGATGAGCTACATTTGATCACATCCACTTCTATGCTTCCACATTTCATACTGCATATTCTACATTTGATCTGCATATTTCTACATTAATGTCGGAAAACCTATAATACCGGTACATTGATATCCGATGATCAATTTTTTTCGAACAAATTAACGCATTATCAAAATGGACCATAGTATTCTGCCTATGAGTTGTCGATGAAATGAATGCTTTTTTAAAGATATCTTGTCGAACAAATGAACGTGTCGAACAAAAAAACTAGATCCATTTCAGCATACTGTTCAAAAACCATGTTGATAGGCCATCATATGAAACTGATTCAGAGAATTTAAATGATCAAATAAGTAAGATAGTTATGATTTCAGACATAATAGACATCGACCCGGGCACTAGATATTTCAGGCCCGAGCCCGCTTCCAGCTCTGCTAGAATGACTTGTGATAAACATTCCCGAACTCCTTGTTCCCGAAAGTGAAGCGATGAAAAAATGAGATCAATGATAACTCGTCAATAAAATCACAAATTGTCTCATGAAAATAAATGTGATCATTACACACGACTACATAATACTACACCAAGATTCAAAATCTTCCATTCTTTGTGTTCCTGAACTTGTAGCCCACTCAAGAGTTGTCACTATCATTCTGTGATCCGAAAGGCTTGGTAGATACGACCCGATATCAAATGATTTAACTCTTAGCATTGATCTATCAAAATCAGTCTTTAATATATAATCGAGGCAATTTGTAATGCCATAATCACTGGGACTCATCCACGTCCATTTATCGGTACTATCTCGAGAAAATAGATTATTGATCATGATAAGATCATTCTTCTTACAGAAATCAATGAGTAGACGACCATTCATACTTGGCTGAGTGGGGATCGGGTTTTGTCTGTTTGGACTTGCATCTTCAATGAACGAATACGGACCAATGATGCTTTTTAATTCCTTACCACTACCAATGCTTGCATTGAAATCTCCCAAAATTACTGTTTCCGACACAGCTTGATAATGTAAGTCGTATAATTCTTGCAAATTCTGATAAAAATTATATTTATCATTACTGAAGCTATTGTTCGTTGGTGCATAAGCTTCAATAATTAGAATCTTCAAATCGTTCCTTGGATCAGTGAAAATAAATGCTATTATGCGAGAAGGATCGGTACTTTCCACTTCTTTGAGAATGAGGAGACTTTTGAACAAAAAACCAACTCCCTTCGACATCTGATGGTGTGCTGCAGAATTAGAAACATAAAGACTGTGCTCACCAAAACTTGAGAACTGAGTGCGCAGTTTTGTCTCACAGAGACCAATTATATCAATATCACAATCATACATATAAGTTCGAAGCGTTGAAATCTTGTCTTCATTAATTTCATTGTCATCAAACTTCCCATTTTGACGGAGAGTTTTGATATTCAGATGCGAAAATGTAAGTCTAGGGTTTGAAGAAAACATAGCGATATCAACGTGTTGAATTATCGAAGTTCAGTTCCCAAAAATTCTTTCACTTTCAACTGCAACCAGACGCTAAGGTATTATTTTGAGAATATTTCTGAAACATGTCATGCTGTCACGTTGTGTACCTCTATATCTCACTTCCGTTCATTGGTGTTCCGTTCACAAATAGCACACAGTACGGTTCATGTGCAATGATGACATCACTTTAGGAGAAACGTCATAATTCTTGGAAAAGATCATAAATCACCTTAGTAACTTGTCTTCATGCATGAATTCTTCATTCAAACTGAGAACTGTATGTACAATAAGGTACATTTGGTGTTCTACAAGACTGAAGAATATATGTATTCTAATTAAGTCAATTATGTCTACATAAGTCTAACTAATAATGTCAAAATCTATACATTTCAACCTGGCAGAATGCGTAAAGATAGCCAAATAAAAGAAAAACAAGGAAAGGATTAGTTAATTTTTAGAATGTGCAACATAATATTTAAAAGAAAATTATCATAAGAGGACAGGTCTGTTTCCAATCATAAGATCAGAGCTAACACAACGGGATTGCGCTATCTAAAATCTACCAGGTGTGTGAGAGAATTAATATCAGTTCCCAAAAATTCTTTCACTTCGAAGCTGCAACCAGATAATAAGATGCGAAGATATTTGGTATTCAATCCTAGGAGCGCCTCAAAGTGTCCAGACCGCGTGACAAATCATTCATTCCTTGACCATGTGTCTAGGAATTCCAAGATGCCGGAAATTCTCACTCCTGACATCACGGGACTAGTTCCAGGATTGAGTAGAAACAAGAATATGTTAATACAAAGAATGCATGTATGCTAACAATTCATGGATGACCGAACTTCTGTCGCAAAATTATCCAAGTTTTCGCGCCGAGATTTTTGTTGCATGCAAATGCAGAAACCTATAATTTTTTCTTACTTTCCGATAGATTGAGCAAGAAGTCAATAACTTAATTAAAGCATTTAATGGAAGATAGGGCAAGATTCTTATTGTGATCACCCGATTTCTCCTGGTTAGTGCGAGGTCGATCAGGTGTGATGTCCACTGACTGCCTGAGGAAATCCGGAGGCACAGAAAATAAAACCTTCCGAATTTTGTATTCAAGCTCAAGAAGCATGCGGCTTTGCCTTCAGGATTTGAACCTTTCGATGAACTTCTTCCTTTGTATATCCCTAAAAATAAAGAGTCAAAAGTCAATATTGCCATTTTTAAACGGCATTGTTGTGATAAACGAAGCATATATTTGTGATCAGCGCATCAAATTGAACCTGGCAGTACTTGCTTGTAATGTGCTTGTACTTGCAGTCACAGGGCCACTTAATATAAGTGACCGTGGCGACCAGGGGCCTATTTCAATTTAAGGTACCTAAGCCTTAAGGTACCTTAAAAACAGCCTTAGTATGTTTCAGTTTTAAGGTGTAGGTACCTTAAGGAAGTGCGTCATTTTGTAGGTGCCTTAAGGCGCCTCTACCTTAAGGAAGACACGTTAAATTGCTTTAAGGTACCTAAGCCACCTTCAAGGGACGTTTCAATTCAAGGTGAGGTAGCCTTACCTAAATGCTTTTTTAATTATTTAAGATAGCTACCTTATTGGATTGTATTACCACCCAAATAGATAGAAAAAATTGCTACTTTAAGGGTAATGATTACTTCTTTGTTATGAAAAGACACGTTGACTGTATAATTTCTAGGATTTAACCTATGTATTAATAGAATTGCCTGGCATTTAATTTAGGACTATTCAGTCAGTCACTTATTCTGTTTGTTTAACGGTATGAATACACTAGGCTAATATCTAATCAATTTAGGTTTAAAGTACACGAAATATACACCTATTATCTGAATTTAATTCTAACTTATAGATGTTACCGAAGTCTAATTACAAATAATTTATCCAATGAATTCATCGCACAATATTGTTGCTTGATAGTAGAGTAGATTATGTTGCGTTATTTCATAAATAAGTAATAATACATGAATCCAAGATAATAATTTATTTCACAGAAATCAATGACATAACTTTCGTCAATCATAAATGGTTCATTAACCTACCGGTCTTTTCCAAGTAATACTCTCGCTTCGCATGAAGTAGTTCCATTCGGATCTCGTGCTCTTTACGGTTTTGAAGAATTTCTTCTTCCAATTTCTTGCACGCTAGTTTTGCCACGGCAGATGAGGAGAAATGATTGCTCGATGAGTTTATCCGTTCACTACATGCGACAGAAGTATCCGTGTCCTGAGTTAACGTCGCATTCTCATCGCCGTAACCACAGTTTTCTTTGTCTTCCTCCACAGGTACATTTGAACTTGTTGCCCTTTTGATCTGTACAAGGGATGGGTTATTCCGTCCCATGATATCCCAGCAAAGTTCCATTACTGGGTCTGTAGCCATAGGAGGTCCACCACCCGTTGCTGATCGGCTTCGGCCAATCTTCGTGACATACTGTCGCAACTTTGATTTTAAGTTGTCTCATTTCTTTAGTATCTTCTCTACGGCAACACCATCCATTTTAGTTATATCAATGAAATCATCACACAATTGTTTCCAGCTTGTGGACTTATTATTCACAGTAAGTTTATTATCAATTTTACAAAATAAAGAATCACGTCTTTCTTGAATAAGGGATAGCATCGACAGGATTTGTTCATTTGAAAATAGGATGTTTGGCATGTTGGCAGATATCGCAGTTGTATCGGAACGTTGTAACGGAACTTGTATCGACCATTCGACTGTCAGGACTATGACGCTCACAAGATATTATATTAGAAGAATACCGCGTGTAATGACACAGCCAAGTTCCCTAGCTCTCGAAAATGTAGGCTATTGTCTTTCCAAGTTCTTATTGTCACCCTTCCGATGTTAATCTCTTTAGCAGGTGATATGACGTAGCCATAGAAATAAATTGTTTATCTGCGCTGCTGAATCATTATTTTGCCTGAATTTCAATCTGTAGAAACTCAAACTAAAATGCTATGGACGAAACTTTTTTGATCGAGTCAATCGAGTCTGCGGAAAAAATCGAAAGATCTTTTAACGTGCTCTCACGCCTGCCTCGATATATCAGTGATCCGTGCAATCCATTTGAACGATATAATGACGCTTTATTTTTCCAACATTTTCGATTTACAAAAGAATCAGCAAAAGTTGTCATCGAAAAGCTTATACCTTTCTTATCGGAGAAGAACTGTTATTGTAATAGTATTCCTCCATTTATGAGAATACTATACACACTGCACTATTTGGGCACCGGAAACTGTTTTTGGAATAATGGTAATGAAGAATCTGTTTGTGGTGTAGAATACAATGTGGTGTAGTATTTATGACGGCATTAATGCTCTCTGGAGAAATGAGGTAGCACGACACTGGATTCCATGGTTTAACTTCGACAGTGCTCAAACAATGGCTACTCGCTTTCAACAGAAATACCATTTAAGACGAGTGATAGCCGCGATAGATGGCACACTGTCCTCTTCTACAACCATCAGTGCACGAAGCAGCATATATCAATGTCATGGTTGTATGTGATGTTGACTATGTTATTCGGTATTTTAATTGCTCTTGGCCTGGATCAACTCACGACGATAATGTCTCCCATCCTGCAACTTCTACGTTGTAAGATAAAGTCCTATTTAAGTTCAAATATGAGTACTTAATAATGAAAGAGAAATAAACTACCGAACCTTAATTCACAGAAATAATACTTATTATGCGAAGTGCTGGTCCGGCATCCGGAACGAGTTTCTGCAGGGAACGAGGCCGAAAGTGAGACTTTTATTGAATGATGCACTCCCTATGCCTACTACGAATCTGCACGTCTGCCGAGTTCTAGTGAGTTCCTCTTCTTGTCAGACAGGATCAAAGAATAACATGCAAATCCAATGGGACGCAGATTGCAGTTTTTGGCTGAAATGAAATTTTCTTTGTTTTCGCTTATCAACTGGAGAGTAGGCCTATTAAGTCTAGCGTCATAACTTTTTACATGGAATGTCTTCAGGTCATTTACTATGCTGTGCATGTGCTATTATCATGCTTCCGATCGGCAATGTATGTGAGAATGTGGTTGAAAGTGGACAAAGTTGCTTAAGATGTTTGTGTTTGCCGACATTAAGAGGCTCGCTATTTTTAAATGTGTTAAGCGCTATAGACACGGGCGCATGAACATGATAGAAAATGACCTGAAGACATTCCATGTAAAAAGTTATGACGCTAGACTTAATAGGCCTACTCTCCAGTTGATAAGCGAAAACAAAGAAAATTTCATTTCAGCCAAAAACTGCAATCTGCGTCCCATTGGATTTGCATGTTATTCTTTGATCCTGTATGACAAGAAGAGGAACTCACTAGAACTCGGCAGACGCGCAGATTCGTAGTAGGCATAGGGAGTGCATCATTCAATAAAAGTCTCACTTTCGGCCTCGTTCCCTGCAGAAACTCGTTAGTTCTGGATGCCGGCCTCGTTCTGGATGCCGGACTATGCTGATGTGCTGACGTTGGTTTGTCTCTCTCCGATACGATCTTGTATTTTGATGTTTTTTGGTGTTTTTTGAGCCGGTAGTAGATTGTGTTTATCAGAGGATTTCTTCTAGCCTGCTGTGGCAATTGTTTGGATAATCTCTGTACTGTGTCAAGGTTAATTGGGATTTTGTTCCAAAATGATTAATTGGTGTTCACTTTTTGCGATCGTCCATTTCAGTCAGATATCATCATTGGATTTCCTCTGTGTCTGTCACCATCGAGGTTATCCTATTATTATTATCTTTATAATTATATTTTTTATTATTATCTATTATTGGCTCTCTATCTTTGATTTCGACACATCGTGTAAATTCTCTGCCACTGCTTTCGTGCTTGTATTGCTTCGATCGTTGTGTATTAATTGCATGCTGTCCAGCGGTTGGAATTGTCAACTGAAACACCTCGATCAGCTGTTATCAGTGGTGTGCTAAGAAGGACCCCTCGTAGTCGATTTTTCAATCATCAATTTTTGCTGACGTGCTCTTACATTGCCAGCCTCCAGAACAACAAGAGCTAATTCACATGCTGACCTAACTTTGGAAACTATCAAAGCTATTATTGAATCAGCGAAACATGATACTATGGCCTTTACATGATGAAATAGCATCATTAAAAGTGGAATTGAAAGATCACATTGCGTCATTAACTAATCGTGTTACAAAATTAGAAAATGATTATGATAAATTAGTAAATGACTATGAAACACTTAAAGAAGCTCAGAACTCACCTGTTCAGCCGAAGAAATGTGTCATGCGATCACAAATAAATTAGAGCAAAGACAATATCGTCGTCTGAATGTCATTGTTAAAGGTCTACCTGAGGTTGACACCGGCACCCTAGAAGATCGAAAAGAAAATGACAAAAAAACTACCGTAAAATGGGGTAATTCGGACACCTTTTTGAGGGTTTTTTAATTTTTTTGTCATTTGTAATGATGCTATGATCCTATAATCCTACATGAACCGCAAAGGGGGGTTATTTACAATATGTAATGATCTGGTAACCTCAAGCCTTGTAGAAATTTGTCTGGATAATTTCTACGAGGGGTACTTGAAAAAAGAAAAAATGGGGTAATTCGGACACCAACAAGTTTTGTATTTCAAACTGAACAGAAACGATCTAAATCAAATGCAAATGTTGCAAACTGAAGTTAAAGTGAGTCTATGTACACTGGGCACACTCGAAAAAGGGATCAACGCTTCCACCGTTGCACTTGCCACAGAACCACTCGGCACAAGTAACACACTGGATTCAGTCCGGTCCACTGGACTTCATAAAGGCGACTGAACAGCTTGCGCATGTGGCGTCTTCATCACTTGAGGACGACGAACTTGAATCCTTGATCGCTGAACAAGTTTGCGGGTGATTCATCAACATACTCGCGTGCGATAGCAATAGACAGTGAGAAATGCCGTCTCAGCAGATTGATCAGTATCAATTAGCCTTGCTTGCTGCACCCACCGGCGCAAGAAAGTCCAAGAACTCGCGTCGTCTGTATTTGGGTACAACAACTGACCAACTACAAACGAGTGACTGAATTAGTAAGGGTTTCTAATGGTACTTCCGCAAGCCAGCTCATTTCGACCTACAACAATGCTTTGTGGTAGATCAAACCTGATGAAAATGAGTAAAATTAGTTTTTTCGACTTTTTTGAATTTTAATATAATGTAGCTGTGAATACACTGAAAAAAATTTTCGCGTCTATTGATAAGTTTCAGTTGATTAATGTATATCTAACTAAAAAAATGCATTTTGGTCTCACTAGAAGCATCTAACAATTTTCATTAGTCGATTAAAGATAAAAGTGACCAGGTGTCCGAATTACCCCATTTTACGGTATGTTCGGAAATCTTTGAGTGGCTGGGTCTGAAAAATTCTGATATCGTCAGTTCTAGGCAACTGGGCAAGCGGATAGGAAACAATAAACGTCATCTTTGTATTCGCTTATCCTCTAATGATAATCGCAACTTTGTTTTGTGGAATACTAAGACTGCGACAACATCCAAAATTTTCCTCTTGCTATATTAATCCTTTCAGCTACGAAAAGAGATAAAGGGTTTGTGTGATGCTGTTCGCTATGTCGTGATATACAGAGGAAAGGTTGTTGAGAGACAAGATATCAAGGGTTTTCATCAATGATTTTACGGAACAACAATAAAAAGCACTACTTTTTACAGAATTCGTCCGATAATGTTGATTTACCCAGGGTATTTTTGACAAGCGTTAGATCGCTGATTGGAAAGTCTGATGAGGCTACTGTTATGTCGATGAGACCCGATGTTGCCTGTATAACTGAAACTTGGCTAGATTATTCTATTGACAATAACTCCATCGGCATTACATTCTTATGACAAGAATGGCTATACCGCAAAGGAGGCGCAGGTAGTCGTGTTGTATGTTCGACAAAGCCTTGTGTTTGAAACACTGGAGATTTCAGAGCTGTTCCCGGATGAAATTGAAGTTATCGTGTTGCAACTTCCGAATCCTTCGATACTTTTCATTGGTCTCTATATACCTCCAAATATCTCACAGACATTGTTAAAGTCAATAAGGGAGCACTACAGTGGATACATTCTTAATTGACAATCCCAATTATAACATCGCAATTATGAGCGATTTTTATCGATTCAAGTGTGAAGATACATACATGAATTTAGTGTGAAAGATGGCAAAGTTATTAGGTGGAAATATTTTAGATCATATCCTTGTCTCTGAGCCTATTTTTGGAATTTACGAGAGAGATGTTACCTTTTATGCTCCCATTGTCAACTCTGACCATGTCACTATTACTGCTGGTCCCTTCGAATTGCACCGTGACAGTGATTTACAGTCTCGCAAAGTTACGATCTATGATTTTCGAAAATCAAATCTTCAGTTCTTCGGTGAAATCCTTTGCTCGATTGATTGGGAAGCTTTCTTCAGTTCGATAGAAGATGTTGATACACAGTGTCTTGCCTTCAATAATTTAATGTTGACTATGATAAATGACTGCATTCGTAAACGTGAAGTTCAAATGTCAAATAAAGACAATGAGTGGCTTACTCCTCTTACTAAGAGTCTCATCGATCAAAGGTGGGCAGCGTATCGTAATAGAGAATGGGAGAAATATAACCAACTGAAAATCACAGTTAAATCAGAAATACCAAAGTCTAAACAACTATTTGTTGGAAAAATTGAGAATGATAGACGACGCGTGTGGGAAGTTCTAAAGCAAGTAACGGGTCAAAAAAACAATGAATAAACGGCATTATCAAAGGCGTTTGATTCGATGCTAATTAAGCGAATGCATGAAATACTTCCAAAAAGTAACTTTCTCCGCCTTCTTAAAAGATTAATCACTGAAAAGAAATACCAGATCCTACACAATGGTATAGAATCGGAAGCATTTAACTTACAGAATGGTGTTTCTCAAGGAGATAGTTTATCGCCAACCTTTTTTTTCCATGTTTATGAATAACTTGGCAGAGGAAATTTGCTCAAAAGCTGAAACCACAAATGCTGCAAACATAGGTGGCTTCAGAACAGCATACCATGTTTGATATACGTATGCTGATGACATTTTATTTGTGAATGATGATAAAGATGGTTTACTTAAATAAGAATAGTGAAAGAATTCTGCAACTCCAATAGTTTGACAATAATTTGCGATAAAACAAAATTTATGATACAAAATGATATGCATGAAAATAACTATATCAGCATCAATTTAAATAATCAAATAAACGAATCGAAATAGTAAAGGAATATAAATACCTTGGATTTTGGATATCAAATAATACTAAGAAACATTTACTTTCACATACAAGGAAATCAATCAGCTTATTTAACGGTTAGGAAATTACATGTATAGGAATTTTCAGATCCCAATGGAAATATAGTGAAAAGTACTTTTGAAATGCTAACGCTGTAACAGATGCGATACGGTGTAGAATTTTGCTTTTATAACAAACTATATAAATTAAATAGAATACAGTTTCAATTTTACAAACGTTTCTATCATTTGTCAGCTACTACGGCAAATTACTGTTTAATAGGAGAATTTGGCATACTCCCCTTCGAATATTATTTTGATAAATCTGCGATCAACCATTGAATCAAAATTATTTCTAGTAGCAAGTTTCGTCCAACCCTCAGCAGAAGGGAAGAGTAAAGTAGGGAAATAAGCAACAACAACATCATGATAATCTGCTTTAATTACATTTTAAGCCATCTGAATAATGCAAAATACTCATATACATGGTGTTGGAGAGTACAAAAGCTACTTAAACAACTGAATCTTACATATTTGTGGGAAAATGCAACAAGCTTAAGTGTCCACGTAATGCAATACATGAAAATTTTCAAAACGAGATTGGTAGAACATTTCAGAGCAAATTTGAATGGATAAATGAAGCTAAAATAAGTCGAACACGAACTAACCATTTAGAATCAGCTCAATTTGTTTGCACTTTCGACCATAATCAAACCTTTAACTTAATTAAGACAGTAAGGACTGTTTCACACAAGCGACTTTTTGCAGCACGGAAGTCGCGCGTTTGTTTGTATAACATTACAACCTTTCACACATGTCGCGCGTTTTCATTTTACCGCGAGTAAATCGCGCGATTTTGGTTTTTGACCTGCAAATGATCTTTAACATCATTATCAAACTCAGAACATTTCTGAGTTCAGCATGATGTGGCGATTAAAACGCATTCCGAATTGTTGATTTTCGTTAAGTAGAGCCGATTCTATGTGGAATAATATCTTTGATTTCCAAAGTGTTAATTTGCTCGACCTTCGTGTAATTTAATCAGTACTGCACATAGAGTACTGCACAAAACTCGTACACATTTTCACTTAGATACGGCTGCGTCATAGAGTAAGAATCAGTCACATGTGCAATTCTAAGCTTTTCATTGGCTCCTTATGCCCCAACTTAGTTCCCCCGAATGTGCCGGACCTTGAGTCAATTTCCACTCTAGTCAACTTCAGATGAACAATCTATTTCTATGGTACTGCAGCCAATGCGCGTGCAAACGACAATGACTGAAGTCAGCTGTTGTCACCAATTTACATTTTAACCTCGTTCTCAGCCGTCAGTGGTCAGATTTTGGTGATCCACGCACCAAGCTGATCCCCAGAGGATGAAGAAGTTAATGGCGCTCATGGCGTTCAACATGGAGAGAAATTCTTGCCTCCGCAATAGACAAATCCGACCATTGTTGATAATGATATTTGAAAATGTCCTACATTGTTGCCCGAAAAAAGCTATGTTAATACTATTGTGCGTAATTGAAATGAACTGGGCAGCAATGTAGGAAAATAGCGGACAGCAATGCTATGAATACACATGTAGATATACGCTGATTGAAATTTCAAAAATGTCTTTCACATGCATAGATAGAGAAATCATCATTACGAGACACATAGTTGCCTTTCTTTAAACATCCTCTTCAGCAACTTCTCTCACATGAAACCGCATAAAATTTCAAGTCTCTAGATGAAAATTGGGTTTGCACATGTCATAATCCTGCTGGTCTGATTCAGCCTTCTCTTGCAGAAGCCGTAATTTGATTCAAAGACGACCATACTATTGAATCCGTTTTCGTATTGAAGTAATTTTGTGAGGGACGTTTTGGTGATAGAAACACACTCGGATGTGTCCCTTGTCATAGGCAAATTTGCATCAATTTACATCTACAGATAATTCAGAATCTGTGTTAGATGATAAGTGTGCGGAAACGTGTTTTTGATAGAGATGCTTGAATTTCTATGCATATTCACATGAAAGTATTTGCAAAAATGCTTCGCTTATTGATGGAAAATATGAAAAATTGTGTCCTAACTTATACAAATCTTTATCAATTTGCACCCTACAGGTACCTAGGAAACTTATCTACAAGACAAGGGTGCATAAGCGCATTTTCGACCAAGCGGCTTGAACAGCTATACGTTTTCACAAGACGGTAGTTGCAGTAATCGTTTATTCATGGTAAAACTCGCAGATTTGTCGCTTAACTTGTAGAAATCTGCATCCGTTTGCATCTGCAGATAGTTGCAAGTATTGTTGAACTAGTGACTGAGAAATCTAACCCCTTGGAAAAGACATGATTCAGAAAACATAGCTGATATTGGTAAGAGCCATGCAGAAGTTAAATGCAGTTAGTGAGACATAGCTCCAGCGCTTCATTTTGATTAGCTGTTGCAGGTGTCACAGATCTACATGTATATCTGCGACTTCATTGGAGTAAGCGTGTACTTATATTTCGAAAGGAATCGTGACTTCAAGTGGAAAGTTCATGGTGTTCCACTAACTAGATCAGGGGTACGCAACCTTTTACATTTTTCGGCCGCCAATTCGAAGGCCGAAAGAATCACGGCCGCACTTAATATGTGCAAACAACTAGGTCAATAGGCGATCATTTTTATATTCCACGACTCAAATTAGCTTTCCCTGATGAATGACGCACTGAAAATCGCATAAAGGCCTACTTCGTAAAGAATGAGTTAGCAAGTTAACCCATATACGACCGACGGTCATTTTTGACCAGAAAAGACTTAAGGTGTTTTTAGCACTTGAAAAGTTGAAAGCATGTTTTTGTAAGGGCAACCGAAGGAGAAAACCCTTTACTAAGCTAGTGTAATAATTCATAAAGGAATCAAGAGCCATACAAAATTCATTCATTCATTCATGACAGGACTGGTGATCTAGCAGGCATCCTTATTCAGGCCATGGACTTGAAGCTTGCGCGCGCGAACAATTCGAGCATACTTCAATTGTCCCTTTTGTTTCTTTCAGCTGATGACTGTAGCCATGAATGCACATGAATGTCACCTCCCTAAAATATTCTATTCATGAGCCATCGAACTGCTTGAACGCCTTCATCGCGCCTGCAGGCGTGCATTTTTCCAAGCAGCATGGGCATAAAGGTGTTCGACAATGCTACTATAGTGACGATTGTTTTTCGATTGCCTTGAACTCCAGAGATATTTGCAATATACATATACAATATTCTTTTTCACTTAGGTCTACTTCTAATTGTCACGACCGCACTTTGTCTCTGCAACGGCCGCAGGTTGCGCACCCCTGAACTAGATTTTCCTAGATTTTTGATTCGTTGATAAGGGATTTTATCTCTACAAGATAAACCCACTCTCGAAACTATTGCAATTTGTGGCGGGTTACAAATTCGCTGTAGATTGCCTGGACTAATAAGCGTAACTCAACTGCAATAAAAGATGAAACATTGCAATAAAGACCTCAGTCAAACTTTGAAATCACTTACTGGTGTGTGTCAGCCTATTTCTCGAGGTCCTGAACATTAATTTATTCGTTAGAAGTTTTGCATCATCATGTATGCTCTTTTTCAGGCAAGATTCTTTGAAGTGTGGTTGCTCCGATATTTATATGTATGTTTCTATCTAATGTACACTTTATTAAAGTCTCGTTGCGGACCCGGCTAGTAATTAGGTTTAATCATTGCGGCTTTGAAAATATGATGTCACGCCCTTTACATTAAGAAATCTTCAAGATCATATTGCATTTAAACAATTCATGACGTGTGCTTTGATTAATCCAAGTGCCATCTCTTGTTGAAATTTAAATGTCCTCTCTTTCCAGTGTCTCAATTATTATATTATAATCTCTTGTCATATTTACACTTCACGACATTATTTCATGTGTATATATTTCATCGCATTACGCAAATGTAGAACATCAGCTCCTTTGTAATAGCCACCCGTCATGTATCATTTCATCCTCGTGTTCTCCTTTTTTTGAGAGAAAAAACGATTTGATTTTTTGATATTTTGGTACTAATATTATGAAATAAAAAGGGAAGGAAAAACAAGTGTGAAAATCTGACTGAGCTATAGTGAGGACAATATTGATGCATCGAGCTGAGTCATTGCAATGCTGCAACATCATTCAACACTTAAATTCACAGCATCTTCTCAATTTTATCACTCAGTGCTCCTGTTAGCTTGTTCGATGATGCTCTAAGACCTTATTCTTTTATAAACAGCGTCAGCGCTTCTCATTCCCTCCGACTGTGTTTTGAGTCTTGACAACGTTTGCCATCCTCTCCGACAGTGTTTTGAGTCCTGCCAACGTATTCCATCACTGCCACTGCACTTTGATCTAAATGTATTTCTGTTTTTTGCCAAAGCAGTTCTTAGATGGATTTGCATATGGGATATAGATGAGCTAATATGCTGTATGACACTTTTTGATATAGTGGAGGTGCTTGCCCTTAGCAACTCACTGTATAAACGAGTACTAAAATGAGTGCGAATTAAATACTGTTCTTTCCAACACAAATAGTTCTAAAGTGATCACTGATATTTTCGAACTCAAAGACTGCTAGAATTTGGGACCCATTTCTCAGTTGTAGTTGTACTCAGGTTCAGTACTATTATGTAGCACTGATCTGGCACGTCATGAATAACAATGCAATCAGTTACATGGAGCAAAAATCGCTAATGCCTATGAAATCAAGTTACTTAAAGAACAGTAAACATCGCAATTCAGCGAGCTCTACTCGAAACTGGACACACGCAATGGAGAGCGGGAAATATATCACTTAGTCAAAACTCGCCAACAGCAGACAGAAGACATCGAAACATTTTTTGGCATGTACGATGAAGGAGGGAACCTCATAGTCGACAGAAAGAGGGCCACAGAAAGATGGAGGCAATACTTTGCGAAAATCTCATGATGAAAGCTCCCTCACAAACAGCTATCTAGGCCATAACAGCAGATGAGGTAAATGCAGCTCTGAGAACTGTGAAAGCAGGCGCAGAAGTCTGGAAATCAAAACAATGGCAACCTGCGGGATGGCTAGCGAGATTTTTCAATAAGAGATTCTCTGAAAAGAAGATATCGTCAATATGGAAAGATAGTGAGACAATGCCAATTTGGAAGAAGGAAAGCAATCTAGCGGAATGCATCAATTACTGTCCCATTAGACTGTCCCATGCCATGAAGAACCTGGAGCATGTAATCGAGCGCAGACTGAGATAAATCATCAAGCTGTCGAAAAAACAGTGTGGATTCGTGAAAAATTGTAGGACAACAGATGCCATCTTCGCGATCCGTCAGCTGGCGGAGAAACACGCCGAAAAGTCAAAGTCTTTACATATCGCTTTCCTTGATTTGGTAAGGGGTTTTGACTGCGTTCCACGCGAGACCATTTCGTAAGCACTCAGAGGTTCCCGAGGAGCTACTCAACTGGGTAGCGCTGCTGTACGATGAACCAAAGAGCAGGGTACGAGCGGCTGCTAGAACGTCGAAGGACTTCACCGGTTCAGTTGGAGTACACCAAGTCTCAGCGCTGTCCCCGCTGTTTTTTATCTTTATAATGGACGTGGTTACAAGCCACCTCCATTCACCCATACCGTGGACACTCTTGTACGCAGACGACGTGATGCTGGTATCCGAGAGAAAGGATGACTTACAAGAGCAAGTCCAAGCTTAGAATGATCGGCTCTCACAGCATGGACTTCGTCTTAATACTAAAAAAACGGAATAATTGACTTCCGATAAAGACGACACGTCCACCATCCAAGTAGAACGGAAAAACCTTACGAAGGTGAACGTGTCAAATATCTCGGCTCAATTATTAGCAACGATGGCAATATCCAGAATGAAGTAGATGCTCGCACTATTGCTGGTTGCAAGTGTTGTAGCGTTGTAGCTGCACCGGCGTCCTGTGTGACCGCAAGATGAATGACCATCTGACAGTTGTGCGACCTGTTGCCATCCACAGTTCCGAGTGTTGGCCCGTAACGAAAGAATCGGAGCAGAAATTGGCCGTCATGGGGACAAAGATGCTCCGCAGAATTGCCGGAGTCACACAGCGCGACTACATCCGTAACGAAGACATTCGGAAACGCTACGTCGTAGCGCCGATAACAGAGAAGAAGCGAGAATGCCGACTGAGATGGTACGGCCATCTCCTACGTGCCAGCGAAGAAACAACAGCCAAGAACGCGTTTAATCTCAACGTCCCTGGGAAAAGACCAAGAGCCGGTCGAAGCAGAGATGGATCGACGCCATTCACCAAGATCTGATAGCAACAGGTCTTAATCCGGACCAAGTCCACAACCGACAGAAGTGGAGGCAACGAACCAGGAGAGCGGACTCTGCAGCAACGCGCGACTAACGCCGAAGAAGTCACCAAAAGAAAACAACCTTGCGATTATTGCATTTTTCACAGTTCATTGCATTTCCATGCACGTTGTAGATGCAAGTACACTAATGATGTTCATGAAAGTCTGTATCTTCCATCTATCCATCTTCAATATAATATCCCCTTACGCATAATAGCATTTGCCTTCTTCACAATAGTAACAATTTTTCATTTCGAGCTTCAAGTTTTCTTTCGATTTTCTGCTACATACATGTAGTCAAAGCTCAAAATGTCAGTGGAACGCGTGAAACATTCTGTATGGCAATTTTTCGTAAATCAACCACTACAAATTTAATATCCAAATCGTTTTCTACTGTTTTTGGAAAATTGAAAGGTCAGTTAAGGAGTTTCTGGCAGTGACTCGTGAAATATGTACGGTTCCGACTCATTGTTCGCAGTCACATCCTGATCGTAATCAGCACAAGCCGCGAAGTAACATGTTATAACGTCGTGTCTCGAATACGTCACAAACAAATCAGTTTGCTGGCGGCTGTCTAAATCAAATACTATACCATGCAAGTGTGAGCAGGGCTTTTCCACACATTTGACGATCAAATGAAAGAGCTGACTCAATCAAAACACGACTTCCGATGTGGCGTGTCGAATGCTTTACCCTGTATTGATGAACTTGTTCAGGAGAGGCAACTCATTAATATGCACATTGCCGGCACTGAAATTTTAGATCGTTGTGATACCGGAGGCTGTATGTTGTTAAAATATGATTTTTCAAAAGCGTTCGATATAGTATTTGTCATAGAATTCTAATCGAAGAGCTTTGCAATTCAAATGATCAAAGTGGCTTTGTAAAATGGCCTTCCTACCTAAGCAATCTTCAGCAGTGTGTTAAGTTGGACAACGTATTGAGTCATCATATATAAGTTACCAGCGGTGCTGCGCAAGGCTCGCTTTGGCAGGGCCTTTTCTGGTTACATTTTATTGTAATGACTTGAATCCTTTGTCAAGCAAAACTATTATTTCTATGTTCGCTAACAATATTTGGAAGTTTGTCATTTTTCTAAAATGACTGTTTTTGAAATGTGAATCCATTGAGCTAATGCTACCTGATTTGAATCATATTAAGAAGCGGTCTTTATCTAATAATTTGAAATTGAAAGAGTCAAAAACAAAATCACTGTGCTTTATGAAACGTGACATTTTTGACATTTATTTTTCGTTCCTTTGCTTTATTGTAAAGGAGCTGAAGATATTGGGTGTCACTTGGAATGACTGTATGACGTGGGTTGAACATTTTCGCAATATTTTCAAGCTTTGCTCTAGAAGATTGTACATATTAAAGATTCTGTGATATCACCTGTCACACACCAAAACACACATCGTCTGGCTAACATTCGATTCCGTGTATGCACTATGCAGGAAGGAATGGTTCTTGCAGGAAGACGATGGTGAAATCATCAAGTGAACTAATTTTCGTACGCCTGCTACTTTTTAAATAATGATTGGAAGGGTCAACATTATGGAGAAAACTTGTGCGCAATGATATGAATTCTTCGAATCTGAAGGAATTGTGGCAATCGAAGCACTTTGCTGGATTTAACATTAATCCGCAAGCGACGCACGAATTTTTTCCTATCTCTGTAAGGTATAAGGAATTCCTTTTTTGCCCACTTTCTAAGTTACTCGATGTGCCGTCGATTTCGAATTAATCACACTTCTAGGAAACCGAAGCAGATAAACAAAATATTTAATTCTGTGTCGTAAACTGATTTGTCCATTTCATTAGTTGAGCTCATGTGTTAAGTGTATGTGTATGTGTTAGTGTTTACTTCGTTTACCCGAGCTCAGAGTTAACCCCGGAGGAAACTCTGGAGTTGACACCGGAGTTTACACCAGAGTTAACTGTACAGTTAACTCCAGCGTCGGTGTAAACTCCGGGGTTAACCCGGTCATGTTTGAACGAACGACATTTGGCAGCGTTTTCATGAAATCGAAATGTCACGTGCATGTTGACGAAATGAAAAATTCATCATTTTTTATTCAAAAAGTGATTCAAAACAGTGGACTGAAATCAGACAAATTCCATCAGAAAACAAAAGACAAATGATTTGGGTGCATTTTTCACCATTCTCATTACGATTCCGCGGAGAAAAGTGAACAAACGAAGGATGTTATAAGCAAGAGTATTGTTCCTATGCAGTTTAATAAAGGAAATATTGGTAATTTCTTTGACGGACGAGCTTGAAGAACTGTGCATCTTTCTAAATTTTTACTGCCAATTTGTTAAATTTCTCCGACTGTTCCCTTGCATGCCAATACTGAGATGTCATTTCGAGGAAGGCATTACGTGTGACATCTGCAACGATATAGTTTCGGGTAGTTGTGTCAACGATTGTGCGATTGATCCCAGAGTTGTTGCTGAAAAGGCTCAAAGAAAAGGAATGTATTGAATCGGTGATTCCAATTTGTGCCCTGTCCTTTGAGAGCAATGGAACTATGACGGAGACATAGCTTCGACATAAACGGACGAAATCCGCTATACCGTGTGGCTCTTTCTAAGACATCATTGCCAGCGTCCACATGAATGCCACCGTCTTCCTGGGCGCTGTTTTCTGTGTATCTTGTTGTTTCTGATACGATTAATGATTGATTTTTAATTTCATTGTACGAGTAATTTTGATTCGCACATCTGTATCGAGACATTTTTGTTCACAATAAATACAATTAAATGGAACGCCATTTTAATAATCTTTTCACTATTTGCTTTAAAATTCCAATGTATCAAAGAAAAATTCTGCAGCAGTTCAGAATGAGCATTAGCTACATGCGGAATTATACAGCCCTCTTGTTGGAAGTACAGACCTACATTAAAGCCTAAAACGTCTACTTGCATCCGACAGTACATTATGGTCACAATATGTCGAAGTTGATTAAGATTTTGGCTGAGCAAAGTTGTCAATTTATCATATGGTGGATTATGTGAGGAAGGACCAGAATCTGAGGACAAAGATGAATTAAGTAGCCCTAATCCGTTTTCCAAATGCATTATGTAAATGCCGGGATAAATACTGGTACATTCAGATTATTCCTCTTGGCAAACAGGTAGTTTTCTATGTAAATGGGATAAATGTCAACTAAGTTAGAATCATAGACATCGGATACAGCACTGATCGAGGTCTACGTAGTTGTTGATGTTGGATGTCTATGGTTAGAATGTTACAAAATTAAGGTATAATCAATCACGTTGCTGATGACGTGTGCGGTGATACTGTCCATCATGTCCTGGTTGCAATTAACCATCTTCATGTGAGCATATGGCAGTCAATCTCCAAGCTACATACAGTTTTAAGATGATGTGTGCCACACGGATGCATTTGAGATGACTGCGCGTATACTGCCACCCCCACGCGCGGTTCGTGCACTTCTAGAAAACTGAATTAGGTTTGCAATGATCATCATCGCATAGCTTCACTCCCTGTTTCATGCTATCTTTGGATAATATGCAATAGATTCGGTTAATTTCGCTTAAAAATTTTGTATGTGGTTGATAGCTAATTGAGGAGCACCCTGCTCCGGGCACAAAAGCCAGTAGGACCCCTACACAGGTGTGCTCGATCGAGTAGGCCAACACGAAATTCACTTTCGGGTACAGGGCGGAGTGCAGGAAGATATGTACATGTAGATAGCATTATGAATGAGTTGATGTGACGAGTATAGACAGGCCTACACAAAGACAATGTACAGGTGGGCAGTCCTATTTCTGAATATTTGGAAGTCGAGCTCCTTGATTGTCCGCAGCATTTCTCATAGAATCAAGGCTTGGAGCTTCCGATTTCATCATTTCAGATAAAAAAATTAGCAAGGGTTCAAGAAATTAATAAGAAATTATACCACGTACAAGTATAACGACTTAAAATTGCACAACGTTTCTTTAACATTAAGAGTTCTTTCCGTATAACAGGAGCGAAAATCGTAATTCATTTATTCACCATGCAGAATTTTCATGAATAAAGTAATTTTCTTGAAAAAGCACCAATTTTCATTGATATTTTGGTGGTTGTGAAATATGATCTGATAATGCGTTATAATTTCATTATGTTGACATACATCTTTGCTGTGCAACCAATGTGAAAAATTTCATTAAAACCGGATCAATATGCAGAATTTAACACTTTGCACCAGACATGAACTCGACAAGGAGTTATCCTCTAGGGGTTAACTTTTGTATGGTCCGAGTTATCTATGTAGCAGCAGGATTTGATGCTGGAAATATGTATTTTCATATAATTCGGTAAATAACTTAAATTTTAAGATTTTTGTCCCATTGTGAAATTCAGCTGCTATCGTATATTTCGCATTTGTAAAAGAGTTCGATTACTTTAGTTAAGGTTAACTCTACACCGGGAGTTTATTCCGGGGTTGACTCCATAGTTTACTCCAGTGTAAGTGTTTACTCGACCTGAGTTCATGTTCGGTGTTAGGGTAACACTTACACTTACACCGGAGTCAGTGCTTACTCCGAGGTAAGTATAAACTCAACCCGAGTTCATGTCCGATGTTAAGTTTTCAGTTACCCCGGAGTTAACTCCGGAGTAAACACTAACGCTTACACTTACATCGAATGTGAACTCACAGTGCAGAAACTTTTCCTCTAATTTTCATGAAGAACGTTTGGCTACTTTTAAATCTTTCTTTTGTAAATATCGAGCTTAAAATCACCCCTTATCGACAACTGCACCACGTTTTGATAGCAAGAGACTCAAAATACCATTTTGCAGAACATTCTTGAGACGAAATTGCTTTGTGATTATGTCAACGTTAGTGATCAATGACTTAAACGATCTTACTTCTGCTGTTCCATCATGACTTGTAAACTCTCTCTGAGCTGTAATTTTTGATTTCTATTTGATAAAATTATATGAATTATCAATATCAAGCAACAAAATTCATAGTTTGAGATTTTTATTGGCAAAGATGACAGCATAGCTATACTTGATATGAAAAAATACATGCAAATTTCTGAAAGAAAAATCTCCTTGGACTATCAGAATTCTCAGATTTATAGCATAGCTCATCACCATCAGTACCTACATCAAATCTAGAGGAGTGGCCTAGCTTAGTCCACCAGTCTCGCACACCTTCGTCCGGTATAAATACGTCGATGCCTTGAACCAGGGATGCGGAGTCCTATCAGTTTGATATGACTCCGGCTTTTGATTATAGGACTCCGACTCCAGGTGGCAATTATTAAAAAGCATAGTTTCTTAAAAAAAACTTATTGACAAAAAGGCCTTAAATCAACATACTTTGGACATGATTTATGCTTTCTTTTAACATTGTGCTGGTATTATGTAAAGCATACCACATTTTAAATAACATACAAAAAGCATGAAAATATATACCAAGAGAATACAGAAATATACCAAAAACATATTTTGGTATGCATCCTTCGTATGTGATTGGTATTGAGCGATTTACAGTATAGACCATCATATTAGACATAATTTTGCAAATATCGCTATGCATATACTGATAAATGATATAAAATGATGCGCATAATATTGTCGATCATACAGTCGCACATGTTGCAAAGAAAGAAAGTGTTTTTCGTGCATGAAAACGAAAACACTGCTTATTTCATTTATTTATTACAAAAAAGACAGAAAGCAATACACAACTGTACTTTAAACGAATTGCAAAAATCAAGTTAATAATGACATAGGGTACAGTGAAGTTAGAATAAAGGCAAAAATAAATATAATGACGTAATAATAATAATAAATTATAATATAATAATATATAATATTATAATAAAGTAATAATAAAGGCGTTTTTTTTTCTTGTCACAAATTCATAAGCGAAATGATCCCTTTGAACATGATTTATATCCCAAATTCCCTGCGCTACCATGGTATGAATGGAATAATTGGTGTTTGCCATGGAATTTCCCATCGTCGAAAGAATGGATCGTGTTCTAAAATAATGACCGCGCAGCGATTGTTGAATCCGCATTGCCTGCACAAGACAACTGGAATAGACTGTGTTCTAAAAATTGGCCTGTTACAGAGGAAGCAATTATCCTTTTGGTGCAATCTTGCTCCTTGATGTTGATTGCATAGAGTAGCAGGACGTGGTTGCATGGCCGGCTCACCACAAATGACACACGCTCTCTCATTCGGATTGAACTGACTCAGGTTTCTGCTTAATCGACAATGGCCGCACATTTTCATAGGTTCTCCTGAAGTCATAGTGTTGCGGCATCGAAGATTTTCCATTATTGCGCGTCGCCGATGTGCAGGGAATCCTGAAAACCAAGAATCCTTTCCTCGCAGCCATTCAACTAGTCGAGAGCGAGCACCGGCGTAAAAGAGATGGTAGGGTAATTCTCTGATGCGAATTTCTTGTATTTCATAATCGGCGTAGAATTCAGAAAACTTTTGATGACATTGAATGCGTTCCTCTGGCTTTGAAAACACCTTGTTGACCAATGCTTCACGAACAATGCGATGACGGAAACTAATGGTGCACCAAGAGAGGAGGAGAAGTGGTCTTATTCGTTGAAGGAGAGCTGTCCAATCACGAAGTGATGCCTTTAATAATTTTTGTGCATCTGTCTCAAGTAAAGGCTCTCTGGAAGCAGCAATAAATCGAATTAAAGGATAGACAAGAGGAGAATCGGCTCGGTTAAGAAGAAAGATATTTAGTTCAGGGAGGTCATCAGGCAATTGATTTATGAGGGACTCCAATGTTAAATAGTCTCCATGAATCCGCAATTCCTCGCATGCTTGGGTCATCCAGAGTGGATTGCAAGAACCAGATCTTCCCATCAATGCAGATTCTTGCTGTTTATGCAACGTTTTACCGAAGTCATTGAAGAAATGACGTGCGACGGTAATTGCATCTTTTGGATCTAAACATTCAACGGATTTTAATACGGCATCAAAACGTTTCACCAATGATTGCGCGATGTCACCTTCCAGGCAAGAAGTGAGTATTCGAATAGACGCTGGAATTGCCTTCGGAAGCCAAGACAACAAGAGGGATCCGGTTATCGGTGATATTTCATCCAATGCATCAATGATGATGATGAGCGGCTCATTTCGTTCACTGAGAGCCGTTGTTACATCTTTGACGTCATGTATGCCAAGGAAGTCTTTCAAGCGCTCCAATAATGACCCTTCAGTGGATTCAACTCCAGCAAAATGCATGAACACAGGATCTGCTCTAGATAAAAACTGCAGCGTCATCTGAGCCATAACAGTAGATTTTCCGGTTCCTGGAGCCCCGTGGAGACAGATGAAGGCCGCATGTTTGGAAAGCTGTTGATCTACTGCACTAATTAAAACTTCGCGACCAACTGACAAACCTCCCAAGGTTCTGGCCAGTCCTAGATGACAATCATCAGTAATAGCTGCACAACTGGGCTCTCGCCTCTCAATCGATGCCTTGAAAAAGTTGAGTACACCAGAGCAGAAGTCATCCAACCCATCAATTTTAACTCTTTCTTTGCCACTTTCTTCATCTCGCACCACACCATCATAGTGACATTTGTAGCTCAACAGCTGATCAGGTGGCAACATTTTTTTCAAATAAAGACGCAACTTCATGGCATCAGTTCCAGGAGAATCTTTGAAATCACAGAGATGGGTTTCATCTATTTCATCGAGGAAAGAATCATCACGTATAGCGAACAGTGCTTCATGGGAGTTCGGACGAAGAGCACCGACTAGCATCTCCATAAGAGTGACCGAGGCATTAGGAATCCAGCCGTATTGCTCGGCAATTTCAGCGACGTCAGTTTCATTTGGTACCCATCCGTAGCGATGACCGACTAATCCAAGAAAGTAAGAGTAACCACTTTCTTGTCCACGTGCAATTTCACGAAGGCATGTCAGTATGGCCTCAGTGCCTGTGGCATCGTGAGGAACACCCCAGCGAAGGTCTACATCCACTAAGAAGAATTTGTGCAATCGACAGAACTCACGAAGTGCTGGGAAAACATTGCGAACCAGCGCTTCACGCTCATTGTAGAAATCTTTGAAAGTAGACGAAATAAAAATCCGAATAACATGATTGTATGGATCCCTTTTAGCATTCAGTGAGTCTGCAGTACATCCGAATTCCTGACAAACAGTGCGCCAATGTGCAGAGTCCTCTTCCTCGTCGAAATTCGCATGTTTGGCTTTATACTGGTTATACATGGAATACTACGCATTCACCTTTCTCGATTTGTCAACTCTTCTATCTCACAGCGGCAACAATACAACTGCTGATATTTATAGGTGCGCCGCTGGCGGCAACAACATGCGTCACTCATTGTTTCCTTGCAGAATGAGTTCATTACAAAAGCGGACATTGGTGACGTCAGTATCAGGCAATCGCAAATCGCAGCTGCTTGCTTTAAGACAGAAGGGCCCTTTCACTTTAGAATCGAGGTCTCCGGTCAGTGTCCTGAAGTGGATGGGGGTAGCTAAGGGGTTCAATCAATTTCGAATTCTTTCCCTTAAAATCGAGGTGTTGAAAAGTTTTATGAAAATTTGTTCATCCAATGGTAGAGAATGTATAACTGTAGAATTTGCATGTGATGATGAAAAGTTAATTTTTACATCTGCTTCCGGTCTACTTATAGCGTTTTAGGTTTCTATCGAAAATGCTGTATTCTTTATAAATAAACAATTCTTTCTGTCCACATCTTGAAGCTAAATTCAGCCAATAATACAATTTTGTTATTTTGGCTTAATTTTCTTAATGTTGTGTATCAGTCATGAACACTTGCGGATTGGAGAACGCCATCAGTCCTCATTAGGACTACTTTAATTAATAATTTAAATTAAGAAGGATTATATTCTATTATAAATGGCTGCTGGGACGATTTTCATCATTGTAATGATGTGATTTCATATCAAATTCATCAAAAGTAATTTATTGAAAATTTACTACTTTTGAATGACTTATTTATTGATAGGTTGTAATATTCACAAATTATATTTAAGCGTGCTTCAGTAATTTTAACATGGCAACTGGGTGCCAGTTGACTGAAAACATACGACACAAAAAATTCAGAATTTACCCAGAGAAAGCAGTGGACACCGGACGCAGACTTTCGATTAAACTTTTTTGATTGATGATAATCCCTTCTTAAAATAATCTTAAGTCAACAGCTTATTCGTCTGTAAAATTATAATTTTTCGCAATCACTCTGCTTTTGATGTTTCATTTTAATTGAATTACTAGAAGTGAAGTATAGACAACCAGAAGGTTACACTGAACCCACCATAAGATTATGGTAGCATTGATTATTTTAGATCATGCTTTAAAACCTGTTTTTCAATGTGATTTTATAACTGTTGTTTTTAAACATGTTTCTAAATCGTGCTTCTAGACATAACTTTAAAACAACATGTTTTTAAACTATAACAGAGAATATAAATTGAATATTGAATATTGTGATATAGGCTTGTTGATAAGTAGGATAGGCCCTTAATGTTTTACTCAAAACGGCAGCAGATAAAGGCAAGTGAACCCGACAGAAAAGTATTCTATACATCTGAAGCTAGCACGATGATGAAATCACATCCGAATCGTGGATAATCGCCTCTGGCTATTTTCAGCAATATGTGATTATTCATTTATGCATTTGAATTCACATCATATTATTCGTGGATAATAGCGCATAGGTCTATTGAAGACTGAATTTCAGTCTCGCTTATTTACGTGATTAAAGCTCATGAAGCTTCTGCGATTCTCTTTATGTGCGATTATTTAATCCATTAAATTCATCGGTTGGTGTGAAAATGGAGATGACCAAGAAAAATAGTCAAATTGTGATGACTTTCTATAACATCCGAATAGTGTAGCCTATGCTGAATTATTTGCATCATGGTAAAATATCACTTTCTGAGTAACTTCAAATGTGGTTACAAAGAAGAGAGACGACTTGCAGATTCCCAAAGAATTTGAATAATTTGGGGTTGAATTATTATCATAAGTTAGCGACTTATAGTTTCCTGCTTGTCATTGGTGCCTTAGGGCCAAACGTCGCTATCATAACTTCGATGTTGTAGGTATCGTGACTAGCGTGCTGATCTTCCATGATCGTCTTGGTCTACCAGCTCTTCTCTTTCTATTTTTTGCACCTCGTCGTCTTTTTCTGATATTTTCAGGATTACTCAAGCAAGGAGCACGTCCTCCGTCACCCCTGCGAGGATGCAATTTCAGCAAGGATTCGGTCATTATTTCAATGGAAAGTGTTATAAATAAGGAGGTACAACAGTCGTCCGAACAGGGCCTCCGTGTTCGAGAAGAGGCTGAGGATGTCGTTCCTATAAAGGTCGAGTCCATCGGCCTGGTGCCGCCCTTCTCTTCAAACCAGACTGCCCACGCTAAACACTGATCTCCCATCAACCATTCAGCTCCTCGGTACGTGGAATACACCTTGAACTTGGGAATTTTTGTTTCGGTTTCCTCACATAGTTTCTGTCTCAAAAGACTAAATGTGAAACAGCAAAGCCTTCTTGGTTGTACGACTGGTCAGTAAGGTGTCGGATGTTCATACTTGGATGTTTGTCTACGTAATCGATTGGTTAATCAGGTCATCAGAAGTAGTAATAGCAGAACACCCTGCCGTTGGAGAATGGCCTTCTTCCAACGTAGATGCCGTTGATCACCGTTGAGTTTGTGGTCGTGACATCCCCGATTGAGACTTTTCCGCCGTCATCGCTGTTGATCTCAGTTTGTGGTCGTGACTTCCCCGAACGAGATTCTTTCGCCGCTGAAGTTGTACTTCTTTTCTCCACCGTTGACGCCGTTAATCTTCGGTCATATCCCTGATCAGGGCTATTTCATCAGAGTGTCTCTATTTGAGAAATGATAATTACCATGAATCCTTACTAAGTCCAATGACACTGTATCGGTAATTTCCGCTACACCCCCACCCCTCCATTCTGAATTGCTGACCGGAAAAAATACGTACATCAGAAAACCTCTATTAGCTATTTTCCCTCGGAAAAAGAGAGGAAAGCAGATTCTTCTAGAAGCGACGCTAAATCGTAGCAGAGATGCAAGTGCAAGCTCAAGAAAATCTCCTAGAAGCCACAAACCTCGATGTGTCTGCATCTTCAGTTTTGAATCTTGTTAGACAACACTGAGTAACACGGAAACTTAGAGCCAACTTCCAATAATTGCAATTGTTTTTCTTCTGGAAATTTTAAGCTACGTAACACTTTCCGCCCGGAAACTGGGGTTCGAACCGGCCGGGCCGGACCAGTGACCGACGTCATCAAAAAATTGGCCGGGGGGGGTGGGCTCAGGCCGACGTTATTAAAACCGGTCGGTCGGCGGCCGATGTACTCAAAACCGTCATGTCTGAGCTTGAATATAGATGTATATTGTGCTAACGACTTTTTGGATACTTTGGAATGTGCGATTCTGTTTTCAAGTAAAGAATTTCTTTTTGCAATAATCATTTGCTTATAGCAATCATGTTTTAAGCATAAGTCAAATGAACTTATGTTCAAAATGTTTTAATTAAAAAGTCAACTTTGATCCACGTAATTATTTATATTCTTATTAAATAAGTGTGATGAAATTTTTGATTATCTTAATTTCCTATTTTTATCATTTTTACCATTTCTTATTTTTAAGTCGACATTGACTGCTTTCTAAGTGGGGAGAAAATCGCCTCAAATAAGTTTTCTCGTCATTTGGGAATTCAAATTCGAATTTGGGAATTTTGAAAACACTCAGCTTACTGGACTTCACTGTCACAATGAATCATGGAAATGAGCATAAATTCGAATTTTTCAAAAAAGAAGCGAAAAAAGACTTATTTGAATCTTCTTTTATCAATCACATTATGACTCTAGCATACCACTATCATCCTAAATCGATTATATCCAGAATGAAAGAGAAAGAATCAAGCAAAGATGCACATTTAATATTGACTTTCGTAAACATGAAAACAGATTCAACGAAACACTCAAGGCAAATGGCTATCCTGATACAATTATCCGACGTTCAAAAACAAGAAGAAACGTCGGCATAACACGATGACAAATAATGAAGTGTATTTGAAAATGCATTACATAAATGATGGACAATAAAATCAAACACATATTCAGACGCGAAGAAATCAATGTAAGACTCACCCGTAAAATAAAAACACTGGGAAATATACTACGGAAAAAAGGAGAAAATAATACATGTAAACTCAAAAATTGTGCTATTAAGGATCCGAAATTATGCTTCAGAAGAAATACTGTATATGAGGTGAAATGTGATAAATGTTATCAAATCTATATCGGCAGTACGATTCGCTCCCTTCATATCCGCATCAGAGAGCATTCAAATACTTCTCGCTCATCTATTTTTAACCACAAAATAACATGCAAAAATAAAAAATTTAACATAAAGATATTAACAACAGCAGACGATGAACCAAATTTAAGACTCAAGGAATCGATCTTTATACGGAAGCTTAAGCCCTCGATAAATAGTAGAGCTGAATGTGAAGGGCTGAAAGAATTTTTGTACATACAATTTTTCATAATGAGTTTTTGGCTGGGAGGTTGGGGAGAGATGGGTGAGCAGCCCATTTCTGCTGCCAGATATATTTTCTTTCTACGCATAATAGATATCATTAATGTTTATAAGTCTATACAGCGTTAATTCTATGATTCTCTACATCAAATTTTAGATCTTTTGTATTTACAATGAATTCTTTTCTTGATTATGGCTATGGTGTAATAGTCGAAATATATTGATCAGCCTTTTATACGATTTAATAATAAACAACTTGACTTTCTATTTTTAATGTCAATTTTTGATGTCATGAACAGTCAAGGCATATTTCCTCAACAAACGAATTTGATTGACCAATTTGCTTAGAGATCTGACGCAAGCAAAATTCCTTTAAAATATTTCAAAATTCTTTCAATGTGTATTTCAATGACGAATCCCATTTCTGGCTAAACGGACTCATGTTCATTTAATGAAATCGAAACTGCACACACATTGGGGATATGCTGAGTTACCGCTCTAATATACCTACTCTATGACCAAAGCTATCGCATTTCGGGCACTGAAAACCTATTGAATTGGTGCCGGAATCCTCGGCTGACAGTATGGGTGGCTGTCTTACGGAGGCGACTAATTGGATCTTTCTACAGCACAGAAAATATCGATCAAGTTGTCCATCAGAGCATTATTTGAGGCGATTTTTCCCCACTTTGCTAGAAGTGCAAACTGATTCAAACGATGGCACATGCAGGAACTTACTAAGTGGGCAAAAAGAAATTTTCAATGCCATACAGAGATACAAAAATAGTCGAGCGTCAATTGTAGATTGCTGTGAATTCACCCAAAATACTCCGATGCCCACGATTCCTTCAGATTCGAAAAAATTGAGATCATTGAGCAAAAGTTTTCTCAATAATGTTGGTCGTTCCGAGCATTATTAAAAAATTTAGCAGGCGCACGAAAAAACGTTAATACTCTGTAGAACTCGACATCGAATGTGTCTCTTTGCTGTGTGATCCAGTTGATAACAGTCACTGAAAATTCGAGCAATTTGACCTGTTTGAACTGACCGCTTATTGTTCGATTTCTATGGTATTATGTCAGCAGATTGTGCCACTTCATTGACATTGCATGTTCCAATGCTTATTTACGATCAAACAGAAGAAGAGACGACCTGTCTAATTCTGTGTTCTTGGCGCTGTATTGCTATCAATTTGCAAATGTCTGTGATTGCAATTTGCAAGATACTATGACAGTTTAAGGGTAACCCGACGTCTGTGAATACATGCTCGCAAAAGAAGCGATTTTTATTATTGAACTTGTATGGTCCGACTTATAAAGCTGTGAATTACCGTGTGCCGTTACTTGCGAAACACTCACCACGCGCACTGGTTGCTTTGGAAGAATGGGCAGTGTCTTATTCCACCATTTAGGAGAATCTGTTTTTCAATTCAACGAAGAAGGTTTTGTTATGTATCGTGTGGAAATAACAGAGAACCTGAAATATTTCAAATCGATTCAAGTCAAACGGGGACAATTATTGGACTTGTCTGATTACAAGGAGTGCCAATTCGTTTACAACTCTTTACAAGGAAGTGCTACGATCCCACTTGAGCAGAAGGACGTTGATCTTGAAAGTATGAAATGAACTCCTTGATTATCCAGTGCAACGTTGTCACTAGCCCTTCATTTTGAACTTTTTTGACTATTTTATCCTGTTAACTTTGAAATGATTTTTAAGAGGTCTTATCATGAATTGAAGAATGTAAATAAAATCAATGATTCTTAATCCATTACAGCATTTTCAAAATGCACTGAAGACATTTTGACGGGCTTTCGTAATTTACATATTGTATTAACACATACATATTAAAGGGGCACTGTACTTGTTTTGACATGTGAGCTCAAAACAACCTTCAGTTATAGTTAGATCGAATGCGCTTGGTCGCGCGCACCGCATCTCCTCGTGGAAGGAGAAAGCGGCTATTGTATTCAAGTGATGACGTCATCGTGGTCTTCGACAGTCGTAGTCATGAAAAAGCGTTCATGCTGAGTGAGATATTTTGTTGATTGAAGCGAGGTCATTTGTCTTTGACGATGCCTCACTGTCAAGTTGGAAAGTGCGCTACGAACACAAGATGTTTGGAAAGACTTGCACTTTCACAAATTCCCAAAAGATGAGCCTTGAAGGTCCGTTTGGATACGTAATTGCGGAAGAAAAGAGTTTGATGAGCCAACCTCTACATGGATGGGTATTTGCTCTCTACATTTCCACAATGACATGTATGTGAGGGATTTAAAATCCGAATTACTTGGAACACCTAAGAAGTACAAGCTGAAGGAAGATGCTACACCTACACTTAATTCACCAGAAAAAAGAGAAAATTTCCAATTCAACTGTCCACCAAATCAAGTGAGATCTGCCGCAAGAAAGTTACAGGAAGCCCGGTTATCGCTAGCTGTCAACAAAGGTAATAAAAGTGCTAATAACATCTTGTCATTCATTGCATTTTTTCATATGATTTTTTATTTTCAGCATTGGAAGAGTCTGCTGCTGCAGTTCTTAACGAACATCAGGAATCTCCCTCATGTGATGACTCGCAAACTGATGCGGATGCCGATATAACTGACATGGAAAATGAACCGGTCTCCGATTATTATTTGTCGACTGATACCCAGAGTGATGAAACTGAAAGTGATACCGACTTTACTACTTCAGAAAGGCCTTCCAACGATTTCATGTTTATGTGCGGATTTGACAACATCATGGAACTTGCAAAATTTTGTCCTAAGTGTGGAAACATTATTGATGAAATCTCCGTCAAAACTAAAGGATCTATGTTAGTTTTACATCTGATGTGTGTAAACGGGTGTACAATGACTTGGCGATCTCAAAAATATTGGAAAGATACAGATATTCCATATGGAAATATACTTTTGACATCAGCAACGTTGACTACTGGCAATACATATACAACCATACGTGAAATAGCTGATGCAGCGAAATTGGTCATGTTTTGTGAATCGACGTTCTATAAATTACAGAAGAAATACATTGTTCCCAAAATTGATTCACTGTACGAACAAATGCATAAAGAGGTATTGGAGACATTAGTTGACGACAAAACCATGATTTTCATTGGAGATGGGAGGTAAGGCAAAAAATCATTTTTTTGTTAACTGATATTTATTGATTTAGGCCTACATCGATTACAGCAAAAACTGTTTCAGCAAGCGAGTTCAATTCGTACTCATGTCAAAATCTGGAATGTGCCATTTCTAAAAGTAAATATCATTTAAACTCATATTTAAATGATCCGCGTATTACTTACTTTTGCATTTGAGTTGGCATTACACTCAAGAAAATAGACCACGATGTTTCAACTTCAACATTTGTGTTTAACTTATTAATTCCATAAATTCCAAGAATCCAGTATATGGCTCATTTTTGGGGTTTGGAAAATGATCACGCACCACCTTTACGACACAAGAAGGAATTACATAACGGACATACTTGGATAGTTCATTTCTATGCACCCAGTAAATGTAGTTTTTGTTGGCGTAGTGTCGATACATCTTACTTGTGTATGGAGTCTTTTTACCAGGGGATTTCCCCTCAGCATGACGACTTTGCGGTCCTACCGTTTCGAGCACTTGAGTGTTTAAACAAAGAACAGAGAAATTATCCGTCAATGTTATACACTTAGAGGATTCGCGCAAATCAAGAGTACATTTCTCCTCCCAACAACAAACACATTCTCTCTTGGAAGCCTGAATAACGCAGTTTTCGCACCAACACCAATTCAATGTATTAAGTCGACTCGTGTTTTCCTCTGTCTCACTACAGTTGTTTACATCTTCATATTTGTATTCTATCAAAGCCTTTCTCAAATTCGCACGGTTTGGTTCAAACTGATATGGTAGATATTCTTCTTGTCTTTTGGCCATATCTGAAAAGTGAAATGTCACATTAAGTGACAGTGCTCCGTTTGATTTATAATGAAATTGTACATGAATTTGTTTAGTTTTGTCACTTGTGATAATCTGCGGATAATTATTTATATTCATTGGAAAACTATAGATAATTTGTATTTTTTGTTCGTGTGTAGGATAGCACGGTAATTTTCAATTCCTTGTAATACAGTGTGCATGTCTCACAATTTTGCTATTCGAAACGAATTAAATTTTCTACATAACATAATTGCAGCATTATATGTTCGCGGTTATCATAGAAATGTGTGATGCATTTTTATGCTAAGTACGGATAAACTTTCGTTTGAGCTCTGTGATTACTTGAAAAATGAAACAACTTCTCCACCGCGTTATTATGATCAGCGTTATCAGAATGATTAAAATGATTACTGTTATTAGAATGCGATAAAAATGTCATTTTTAGGCACGACTCGCCAGGATCATGTGCTAATCATTGCTGTTACACTATTATGGATTACAAAACTAATCTCATTCTCAATTATAACCATGTGAGTGTTGAAGACAGTGGCGGTTCTAGCCCTGCGATGGAGACAATTGGGTTTTTGAAAGCTTCAATTCTTTGCTCACAGAATTGAAAGATTTAACAGCGCAGATGGAGAGTTTGATATTTTGTACAGATCGAAATGCGAGCATCTCAATAATTTTGCGAGAGGATCATCAATACTCAAACGTAATTCACGAATTTGATGTGTGGCATTTAGCCAAAAATATCCGTAAGCGAGTTCGCCAAGCATCAAGAAAGAAAGAGTGCGAATTATTGTCCCTATGGAGTAAAAGTATAATCAATCACTTTTGGTATTGTGCGCATTCATGTGATTATCGGTCTGATTTACTTGAATCAAAATGGAAGTCGCTAGCCGAGCATCTATCTAACATTCACGATCATTGCGAACACGCGAATCTGCCCGATGATGAGGCGCGACAGAAGGCTTGGATCACGGTCGGATCTCCAGCTCATTCAAATTTACAAAAAATTGTTTTTGATAAGAAATTGTTGTCTGCCATAAGATCCTGCAGACATTTTGTACATACATCTGCTTTAGAATCGTTTCATAACGAACTCTTGAAATATCTTCCGAAACGCCAAAATTTCTCAGAAAGCATTGATATGCGAATTCAGTTGGCGATAATGGATCACAACTTCAATGTTGGTCGCTCTTTATTGGACCGAAAATGGCCTACCTATAGAAAGTCATCTAAATGTACTAAAGATCGGAATGTATTTGAAAGCAAGTCAATCGAATGGAGAAGTATCGTCATGTGTGCATTGCTGGATTGACATGAGTAGCTAAAGGATTTATAATTTTATCAACTCTCAGTTTTTGTGATTTTCTTATTACAATTAATTGTTGTTCTTAATCTATTCTTATGTTGAATTGAAAACATTTAGACCATCAAACTTACCGTCAGAGGGTCGTGTAACGATTGGGACTCGATTTAGACACTGGGAGGCAAAAAAGATCAATCACAGACGACCAGGAGGGGCGCATTCAGAACGGTTCACACTCAGTATGAAAGACGCTTTTTCCATAGATAAGAGATAGAATAGATGGCCATTCATCAACAATTACAACGCTGCGAGGCGTTACCAAATCTGCATTGAGAAAACAGCACTCGTTTAGGGAAGATAGAATAATCGATAAGTGTTGCGCACCGCAGGTTTTGATACTGTATTCCCGTTCTGATTTCGGATCAGTCATTAAGCGTAAATATGGTCTCTTAGTTAAGGTGGTTCTAGACAAATATTCACAGTGGATATTATCAAATTCGATGTCTTTGAAAAATTATTGATACTCGTAATATAGTCGTAATATACAGTAATATTTTCAACACGAACCGTCCACTGATGAATTATAACAGGGTAGGCCCAACTGATAGAATAATGAATAAGCTTAATTTGTGTACAAACCAGCATCACTTAACATGCATCTTTTCCATAACCTACATGTATTTTTAGGTATTGAAATATCAAAACAATTAACTCGTGTCAAAGGAAATTTATTGTTAATAGAATCGCACAAGAAGTTTGACATATTATTCTCAGAGATTTTTTACTATAAGAGAACGAAACAAACGCTGTCTTTGACCTTGAGAGTCTTTTGCGATTTTCTTCATCCGGAGATCGAAATAAACAGAAACAACAGATCTTATAAGATGAAGTTTATGACTTTCGATGCCTTGACTGCATTCAGTGGCGTGAGTATCAATGACTGATAACACTGATCGTGGAAGACCATCCATTATTTTACTCACAACTAAAGCTCTCTTCGTGTTGTGCATATGGCGAAGTTTTCTGATATGGCTCTCAGTTTCTACTGTAATATGCATGACATCTTTGCTGGGGAAAATCAAGCCACCAGAGCCATCTCTTCGTTTTTTCTCGACGTACAGCAGCAATCCATTTTCTCCGCATTTCGATATCCTTGTGAAATCGGTGAAAAGAATAATGTGATTCTTTATTTTGGATGGTTTTGCATCCATATGCAGCACACGTTTTTCGGTATCTTGTACTTGTAGTCCTATTCACTGATGCTGGCGGAGCTGAATCAGAAGTTGAAGACAAGTCCATGTCAAGATCAACGTCAACTTCGGAGCTCATTACTGTTCGTGTGAATAGAGCGAAGGCAGTCAAGAAACTGACAACGGCAAAGTGCCTTTTATCTAGTGACCGAGCATATTTGCTATTCACTGTATGTAAAGCATTCGTCATCCGTCAACCGTGCTACCCTTATTGATCATTTATCTTCCCTACGACTGAGCCATTCTGCTGCAGTGAAAGTGGTAACGCGTGAATCCAGACAATGGCCATCTATTTCCTATATTATCTATGGCTTTTTCACGACTACGACTGTCGAAGAGCACGATGACGTCATCACCTGAATATAATAGCCGCTTTCTCCTTCCACGAGGAGACGTGGTGTGCGCGACCAAGCGCATTCGATCTAACTATAACTAAAGGTTGTTTTTAACTCACATGTCAAAACAAGTACAGTGCCCCTTTAAGTATACATATTAATGTATGCTTCATATTTCACCTCCAGATTGTGTATATATTGGTGACATAAAATCTACGCCCCATAGAATCTATATCATATATATATATATATATATATATATATAGGGTAAAATGGTGTAATACCGTACACTTGGGTAATACCGAACACTCAATATCTAACAAAGTATGCTATCCAGCCCATTTCTGTACGAAGCAATTTGATTGGACAATCAAAACCGAATCATGTTTCTCCATTTCCCGACAACACCAACTGCGTTAGTTGTCAAACTCACACGCGCTTCATTTTGTCTACGGGCGATATATGAGGAGGTCAACTACGGTGAGTGTTGATGCATTGGTTTATCAGTCTAAGTGCGTCGAATTACCGTTCTGCGGTCCATGTCATCATGTACTTACAATATAGAACTTTCCCATAAAAGTATGTTGGACAGTTTCGTGCAAAAATAACTTTAAAGTAAAGTAGCCAGTTGGGCAATGGCGTACGTATTATGGGGTAATATCGTATGCATTTGGGTAATATCGAACAGTTGCGAGTTGAATGTACGGCATTACCCCCGGGGTATCGTTTGAATACTATAGCCTATATCTGCTATTCCTGTTCATGCAGTGATAATTTTGCCCATATTATTACCAGTCCTGTTGTAAAAAATAATGTGTACATCCTACTCCTACATTCTAAATATTAGGTTCAGCTTCAAAATCTAAATAGTGTAATTATCTACAGTTTTACGAAGTATACATGCATTTAGCACATACATATGTTATTTAAGGTTCCACATTTCAAGCTTTAGGCCCATTATCTTTGTTTAGGCCTACATGCCTGTTGACATGCCTGGCTGTTTCAATTTCTATGTCAGTTCTCCTTTATCTAATTTTAGATTGCTACCTATGCCTCGAAAATATATCAGAAAGACAAACAGGGGGAGTGGAGTCCCGAGGACCTTAATCACGCAATACAGGCAGTCATTGATGGAACCTTGAGTAAAAGAAAGGCGAGTCAAGTCTACGGAATACCTCTTACCACACTGTGTGATCGAATAAGACAAGGAATCAAGACAAAAGCAAGACTTGGAAGAAAATGTGTATTGGACCCGGTGATGGAATAAGGATTGGTCAAGAGAATCAAGCAGCTCGGTCATCCATTTTATGGAGTTACCGCACAACAAGCAAAGTAAGTGAAATCGATAATCTCTTCGCCTACTTAAAAGAATCCAACCTCACAAAAATCAGAGACAAAAATGTCTTTAGACGCAATTGGCAAAAATGTAATAAGTTTTATGTTAAGCCTACCCAGGGCCCATTAGGCGTTCAGGCTTAGGGATGAATATTTCACTTATGTAATTGGGTTACTGTAATTGGCGTACTTTCACATTTTCTAAAAAATCATCTTGTTATTATTGTGTTGAGGTATAAAGAGCCTCAATTCTGTGTTCGTGTTGCTGTAGAAAATTTGATCCCGTGTTAAGGACAATTGTCCAAGATATGCATCTATTAGCAGGCACGAGACAATCCAACACATCATTTGAAAAAGGCATAAAATTGGTTAGGGGTTTAAGGAAAACACATTTAGGGGTTTTCTTTCTCTGCAGATCAGCTGCCTACGATTTCGCAACGGAAAATGGACTGAATCACAGGTTCAATAAAGAAAACAGAATGGCTGGATATGACTGGTTTGTAGGCTTCCTTCGTAGGCACCCTGACATCTCTTTACGCACGCCACAGGCAACAAGTTTATCCCGCAACGTAGAGGATCCTGGCGCCATCTCATAAAATCGCGAGGTCTCCTCCAGTAAAGTATTTGCTAAATTCTTTACTGTTCAGAAAACTGGGTAAGCCAAGTCAGCAAAATAGAAATAGAAAACGTTTTAAGTCTATGATTCTGAATTCGACTGAGCAATCCAAGAAGAGCAAATCTGCAAATATTTCCGATCAGTCAAGTTAGGAAGTTGATCATGTCAACCAGGATGAACCTCAGACGTCAAGAACACTGAACACGCGATGTTGTGTCTGTGGAAGTAACTGGAGAAATACCAATTTAGACTGGTTTCAATGTGTTCGTTGCAGCAACTGGGCATGTGAAGATTGCTTCGGTACAAGCTCTCGTGTGTCTTGCATGTAGGCATTTTACTCTTTTACGCACGTAGTTAATGATAGCTTTTATACCTACTTGTAGTTTTTGTACGCAAAACTTTTTTAGTCGCATTTTATTCAAATACACACAGTAGACACTAATGGTGTCTACTAGTAGACACTATTTGCCTAATTTTGCTAAGCATTCTTAGATAAGTTTTAGTAATATAACACAACTCTTATATAACAAATCGTTTTTCATTTTATCGTAGTTTGGGAAGTTGTACGTTATACTGTACATCTCAATGGGACACAACAAACTAACAGTATTGTTAGCAACAATACCTTTATTTGAAGTAGACCTAATAATCGTCTGTCTCTTAGATGTTCTCGTGATGCCTATAATTTTGCATTTTTGTAGCAGTATATGAAAGAGGAAATGAAAATCGCTTCTATTTCATACATGTACGAGTTGATTAAATGCATAACAAGAATAATAATAGGCATATCTCTACTGGAAAACATGTAGGCCTAAGTTTATGTTAATGAGATAGGAAATAAAGGAAGATAGGCCTAAATAAATCTACGTGCGGTATTACCCCCAACAAGTGACAATGTACGGTATTACCCTAACTACGGGGGTAATACCGGTGTTTTTGATAAAAAAAAACGACATCCTAAGAAGAATTAATGGCTTTCTTGCAAGTTTAAATAGTCGGATCCTTTACTTTATGTTCATAACTCGTCATAGACGCTTTGTATGATCAACTGGAGATATTTTTGCGAATGATAACTTTTCTCGCGCTTAGGGATAGGCTATAAAAGATTTTTCTTTTATAAATTAAGATTTTACAAGACGTGAAAATATAAGGATCATTACAAATTCTTACACAATAAATAATTCGTTACGCAATAGATTTCCCCACCAAAATGACACTAAAACAATTTTTTATTTAATATTTCATGGTGCACGGTATTACCACAGCCACTGTGGGTAATGTCGTTTTCGGTGATTTTTGAAAAAAGATACACAGTGAAAACAATATGCATTCCAGACGAAAATAAACAATCAATTCCACAATCCCAGGTTCATATCATTTTAGGAATATCTTTGTTTGGATACAGCAATTCATTTTATAGACGAAATCCCTTTCGGCGCTTAGGGGCACGGCATTACACCATTTTACCCTATAT